>CAWUFW010002970.1:1445000-1978742 GCA_963921515.1 Calotriton arnoldi
ATTTCCAAAACACAGCGATGCGCCGTATTTACAATAATAAGGCACACCCCTGTGTTTTCCCTAGCGCTAGCACTAAAAATAGCTGCCTAGAGCCAACACAGGCACCCTTTTTTTTAACATTTCTTTTTATTAAACATGAACGGCTCGGCATTTCAGTTTACACTTGTAAGGTATTGAATCAAAATGGCATGCACATCTTGGCGACAAAAATATCTGGGACATACAACGGACAAGTGAAATGGGTTTCAAGGAGAAAGAGACTCATCCCCCGAGGGGACATTTGGGGCAGTACATATATTTCCCCGGTAGACATTCCACTTACACCATACAGAGGACCACTTTTTGGGACATCCCCGTGCTGTGTGGACAGTTTTTTCCCTGAACATGAAGTCCATGTGTGTTCAGACTGTTGCCTTTTAGAGTTTTGTGACTTCAGACAACTCGTTGAGGCCGTGCAGTGCTATGTTGAATTTCATAATTAAGAATGCCTCCCTCTGTGCCAGTAATACTTCTGGATCGCCGCCTCTTTGGTTGTTCTTAATTATCAATGATAATACAGTCCATGTAAAATCATCAAATCTGTGGTTTAGAGTTGTAAAATGTTCAACCATTGGGGCAGTGAGGATCTTATTTTTCAATCGTGAACGATGTTGCACAATACGATTTCGCACTTCTTGGGATGTTTTTCCAATATATATCTTTTTACACGGACATGTCACTTCGTAGACCACATTTTTGGATTTGCAATTTGTAAATTCATTGTGCCGCCAGTGTCTTTGGCCGTCAGTGAAGGTGCATCCTTCTGTGGTTGAATTACAAACTGAACATGTTCCACATTTATGATGCCCTTGCACAGGTGGAAGATTTAACATAGTGCAAAGCGTCGCTGGTTTTCTTTGTTGGCCTGCTGTGTTCGCAACTTGTTGACCAATACTCCTATTTTTTTTAAGAGCGAAGAGTTGGGAATGGTTCCTTCAATCAAATGCCAGTTGTTACGTATAATTTTCTTCACAGGTTGTGTGTAGGGCCCAAACGTGGAAACACAAACAATGCGGTCAGTCGGTGGTCTGCTTTTCTTAGTTAACAAATGTTCCCTGGGGGTGAACCATGCCCTTTTGAGAGAATGTTTTAACAGTTTCTTGGGATATCCCATTTCCAAGAGTTTGTTGACGAGTGCTTCTGCATGTAACTCATAGTCTTCCCTTCTCAAACAGTTACGTCTTATGCGTAAAAATTGCCCAAATGGCAAATTGTTCTTAAGGTTTCTGGGATGGTAGCTTCTGTAGTGTAGGGCATTATTTTTGTCCGTGGGTTTTGTATGTAATGTGGTAATCAAACCACTGGGTGAAATTTCTTAAAACCATTCTTGCAGGAAGTCCCATCTTACCTACGCGATACCATGGATTTTATTAACAAGATCGAAGGTTTTCCTTTTGATCCAGCTACCAACCTATTAGTCACAATGGATGTGTCATCATTATACACACAGATTCCCCAACAAGATGGCCTTGATGCGATGGAAGTATTCCTGGAAGCAAGACCCAGACCCCATCGGGTGCCGACGGAATTCATTCTTAAATTGGCATCTATCTCACTGAGGAGGAACTTTTTAAATTTGACAATGAATTTTTATCCAAGTCAAAGGCGTAGCCATGGGCTGTCCTTTTGCGCCTGAGCTGGCTATCCTGTACATGGCAAAATATGAAGATCGATTTGTGTATCACAACAATCCATACAGTGCATACTTAAAACAGTGGTACAGGTATATTGATGATATTTGGTGCCTGTGGGAGGGGCCTGAAAACATCTTACAAGAGTTCCACACATGGCTTAATGACCGCAGCCCAGATATTAAATTCAGCCTTGAATACAGCAAACACAGGGGCATATTATCAAGAACGGCGATAAAATTATCGCCGCTTTAGCGGCAGAAAACTGCCGCTAAAGCGGCGATAATGGGCTTGATAATATGCCCTTGAGAATTCCAATAGAAGCCCATATTGACACCAGAACATGGGCTTCTATTGGAATCCTCAAGGGCATATTATCAAGCCCATTATCGCCGCTTTAGCGGCAGTTTTCTGCCGCTAAAGCGGCGATAATTTTAACGCCGTTTCTTGATAATATGCCCCACAGTCTTTCATTTTTGGATGTGAGTGTGAAAATTTCACCCAGTGGTTTGATTACCACATTACATACAAAACCCACGGACAAAAATAATGCCCTACACTACAGAAGCTACCATCCCAGAAACCTTAAGAACAATTTGCCATTTGGGCAATTTTTTTACGCATAAGACGTAACTGTTCGAGAAGGGAAGACTATGAGTTACATTCAGAAGCACTCGTCAACAAACTCTTGGAAAGGGGATATCCCAAGAAACTGTTAAAACATTCTCTCAAAAGGGCATGGTTCCAGGGCCGGACTGGGAACAGAAACCGGCCCTGGCAAACTGCTCAGCCGGCCCCCCCTGGGGTGAGGGGGAGTGCAGCCGAGCAGTTTGCGAGGGCCGGTTTCGGCCGATTTTGTTACAGGGGGCCGATATTGCCGATCCCCGGTAACAAAAAACGGCCCCCAGGGGCCCAAAACCGGCCCCCACCTTAGCGGCCCACCGGGGAAACGCCCGGTGTCTGCTATGGCCAGTCCGGCCCTGCATGGTTCACCCCCAGGGAACATTTGTTAACTAAGAAAAGCAGACCACCGACTGACCGCATTGTTTGTGTTTCCACGTTTGGGCCCTACACACAACCTGTGAAGAAAATTATACGTAACAACTGGCATTTGATTGAAGGAACCATTCCCAACATCGGGCCACCACTCTTCGCTCTTAAAAAAACAGGAGTATCGGTCAACAAGTTGCGAACACAGCCGGCCAACAAAGAAAACCAGCGACGCTTTGCACTATGTTAAATCTTCCACCTGTGCAAGGGCATCATAAATGTGGAACATGTTCAGTTTGTAATTCAACCACAGAAGGATGCACCTTCACTGACGGCCAAAGACACTGGCGGCACAATGAATTTACAAATTGCAAATCCAAAAATGTGGTCTACGGTGTGACATGTCCGTGTAAAAAGATATATATTGGAAAAACATCCCAAGAAGTGCGAAATCGTATTGTGCAACATCGTTCATGATTGAAAAATAAGATCCTCACTGCCCCAATGGTTGAACATTTTACAACTCTAAATCACAGATTTGATGATTTTACATGGACTGTATTATCATTGATAATTAAGAAAAACCAAAGAGGGGGCGAACCGGAAGAATTACTGGCACAGAGGGAGGCATTCTTAATTATGAAATTCAACACGGCACTGCACGGCCTCAACGAGTTGTCTGAAGTCACAAACCTCTAAAAGGCAACAGTCTGAATACACATGGACTTCATGTCCCACAATGCCCGGAGGCGCCTGACCTCTCAGTTCCCCTTCCAGGTTGTATTAAAGGAACCAGTGTTGCAATGGCCTCCTTGCTGCCGGTTTGGAAGCAGAGTAGCATGTTGGATTGATATTTCCCGCAGTATAGAGAAAGAATTACAGGCAAGTGACACGCTGCCACTGGGGGAGGAATAATTGCACACATTCATTCAGAATCTTGCCGAAATTATGTTTCCCTTTTATAGGAAACAGATACGACTTGGGAGCAGCTGCTGTTTAAAAGCGTCTGCATCAATTATGGCTTTTTTCGATTTTAAGGTAACGGTGCAGCTGAGTTAGTTTTGCATTGTCACGCAGCACCATGTGCGCACTGAATTATTTTCTCATAGAGCGCTCACAGTCATTCAATTCATTGTTTGCAGGTAATGGACTGACACCACTGAGTTGTCCCACACGTCACATACATTTGAAGGTAGGATCTCTTCCCTTTGGTCCTCTGTTGCACGAAGAGCTGTCCCATTCAGTACATTTAATTGCTAATGCCCTAATGTTTAACCCTCTGTAGCTTTGATCACAATATAAGATTTGAAGCAACGTTTCTGGACATCAGTTCCTGTGGAACAACTCCACACCACAATTAAGGTACCTAAAATATTCCCTGTCCGTAAAGTAATGGTGGTACACGGGGGTGTCAGAATAAAAACCAACAATATTTCTTTTAATTTTGCAGAGCCAAAATACCAAGTCCAAGTCCTGAAGAGAATACCGGATTTGTTATGGATTCGAAACGCGTTGGCTTTGAGTATGGGGGACTGTTGATGGGGTGTGTCATGAGGAATGTTAAATAATATTTCCCTCAGCAGCTTCTGACAACACCCACCAGTAGGTTAGGTATCCCCATCCTCTCACAGGCAGGACAGGAAACATGTGTTGCGAAAATGAGTATCTGTCCGTCTGGTGTTAATATGAATATAGGACTGGTTTAATTTCAGGCTGGCACACATGAGCTATTGATGTTTTTCTTGTGATTATTGATTTGTTGTTATTATTTGTTTGTAAAAACGTTCCATATATTATTTTTGCACTATGTAAATGTTGTATATAGTTCTATTTCAAACGTTTTTGAATTGTGCGATTTACTAATGTGGTGTTTCTTTGAAAAGACATGCTCTATTGATTTATGAATGTCTTTGTTGAAATATCAAAAATAAGCGAAATAAAGCTTGAAAACTTTGGAATTAATGGTCTAAGGTTTATCGCAAATCTAATCAAAATAACCCCCCCAGACATCCTGTTTGCTTATTTCAACCCACTACTTAGTAGCACAGTTCCGGCCAAGGGGCGAAGCAAAAGCTATGGCTCACCAAGTCTGGGACTGCCTCGCAGTCTGAGTTCCATGCAGATCGAGGTGTCAGCGAGCATTGTGTTCCTTTGTGTCTCTCCAGCCCTCCAGCCAGTCCGTCACTGCCTCCGGATGATCGAAGAACCAGGCCTTTCCGTCTGCTTCAACCCGGAGACGAGCCGTGAACAGCATCGCATACTTCAGTCCTTTATCTCTGAGTTTCTTCTTGACGACAAGAAAGGAACGCCTCTGTTTTTGTACAGCTTGAGTAAAGTCGGGGAAGAAAGAGAATACTGCATTTTCATATTTGAGCGGTGGAGCTACCCTGGCACTCTGTAATATCAGGTCCCGGTCACGGAAGTTAAGCAGTCTGGCCAGTATAAGGCGGGGAGGGGCGCCAGGCTTCGGACGCCCCCCCCCCCGGACTCTATGGGCCCTTTCAACCACAAAGAATTGGGACAGGCCCTTAGGGTGTAGGTGGTTGAGTATGAGGTCTTCGACGAAGAGATCAGCTGTTTGTCCCCAATAATTTGTATGTTATTTCGCCTGGAGCGCCCCTCATAATCATCCAGTTTATCCTCAGCGAATTTTCTAAAGGTTTTCAGTTCATGGATTTCGTACTGGAGTTGGGAGGCGTCGTCGACGAGGCTAGCTGTGGTCACCTCCATTTGTTTAACTTTTTCGCTCATTCTGGTGAGGTCCGCTCTGATGAGTGTCATCTCCACTGTGATTGCGTCCGTCCTCTGCTCCATTGACGTTCTCACCCCAGCGATCGCCTCCATGACATCTTTTAGGGTGAGCTCAGGGAGGTCTCCCTCTGACCCCCCCGCGGGCCTATCCCGGGTGAGCTGCTCAGGAATAGCTGCCTTCAGGCAAGTATATCGGTCCAACTTGTTCTGCTGTGTAAGTTTTGGGCCTCTCCCGCCCGACATCTTGTTCCACCCCGGGGTGTTCTCCTCTCTTTCCCTCACCTCTTTGAGCACACTGGCTGGCCGTGGCCCCTGTCGCTATGGTTTGTGGGGGGGGGGAGGGGTGACCCACCAACACGTCATTGACTCCAGATCGGGAGGTTTGGAGGATAATGCCTGTGTCCCCCCCGTCCCAGCACTCCACAGCCAGTTGGTGGGCTTCCTGCATTGGCGTCCTGGGGGAGGGCTCCCTATTTTGTCCCCGGAGTATGTCTTTGTAGCGCCTCACGCCAGGGATCTCACCTCTGGGGTTCACCTCTGTCTCTGGGGTCTTCCAGGCGCTTGGCTTGCTTCACTATCCAGGCCTCATGGGAATCGAACCGCGCAGGGGGCCTCACGCCGCCCCGTGTTGGCCGGCGGCGTCTCTGATGTAGGACTCACTCACTCGGGGACACGCGAGGTGTTCTGGTGTCGCGGGGGTGTATCGGCCGTACACCACCATGGCCGACTTTGCCAGTGGAGACCTCCGCTACTGGAGGCCAAGCCACGCTGCTGCAGGGACGCGCCCACTGCCCTCCGTCCGATCCCGTATGACCGGGGGACTCACCGTAGTAGGGGCTCCAGGGGGCCTCACGCCACTCTCCGGTGATCGCTACGGGGGGCACCCCCCTTGTGCCGATATTTCACCCCCGATTCGGAACGTGGTTTTAGGCCGCGGTCTTGCGTGGCGCACCGGCCGATCGTTCGCACGTCTTCTTTGGACCTGGCCGTCACGGCAGGTCCCGGCTTTCTGCTCCGGGGAGGCCGCGTACGACGGAGCTCACAACTCCGCCAATACAGGTCCGGCGGACTCAATTTCAGGCTCGGCCGATGCCTGGTTACTTTTGGCGGCTTTGTCCCTACTCGGGGTGCGGATTATGGAAGCGGATTGTTGGTGTTTAGGCAAAGGTCCGGGAGCTACTCTATTTCGCGGCCATCACGCTACGACGCGTAGCCACGCCCCAACACAGGCACCCTTGCACCATAGTGCAACAATCAATTATGGTGATTTGTTACTTTCTGCAGCACACGTAGAAGTAGCAAATCGTCATTATTAAATGATTAGTTATGTGCAGGAAGGGACACCTTACTGCACATCAACAATCATTAAGGACAGTTTGCTCTTTCTATGTGGGCTGCAGAATGCAGCACATATAGAAAAAGCAAACACAAAGAGAAATAAAAGTATTTTTCCTTGTTGCACCATTCTAACACCTGCTATTGCATGGTGTTAGTTTTTGGTGCTGCCTCAGATTTGCACATCCGTATAAATCTGGGGCAGCGTCAAAAATCAATGGGTGTTGCGGTGGAACACCCACAGCAACACCCATTGCACGGCCCTTTCACGCAAAGTGATGTGTGCAAAGGGACCGTATTTACGAGGCGGCATTAAGCCACCAGAACGTTGGAAAAAGTGACGTTCTGGTAGCACTATCTCCTCGTAAACATACCCCTATATGTCACTGCATGTCTGCTTGTGCAAACTGTTGATACCTGAACATCACAATGCTACTCACTCACACAGAATCTAATGAAATGCTTGTAGATACCTGCATGGTGTGTATCTCGTGTCTATAATGTCCATAAACAACACCACATGGAAGTTATCAACCTCTAGGTCTGCACTGAACTAATGTGAGACACTTTCTCTAAACAATATTGAAATAACAGCACTGGCAAGTAGCAATGCGTCTTGTAGGAAATGCCTGTGAATTAACCCTTTGAACTAACAAATCTAACATTTTTTCTCAATTTTGAAAGTTGGATGCATGTGGTTGTTATTAATCTCACTTTACTAGCTTGCCATAGCTTCCATTTGTCATTATAGATAGTTAAAAAAATGCAAATGTTCATCTCTGGGTCTAAAGGCCATGCAATGTGCAGTGATCCCCCAGGGAGATAAAGGGCATGTAATGTCAATACTCTAGGTTCTGATTTTGGCAGATTTAAGTCACTGCCGTACTTTTTCATAAAAATAATAAGAAGTAATAAAATGAACCCGACTATGGGGCTCATTACTATGTCAGGCAGAAAGCCACCGCCCGACACCGACCCGGAGTCGGGACTGACCGACTTGCGGTTGGCGGTTCTGACCGCCGGATTACGATGCGACCGAACATTGTTCGGTCGAATTCCCATTGTTTCCTATGGGAGCTCGTGTTACGCCCGAGAACCGGCTGTAACACAGGCTCCTATGGGGAAATGGGGTGTGTGTGTAAAACCCTGCACCCTGTAACAGGCCCCCCATGGTGCCTGCCACACGATGTAGGGTTTTAGAGGGAGTCCCTTAGGCACTCCCTCGACCAGCAATCGTAGGCCTATGCGGAAAGGCTGTTGGAAATCGACATTGTAATCCAAAGGGCAGAATTGCAGCCCATAGGGTGTACGATGCAGTTCTGACCGACACGAATGCTCTGCGTGTCGGTCGTAACCGATTCGGAATGACCGCGCGGTTTATGTTCCGACCGCAAACATCGTAATGGGGCGGCCGGAATGTAAACCGACCAAGTCGGTCGGAAGAGCTCCGGCGCGGTCAACGAGATTCTGTCTGTCGGGAAGAGGCTTTCCGCCTGACATCATAATCAGCCCTTATGTGTTTTATTGGATTTACTATTCTGCAATCTGCGGTGAACCTTGAAAATGCTGCAATGCAACTAGTGACCTTTTTCATTTATGCTCCCATTAACAGACACAGCAAAAGAATATTCAGCACTCCAGGAAATATGATATTTTTCCTTTGGAGTTTGCCCCCAACATAGAAAACATAATTTTGAAGGCTTTTGCTGTTTTGTAGTGCCACTACAAGATGATACACCATGGTTGCTCTCTTACCTGGCCTTTCAGAAGTGGTGCCACTGCCTATTAAGCAGAACTCCCATGTGAAATTCCAAAATGCAGAATTATAAATGGGCCAGGGTTTGCGCATCTAGATTTGATGGTGCAGGAACCCAGAATCTAACTTTTCTGCCTGATAATTCCAGTTGGTAAAGTTGCTTTTGTAAAGGGCTGAGTGGAGGTCAGATGGGCACCTGTTTCCCAACCACATCCCAGCAGAGCACGTAATGCTACCTCCTTCCAGGCAACATCTACCCATCCCTTCCCTTCCTTACCATCCTACCAGGCTTTACCCACCCGCAAGTAACCCTCACAAACATTTTCTTGTCTAAGAGCAGGTGGAAAATGTCTATGTTACACCTCAAGGAATCAGGAATTCCGTGCAGAATTCCAGCTGGAAAAACCTGACTTGTACAGTTGGACACCATTCCGTGAGGTTTAACTCATTATTGCAGGAATCCCATGTTGAGATTCTGGCCCTGTTGGAAAGTGGTTTATTAGTAGTGATAAGTAGTGACTTGCCACTAGTAATAAGGCCACAAACACCATAAAAGGTTCAGTTAGGGTCAGGGGCGTAACAAAGACCCCCGCAGACCCTGCGGTGAGGGGGGCCCTGGGTTTACCAATACTGGAGGGGGCCCCCTCAGCCCCTACTGATGTGAGTGTGAGAGGCCCCTTCAGCATATCTTGGAGGGGGCCCGCTCACATTTTGTTACCCCACTGGTTAGGGTCTCAATAAATTAATGTCTTGCTCAACCCTTGATAGTTGGCAACAAGCAGGCAGGCTTAACTTAGGAGCGTGTAAAGCATTTAAAAACACAAATACATTAAATGGGACAAAACACACAAAAATCAAACACCAATTTATAAAATCAGGAAATATTTGTATCTTTTAAATGACACCAACCTGACATAATCCAATGTAAGGAACCAGAGATATGAATTTTTAAAGAATAAACACTTTGCAATACTTAAAAACCAACAGCACCAAATTTGGACATCTGGTCACACTTGACCGGCACAAAGTCGAAGTTTGAGGCCAACCGTGATGGAGCTCTGGTCGGATTCACTAAGCTAGAGGCCTCGGTCAAAAGTTTACTTTCGCACTTAGAAACTTTTTCAGAGCTTTTTCTCTCGACGTCAAGGAAGGCACTTCGTCAAGCCAGATTCGCAGCAGGTTCGTTGGCTTGGTACAGCAGGAGCCCTCGGTCAACTCCTGGAAGTCTTGAGGTCTGGAGCTTTCATCAGGGTGAACCTGAAATCCAGGGTGGGTTGCGGTTTGACATCGTCGGCTTGACTCTCTACGTCGGGTAGGTCATCTAATGGAGCTTTTTCCAAAAGTTTTTCCAAAGTTCTCCAAACTTCTGGAATTTCTTCCTAAAGTTCCTCTTGGGGGTTCAAAGGGTCCAAAACACCAATCCAAGGGTCTAGAAGCTCTAAGATGATCCTTGGAATGTTGGGACTACAATTCCCACAATGCACCTGGCCAATTCCTGAAATGTTCACTGGAAGAACTCCAGTGTAGGAACTTCTTGGTGGAGATGATGCAGGTGCTTAATCTGTAGCTTGTAGGGAGTCCACTCCTTAATCGTCGTGAAACCAGGCAAATTCCTTAGGGCTATAGTACCATATTGTGCTGCAGGAGCAGTCCTTGAGAGTGCAGTCCTTTGGGTGCAGGTCAGGGTTCCAGCAGGGCAGTCCTTCTTCTCCTTGTTGTTTCAGGCTATAGATCTGAGTTGCCATTCAGCTCTTCCATATTTATTCATTGTTCCTGGCCATCAGGCAGTGGGACACCCCTGACCAATGGGATATAGGGTACCACCCAGGTGTATGACCTCTTCCTCCAAAATGTGGCATATTCTTGTCCCAGAAAGAACTATTCTCCCAAAATCCAAAATGGATAAACTCTCTCTTGGAGGATGAGATCTGGCCAAGCCAACCCACTGACATGGCTAACAATCCCCCTATAGCCCCTTCACTAATCTAATTATAGGGGCTCCAGTGTGGCTGGGCGTGCAGGATGTTGGGCTGAGCCTGTGCTATCTTAAAGTGTAATTCTACCTTTGAAGACCAGCCTGTCTACTCCACCCCATTCTGCCATTTGCTTCTGTAGCTGCAGTTCTCTACCCAAAGGAAATCCTTTGTTTCTCTAGCAGGCCACTGCACACCTCATTAACACAGCTTGCCTCAGCCTGACAGAGGCAGGCCAATCAGGGATTTTGGCTTATAGAGAAGAAAGTTCTATAACTTCTTTTCTGTCAAATTTTAACAATTCTAACAATGGCAAGTTGTTGTTTTTTCTAAATATCAATGTAGGTCTTTGAATGACTCTTTGAGATCGCTCCTGTTGTGATTTATGCTTAACTAAAATATTCCCATGTTAGGCTATCGAGCTACTTTTCTACAATTTGGAAAAATGAAACTGGCAGTTTTTCCCTCACCAGAGCTTATAATACATATGTTATAATGTCCCAGCTTATAGTTGCAAGGCACCCTACCCCTGGGGCACCCAGGTGAGACCTTAAGCATGACTTATATGTACAAATAAGGTCGTTTGAGACTTTGGAAGTACTTTTAATTCCAAAGTCAAATTTGCATTAAAATGTTAATGTAAAAGCAGCCTACATGCCCTACCATATACTGGGGACTTACAGCTAGACTTTCAGTACCAATTGTAATTACACCTAACTACCATATACCTTTAATCAGAGCACAGGCCCGGGTTAGCAGAACTCAGGGCACAGTCAGAGTCAGAAAACCAGCATCTAGTAGTCTATATGGGGGCACAAAGTGGGGGTACATTGCAAACAGGTCCTGATTTCACACAGGCCAGTATCGGTAATTTCAGCCACCCAAAATCTCCACACCCATAGCTATTTAAATGTTTGTGTATTCATACAGAAAGTCCTCGCCGCATCTCTTTATGCAGTCCTCTCTTATCTCAAGGCCCTTTATCTGCCACCTACTCCCCTTCTCAAGGTTGGGGTTGTAGATTTGCTGTGTATTGTGGTGTGAACAGGAAATAAACCTGAGAATGGGACTGGAGACACTAGACTCCCAATGTCTATACGCCCAGTTAAATGGGAAGTGGCAAATCATGTGAGTCGCCAGATCAATGATTGGCTGCCCAAACACCTTCAATTACATAGGACCCCCTCCTATTTTGGAATGCCCCTCATCCCACGTGAGTGTGAGTGCACCTCAGGGGTGGTAGGCAAAATAACAATGGTCATTAAGGAAATAAACACCCTCCAGATACTCTAGGTCAGAAGTCACCCAATGGCACATCACACATGTAGGCATCGTTTGCATGGTGGATGCAAATAAACGGATCTGACGCTTAAAGGCACCTGCATGAGTAAAGGTGGCTGTGGATGTGCCGTGGATGTAGAAAGGCAAGTCCTGCTTCCTTCCAAACTTCTACCTCTGCACCATGGAGCCCTCTGTGCTGGCCCTGTGCCTTCTGTCCCTCCTCACAGGTAATGTCACAGTTGGAGATGTGTTCCTTTTAGCTAAAATAATCTGTGTGTTTTAAAAGCCCTTGCTTACTTCAGCAGCTGTATGTGGTAAATACAACTAGAACCCCTCGTGCGCAACTACAAAGACCTCTTCAATTAGAGCATTTATATTTTGCTTCATTTGGTGATCAGTCTTAGTGCAAAAGGATTGTTCACCTATACATTTCACATTAATGATGCGATGATGATGAGGATGACGACGATAACAACAATGACTGCAACGACGACGATGATGCTCATAATAATGGCGATCTTTCTCTTCCTTCATCAGGTTCCTGGGCTCAGCATTCAGTCACTCAGGAGCCCTCAGTGACAGCGACCCCGGGACAGACGGTGAAGCTCCCCTGCTCCCTGGGAGGGGGGTTAACCGTGAGTACAAACTGTGTTAGATTTGTCCAACAGAAGCTGGGACAAGCGCCCAGAGGCCTGCTCTATTACTGCTCTGATTCGAACATAGTAAGAGCTGATGGGCTCTCGGGGCGCTTTGTTGCCTCCGGCTCCGGCTCTGTGGGGTATCTGACCATCTCCGATGTCCGCGCTGAGGACGATGCTGAGTATTACTGTTTTACATGGACTGGCAGTCAGTGCACTGTGGTACAAGTGCATGGGGAAGTGAGACTGAAACCTCTCATCCTTGGTGTGGTGGCAGCAGGTGCTCCCGCTCAGGCCCATCAGTGCACCCCAGACAGATTCAGACTGAGTGACCTCCCTCAGTTTAATGTTGGATTTGTGTGCACCATGTGCGGACCTCAGAACGGAGACAGACCATGAATTATTCTTCAAGACCAAACAAAGAGTGGACCCTGTCTCTGGGGCATGTGGTGTAGTTCACAAGTGAAGCGATTTTCAGACCCAAGGTGATGATTGGTTGAAAAGTGAACAGAAGTCTCGGATGACTCCCTGAAATCTCAGAGCAGGGATACATGATTTCTCAAGATCTCTGGATGTTCAGAGTGAGAGGGTTTTCCAGGTTTTATTTCATTCAAATGCATGAACTCAATGCCAAACGTGCATTTGTGTTATTGTATCTGTGCCTCATAGTATACCCATTTATTGCATAAGAAGGCATTCAGTGCGCGCTGCTGTCTCTAGAGAATGAACAATGATGTACATGATCAGTGCTTGGGGAGGAGTCATCAATGAACATAGAGGGGCAGATTTACAAGCCCCTTGCGTCACTTTTAACATGGGAAAAGTGACGCAAAAGTGGCGCAAGGGGCTTGTAAATCTGCCCCCGAGTACTTTTAGGTGCTGCTTTCATGTCCTGTAGACCACCCTGCTTCCTGATGTCGCTATCTTCACTCTATGAAGATTTATATTTCTTCATCATGTCTACAAGAAATGTACCACTTCCATAAGGACTCACCTGATGGGGACTCAGGAGGACTGAAAACAACCTTGACAATCAGGGAACATGTCAGTGCAGAGCACTGTTGTTCTGAGCCCTGCAGATCTGTGGATTCTCGAGCCTGAGGCTGGGCATTGCAACAGCCGACCATTGCATGATGGGGGCTTGGCTCATGTGCTTAGTGAACAAGGAGAGCTTCAAACTTGCATTGTGCAGTGGTGCATGAAAGCAGAGGAAGTCCTCAGTGCCGAGTGCAAGAGTCGCGTGCTTGCTGTGTGTTTTTGATGGAACAAAGCCTCGTGTGATGGGATAGAAACACGCAGGAAGGGATGTTCGCTCTCTACAAGAACGTGTTGAGGGTCATTTGGCACAATGTTTATGGGGGATCACTGGTGTGGAGATGCTGTGGGTCTCACCGGTCTGCAGATGGAGAGAGGCGCAAGGAACATGCATGAAACTGAACACAGAAGAAGGCGCGTGCATGCCTGGCATACGTCACCCTGTGACCCTGCGGTATGCTTCCTGTGTGTTAAACGTGGCCGAGGGGCTCGTTTAGACTCTGGCGAATGGCGCACCTGCTTTGGTAGATGAGACCCTTGACCTGGGGCGCACCCACTACTGGGCCACCAAATCTTAGTCACGGTCACTTGACTCTGTTTCGGTCACTTAAACCATCAATTGATTTAACTTCCCGAGACCACCTTCTGAGTTCTGAGGCATGGTGATCTCAGGCCGGGGAAATCATCAAAGCCCCCCACGCACAGGGAGGAAACTCCCTGCAGTCCCTGCACACCAGGACCTATGATTGTTATATACAAACAAGCTTCCAATTTCAGTTTGTGTAAAACAGAAAGAAATGCAAAATGGGACCCAAAGCAACATGGCTCTTACCTGACACTTCACTCTGCCCACAGCTCCGATACCGGTGCAGCGGCTCCAATGTCGGCTTAGAGATCCCAGCCAGGCAAGCAGGGGTCGTAAACCGGGTGGGCAATAATTCAACAGGGGTTCAAAGCCATGGCCTCTCCTGACCTGGTTACACATCTTTAAATGACCCCCCCCCACCCCTCCAGAAATGTGCATAAGGAAGGGAAGGAAGCATCATGTTACAAGGCTCCTAGACGCCTTTCAAGAGCATACTCGACAGGCAAGCTGAGTGTAGCGTGCCACCGTCATATGTAGAAGTAACGTATCATGTACTTTATCAGAGAAGTGCATTGACCGAGCTGTGTTTTTGCATTTGAGTTACATCTTGCTTAGCAGCCTGGTGCCATTCTGTGAAGTCCTTGGCTGAATCTGCAGCATGAGGGATGACCAGCTTGCTCCTTTGCTAAGAGAATCGGAAGCAGTACAACCGCTTTGGGCCCTTGTTAGACCCTTCTCTCTTCACCACGAGCTCGCCCCGCTATGCAACCCCGACAGACAATGCCCCAGGAAAGCCGCGTCGTTCACCACCACTCTCCAAGAAGCCAGACGCACCTGCAGACGCCTGGAGAAGAACTGGAGAAACACCAAGACAACCGAAAACCACACCACCTACAAGGACGCCATGATGGACTACCACAACCAGATCAGAGCCACCAAGAGGAACTTCATCCACAACAAAATCCTGGCCAACTCCACCAACACCGCCTTGACCATGAAAAGCATCCACTTGGGGGCCCCCACCGACCCCTGCCCCCCTCACATCTACCACAGAGCTGCAGCCGCCATCGCAACCGAACTACAACGCACCATCAACACCACCTTCAAAACAGGCACCTTCCCAGATGACTGGAAGTGCGCAGAAGTCAGACCCCTGCTCAAGAAGCCCACAGCTGACCCCACCGACCTCAAGAACTATCGGCCCATCTCGTTCCTCCCCTTCGCAGCCAAAGTTGCAGAGGAAACAGTCAACAGGAAACTGACACAATTCATTGAAGAGAACGCCGTCCTCGACCCGTCCCAATCCGAATTCCGAAGCAACCACAGCACAGAGACCGCCCTACTCGCCACCCACAGATGACATCCGTACCCTCCTGGACCAAGGCCACTCCGCAGCCCTCATCCTACTCGACCTATCAGCGGCCTTCGACACCGTCTCCCAACGCACACTAGTCGCCAGACTACACGACGCAGGCATACCAGGAACAGCCCTGGACTGGATCCGATCATTCCTCACCTGAAGAAGCCAAAGGATCAGACTCCCACCCTTCCTCTCCGACCCAACAAAAATCACCTGCGGAGTCCCACAGGGTTCATCACTGAGCCCCACCCTCTTCAACATCTACATGGCCGCCTCGCAGCCATCGTCCGACAACACGGCCTCAACATCGTATCCTATGCCGACGACACCCAGCTCATCCTCTCCCTCACCAAAGACCCCACCACTGCCAAACTCAACTTCCAGAAAGGAATGCAAGACGTCGCAGTCTGGATGACCAACAGCTGCCTGAAGCTCAACGCCGAGAAGACAGAAGTCCTCGTCCTCGGTACAACCCCTTCTGCACGGGACAGCACCTGGTGGCCGACCGCCCTCGGAAGCCCACCTACCCCCTCAGACCACGGCAAGAACCTCGGCATCGTACTTGACTCATCACTCACCATGAACCGGCAGGTCAACGCCATCACCTCCAGCTGCTTCAACACTAAGCCCGGGCGTAGTTTGCGTAGTAGCACTTCACGTAGCTACGTGAAGTACAGCGTAGCTATGCAAATTGCGTAGTGCGTAGCTGTGTGCTTGACTGCACTGTACAATAATTACCAAAAGCAAACTTGTACAGTGCAAGTTAAGATAAAATAAATATCTCTGTCTTTATATGCTAAAAATGCATATAGTCATTTCACTAAAGTGAAAACAAAAAGTTAACAAGCAGTGAGAGAGGTGATGATTTTGGTATCCTCACTAACTTAGGAGAGAACCAACAACCAAGCAGATGTCTTGAAAACAAAAAGCACATCTTATTGAACGATTCCTCCTAGGACCACCCCAAGCACAGTTATGGGCAAAATACAATCCCAACCAAAGGCCCTGCAAAGCATTATGGGACGAGATTAGCAGTGGGCAGTGAATATTATAGTGTCCAATATCAAAATAATTCTACAAAGAGCTGCAGTTCAACTAGTCGTTACTAGGTGTCGTCCCTCAAGAGTGAAATGCAAAAGTATTGAAAACCTTTCATGAAGCTTTTGCATTTGACTCGTGAGGGACAACACCTAGTAACGACTAGTTGAACTGCAGCTCTTTGTAGAATTATTTTGATATTGGACACTATAATATTCACTGCCCACTGCTAATCTCGTCCCATAATGCTTTGCAGAGCCTTGGTTGATTGTATTTTTGCCCATAACTATGCTTGGAGTGGTCCTAGGAGGAAGGGACCACCATTGAATCGTTCACATGATATGCTTTTTGTGTTCAAGGCATCTGCTTGGTCCTCCCCTAGGTTAGGGGGACTCCAAAATCATCACCTCTCTCATTGCTTGATATTTTATTGTCAAAATTCATTTTTGTGAATTGGTTATATGCTTTTAGCATAAAAAATTGCTTTATCAAAGCATTTGAAGGAGTTTATTATTAAGCCTGGGTGTAGCTATGCAAATTGCGTAGTGCGTAGCTGTGTGCTTGACTGCACTGTACAATAATTACCAAAAGCAAACTTGTACAGTGCAAGTTAAGATAAAATAAATATCTCTGTCTTTATATGCTAAAATTGCATATAATCATTTCACTAAAGTGAAAACAAAAGTTAACAAGCAGTGAGAGAGGTGATGATTTTGGTATCCTCGCTAACTTAGGGAGAAAACCAAGCAGATGTCTTGAAAACAAAAAGCACATCTTATTGAATGATTAGGTGGTGGTCCCATCCTCTTAGGACCACCCCAAGCACAGTTATTGGCAAAAATACAATCCCAACCAAAGGCCCTGCAAAGCATTATGGGACGAGATTAGCAGTGGGCAGTGAATATTATAGTGTCCAATATCAAAATAATTCTACAAAGAGCTGCAGTTCAACTAGTCGTTACTAGGTGTCGTCCCTCAAGAGTGAAATGCAAAAGTATTGAAAACCTTTCATGAAGCTTTTGCATTTGACTCGTGAGGGACGACACCTAGTAACGACTAGTTGAACTGCAGCTCTTTGTAGAATTATTTTGATATTGGACACTATAATATTCACTGCCCACTGCTAATCTCGTCCCATAATGCTTTGCAGGGCCTTTGGTTGGGATTGTATTTTGCCCATAACTGTGCTTGGAGTGGTCCTAGGAGGAAGGACCACCATTGAATCGTTCACATGATATGCTTTTTGTGTTCAAGGCATCTGCTTGGTCCTCCCCTAGGTTAGGGGAACTCCAAAATCATCACCTCTCTCATTGCTTGATATTTTATTGTCAAAATTCATTTTTGTGAATTGGTTATATGCTTTTAGCATAAAAAATTGCTTTATCAAAGCATTTGAAGGAGTTTATTATACTCCTGCTACGCTATGTTTATTAGCACAGTTATTCACTCTGCTACGTGCAATTTGCGTAGTAGCACAAACTTTGCATGCTTCGTGAGCGTAGCAAAGTATTATGCCCAGGGTTATTCAACACCCTCTGCATCCTTCGCAAGACCTTCAAGTGGATCCCCCCTGAGTCAAGGAAGACAGTCACCCACGCACTCATCACCAGCAGACTGGACTATGGAAACGCACTCTACGCTGGCATCAACAAGTGCCTACTCCGCAAACTCCAGACAATACAGAACACCGCAGCTAGATTCGTCCTCGGCATCCCCTGACACGAACACATCAGCCAAAACCTACGAAGTCTCCACTGGCTCCCCGTGGAGAAAAGAGTCACTTTCAAAATCCTCACTCACGCCTACAAATGCCTACACAACAACGGACCCAAATACCTCAATGACAGAATCAACTTCCACGTACCCAAAAGAAACCTCCGATCTTCCAACCTCGCACTGGCCAAAATCCTGCGCATCCACAGAGCCAGAGCAGGCGGAAGATCCTTCTCTCACATTGTAGCCAAGAACTGGAACGAGCTACCGGCATACATCAGACGCACCCCCTCCCTGAACACCTTCAGGAAGACCCTCAAGACCTGGCTCTTTGGCTAAACAGATCTGTGGACCCCCCCCTCAGCGCCTTGAGACCCTCACGGGTGAGTAGCACGCTTACAATTCCCTGATTGATTGATTGATTGATTGACCACTCACACATAAAGGTAAGTCAGCTGCTGGAACTGAACCTGCCCTCCAGTTTGCTGACCAGGTGTTTGCTGTTCTTTGAGACCTGGCTAAAACTGCAGTGTGAAGGAGGTTGTATTTGGCCAAGTAGGACCTTGCCCCACAAAGTCTTTAAAAAAGATGTAGTACCAGGGCTTCTGCTAGTCTCATACAGTGTTACTACACTTGTTTTGTACTCACTGATGTAACGCGGGTAGTTATTAGCTATCCATGCAGAGTCAGCACAAGCCTACTCTAACACAAGTAAATACTAGATATCCTGGTGAAGCAGACAGCATTGTTTTCAATCGAAATCAACATCACTGCACCCATTGTTTTTTATATCATATTAAATTACTTAAATAAATCACTGCACCCATTGTTTTTTTCTTATTATATTAAATTACTTAAATAAATCACAAACAATTTTTTACCTCAGTTTTTACCTCAGTTTTAGAATTTTTGTAAGAGGTAGCCTGTTTTTCTAATATCGCCCTTTCAACCTACTTCCAGTTTGTGTTGGAAACGGGTGTAAATCCCTTCAGAAATGCCAGAATGATATATTTGTCTGAAAGATGGAAAACATTCTGAGCTCACCAAGGGGGCGTTTGTGTAGATCCCTCAAGGGTTTCAAAAAGAAACTGTTGAAATAAAAAAAAATATTCTAAATGAGTAGGAAAACATAGACATTTTTGACAATGTTTTCATCTGTAGGTTCTTGTCACAATGGGCAATTTACAAAGTAATATGCCGTTACATCCGCTAGACTCTTCTGGTTGTGGGGATATATAGGGTTTGTAACTCCTCCAAAAACCTGAGGAACCCAGAGTCAACAACTGAGCTGCACCTAACAATGGTTGTTTATTCTGTACCATGTATAGAGCAATTCGTATGGTAAAATATGAAGAGTGAAAAAAGGGTATCAAGCAAATCTATGTATTTATGAAATGCACACCATATAGTGAGTTTAAAAGCAGTGGTTATTTATACATCTCTGAATTTATGGGTACCCACACTAGCATGTCTTTCAGAGGTAATTTAGCAAAATCTCTTCTTCCTTGCACACGGCTTTCATTAGGAAAGCACGAATGCAGAGAAATCCAATTGGTAATAACAAATGTTCTACTATTCTGTGTTCCCACAAATCTACTAAAAATGGAACCTTACCTGTGTGGTTGGGACTAGTGCCTGTGACACAGTGCACCCCAAAGGGTGACCTGGAGACATAAGGGAATATTTATTATTATTTGATTTAAAATAGCACAACATGGGAATTTTCTGTGCTGTGTTGTATGAAAGGGAGAAAGCAGAAATGGTCCATATTGACAAAGAAATGTTATGTTATGTTATAAACATTTATAAAGCGTGCGGCTACTCAGAAGAGTGTCCCGGAAAAGAGTGGCATGCGGGTAACTAGTTGTTAAAGAGGTGGGTTTTAAGCTTCTTTTTAAACAGGTCGAGGCTGTCTATCCGCCTCAAGTCTAGTGGTAGTCTGTTCCAAGAGAGGGGTCCCAGATAGGATAAGGACCTCCCACCCATTCTGAGTTGATTGATTCGGGGCACCTTTGCCATGTGTGTTGAGGAAGAGCGGAGAGTGCGGGGGTGTAAGAACTGATTCTCTCTTTGAGATATAATGTCCGTGTCCCATTTAAGAACTTGTGCATGTGAACCAAAGCTTTGAATGCCACCCTCTGTTTTATCGGGAGCCAGTGGAGGGCTCTTAGGTGAGGAGTCATGTGGGACCTTGGAGGAAGTCTGAGCAGCAGTCTTGCTGCTGAGTTCTGTACCACCTGGAGTCTATTAAGGAGGTAGTCAGGGAGGCCCAAGTACAGTGCATTCTTATAGTCCAGTCTGGATGTAATCAAGGCCTGTACTACCTTTCTACCCGCCGCCTCAGGTAGGAGCAGCAGAAATTCTTTCAGCATGTGAAGCACCGTGAAGCAAGACCCAGTCAGAACTTGGATCTGTGGGAGGAAGGAGAGGGCGGTGACAATTTTGATTCCGAGATTCCTGACACAATTTTGAGGGGGCCCGGGTGTGGAAGATTCTTCGGCCAGCACTCTTCCACAAAATTGTGAGGGACAGCTCCAAAGGTCACCAACTCAGTTTTATCCGGGTTGCATCTCAGATGATGCAACTCCAGCCATTGAAAGACTTTGGTAAGACAACCAGAGACCACCTTCTCATCCAACTCCCTGTCTTTCTCACATGTAAACAGCAGCTGCGTGTCATCTGCGTACGAGATAACCTTACCGCCAAGCGACTCTGCGAGCATGGCGAGGGGTGTCAGATAAACGTTGAACAGCGTAGGGCTGAGAGCCGACCCCTGAGGAACTCCCACCAACTTGAGTTGGTTTGAGCTGTGTATGGCGGCAGCCAGACTTCCTGCGTCCCTCTGTCCAGGAATGATGCTAGCCAACTAAAGGCGTGGTGTCTGATCCCTATCTCGTGTAGGCTCTCCAGCAGCTTGAGATGGGGTACCGTGTCAAATGCCGCTGTGAGGTCACGCAGTATCAGCATTGCTTTGCCTCCCCTATCCAGGACATTTCGGATGTGCTCAGTGACTTCCAGGAGCACGGTCTCAGTGCTGAATTGGGGATGAAAGCCAGGTTGCGTAGGATGGAGAATACCATTGGCTTCCAGATACGTGGAAAGTTGGCGATTAACTTCTTTCTCCAGAATTTTGCAGAAGGTGGGGAGAAGGGAGATGGGCCTGTAGTTTACTGCTTGCTTAGGGTCTGCTGTAGGTTTTTTAAGCAGTGGCAGAACTTTGGCCTTCTTCCACGTAGAGGGAACCTCCCCTGTAACCAGTGAGGTGTTAAAAATATGGTTTACAGAGGGGTTGATCGCTGGTGCCACCATATCTAACACCATGGTAGGGCAGGGATCGAGGGGGGAACCGGATTTGAGACTTTTTAGTGCAGCTAGAGACTGAGCGAGGGGAATGGGGGTGAAGACGTCTAAGGTGGCATACGCAGGAGAGGAAGGAGCTAGCCTCGGCCCTTGACTCTGTAGAGACGGTGCTGGCTTCAAGAAGCTTTTTTGAATGGACATAATTCTTTCATAGAAAAATTGATCCAGTTCCTTGCCCCACTTCGCAGTTGGGTTGCAGGCTCTTGATGTGACCACGGGACGCAGGAAGGAATCAACAACTTTAAAGATTTCCTTTGCTTTGTTGTCCGCTTCCATAATTTTAGTGTCAAAAAAGCTTTTTTCTGGCGAGGTGCAATTTCTCCTGGTACACCTTTAGTGCAGCTTTGTATGCATCTTTGTCGTCTGTAAGGTACTTCCGTCTCCATATTCTCTCAAGCTTCTTGCATTGGCCTTTACAGGAGCTGAGCTCAACAGTAAACCATGGGGCCGTCGGGCAAGATTTCGCCTGAGAGATCTTTTTAATAGGTGCTAGTGCGTGAACCGTCTCACGAATCCAGCTATCAAGGTGGTCTGTGTCACATTCTACATTACCAAGTGTGGTGTGATATGGGATGTTAGGCAAGCAAGGGGGTGTCAGATGAGGTGACGGGGATATGTTAAGAAGTGGGAAAGTCATGTAAGTAGGATTGAGAACGGAGGGGTAAAAGGTAATCATGAAGATCGAATGGTAGCGTTTATGAGCGTTTGATGAACGTTGAACTTAGAGTGTACTGCCAGAAAGCGGAAGAAGAGTAGAGACATCTAAAGAAGGGAGGGGTGGAAGGAGCATTTAATCGGATTCTCTTTGTAAACTGGCGAGGGTTTGTTTTTGGAAAAATATGCTTATGTCACATGTTCAGTGGAATTTGTAATTTGTTTTGGTCATGATGGGATACTTGGTTTGATAATTGCTATCTAGTCAGAATGATTTTCTACATATGTTCAATATTGAATAACACAATGATGTTGAATGTTTTAATTGTTATTTACAGTTACCCCTGAAGAAGGGCTCATGGAGCCCGAAATGCATTGGGTCTCAATAAAAACTGCTTCGGACGAACTATGCATTTGCGCGTGTTCTTTGATAGAGGTCCAGGTGGACACACTTGGAACATGAGAAGCTTTGAAAATAGCATCACACCCGACTTGTGGATTAAACGTAGTTGAAGAATTAAAAAGCAGTGTAAAACTTGGATTACATGGAATACTATGGATTACAGCATATAGAAGATTTGTATATTTACCTGTAGCTGTGCGACTGGCATTGGGGCAAAAGGTTCCCCACATCTTCCAGTTTCACATTCTACATTACCAGTCAGGACTGGGGAGGTGGAAGTCAGGACCTGGTTGATGGCCTCTGGCTGTAGCTTGTGATAGGCCCGATAGGTGGAGGAAGCACTATCTTTCGTGGGCGGCTTACTGCAAGCCTGAGACCAAGTAAAGGAGATGAGATAGTGAACTGTCCAAGAGCGAGAAGTAGACTGTGTAGTTGCTAAGTTCAAGTTAGAGAAAACCTGATCGAGAGTATGTCCAGCTAGGTGGGTGGGCCCTAAGATCTCTTGTTTGAGCATCAAAGGGTTCATAATTTCATGTAGGGCGATGGTTTTTGGCCCTGTATTGTTGTCTATGTGAATATTAAAATCACCGAGTACCATAAAGTTTGCATATCTCATTGCCCACAGTGCCAATGCGCTTTCCAATAGGCGCAGGCACTTACTGGCAGGGCCGGGTGGTCGGTACACCAGGACCCCTGCCAGCGACTGATTCGGCGAGAGGGAGAGGCAGAAACCTAAAGCTTCGATGTTGTGGAGGCCTGCCAGCTCGAAAGGTGCACATTCATAGTGTTTTTTAAATATGATTACCGTCCCACCTCCTCTGCCCGAGTCACGTTCCTTCCTAAGAATTCTATAATTTGCAGGGATGGCTGATGCTAGTGTGGGGTTGGCTGTGGCCGACAGCCATCTCTCTGTAAGGAAGAGTACGTCCAGGTCCTCATCCCTGAGTAAGTCAAATATTATGAATTTGTGTTTCTGAAGCGATCTCGTGTTAAGCAGGGCTGCCCTCAACTGTATCTGAATTGACTCAGCCACTACGGGGCTGTCAGAAGGCCGGGGAGGGTGGGCAGAGTAACCGGAGTCCAGGCGCAGCTGGGGCAAATAAACTCTTTACAAGGGGTGCCCAGGGACCAATCTGCTGGGCAATTCTTTTTAGGTGCTTGACTGAGTAAGGAAACCCTATCAAAACAGATACGATCTGCGTCGGCTGTTAACATACCGGCATAGTGGCTGGCGCTGGCCGCTTCCGGGACGCTGATGGGCGCAGACGGGTGTGAGAAGTTGGCCTGGTATATGCTGTCCACTAATTAAAGTGGGCACCTTGCACCAGTCCAAACGACCTTTATTGATGATTAGGTTAAAGACAACCTTTATTGAAAGCTATCCTAGTGGTAGCTATGGAGAGCAGCCTTCAGGCTAAGTCTCGAAGGAATGTAAAGCAGCTTGTTTTACCAGTATATAACCTCCTGAATGACCAAACGAAAGGAGAACCACACAAGGTATATATACAATATATGTATTTATTACTAAACACTCTCTACTAACCTCTTTATGAGATTAGAGAACAAAGCACACAATATTAAATCACTAGAACGACAGTAAATAGCACAATACACAGTGGGCTCCAGGGGGAGACCAAACCATATACTAAGAAAGTGGTATAACAACCACGACTTGACTAGACACAGTGCCTAGAACACGTAGAATCGCTGGGACCCTAAGGAACCACCCAAGGTAGTGACACAGGGGACCCACGGAGGACGGGTGCAGTGTGGGAACACAGACGCGAGCTCCGTACAACTCTATGGGAAAATCGCGGTTGGAAATTTAAAGATTAAGGACACTTAGGAGAGGACTTTAAGCAAACCCAGCTAAACATAGAAGGTTCTAAGTCCAGCACCCTTGAGAGTACCGAGGTACCCGTGTTACCTATCCCAGAGGAGCCGGGTGCATAGGGGTCAAGTGGTGTCGGAAACCCTCGTCGTTTTCAATGGCGTGATGCGAAAAAGTACTGCTGCCGTGGAGAAGAAAAGTGTCCGGTGTGATCCAAGCCTGGATCAGAGATGAGAAGGATCTGAAAGCAGAGGGGACAAAGTCTGGGTCACTTCACGTGACCAGGAGCGGAACAATCGAATGCCCACCGATGTCGGGTGCTTCAGGTGAGAAGAGGTGAAGCTTGACTCTGCAGCCACGGGGACCAGAAGGTGCTGACGACAACCAAAGTCTGGAGGTGAGCTGTCCCACGAAGGATGTCGAGTGCTGGGGGGGTCAGTGTCCATATTGAACGCCAACAAGCCTAGGCAACGGCAACCCACGCGGTCAGAGGAAAGATGCTTCTGCGAGGACCAGCAAGGTCCTGGGGACTCTCCAAGCTATGGAGAGTCAGGGCACATCTGGACCAACCAGGAAAGCCCACTGAAAGTCAAAGTTACCTTCACAGGGACCCACAGGCCAACGGACCAGGGATTGCAAAGGGACCTCGAGCTGAATCACTAAATACCAGCCCACGGAACACTAGTGGAGTCTAGGCCGGAAATCTTCAGTGGAAGTACTGCTCGGGGTCAGGACTACAAGTAGCCCAAAGCAGAGCCTCAGGGATCGCCGAAAAGCATATGCTGCTGCAAATGTACACGGTGCACAGGGGTACGGGTTACACGGTCCCCACGAGTGATACGGGCCTCAGAATCGCTGAGAGCGCAGATCAACCTCAGAGACCTTGGGAACCCACCTCCTGTGTTGCAGAAATCTTCGGAGTCCTTCAGGAGCTTTGTAGATGCAAACCGGTCAGATGCGTTTAGGTGCCTGCTCAGCAGGGGAGTAACTCCTTTACTCCAAGGGAGATTCTTCTGTCGTCCAACGACGTGTAGATCGTCAAAAGTTACTTGGTTTCTATAGCAGAGTTTAGTCCAGGTAAAATCCAAAGTCCTGTAGTCAGGGGTTCCTACTTTATACCCAAGGAAGGGGTGGGACAAACTCTGGGGACCCACCTATGGGAGGGTCAGGACAGAGGGGTGGCTACACCCATGTCCTTTGTCCAGTTTCACGCCAGAGCAGAAGCAAATGGCTCCTGCAACCGGTTTGAGCTGGACTATGCACAGGGACACCAAATGTGCCCCCAGTGCAGACATCAAAGCACTCTCAGAGTGCACCCACCCAGCCCCAATACACTAAAGCCTGTCTGGGAGGTGGTCACACCTCCCTGTGACAGGAAACCTATTGTCAAACCTTCCACTGCCGGAGTTTCGTCCAGCAGCAGGAGGGCAGACTCATGTCTGTGGCTGGCAGCATCCATTTTGTGATGCCAGGGTCAAAAAAGCTGGTACCGGGTGTACTCTGAGAGTGCTTTGATGTCTGCACTGGGGGCACATTTGGTGTCCCTGTGCATAGTCCAGCTCAAACCGGTTGCAGGAGCCATTTGCTCCTGCTCTGGTGCGAAACTGGACAAAGGACATGGGTGTAGCCACTCCTCTTTCCTGACCCTCCCATAGGTGGGTCCCCAGAGTTTGTCCCACCCTTTCCTTGGGTATAAAGTAGGAACCCCTGACTACAGGACTTTGGATTTTACCTGGACTAAACTCTGCTACAGAAACCAAGTAACTTTTGACGATCTACACTTCGTTGGACGACAGAAGAATCTCCCTTGGAGTAAAGGAGTTACTCCCCTGCTGAGCAGGCACCTAAACGCATCTGACCGGTTTGCATCTATGAAGCTCCTGAAGGACTCAGAAGATTTCTGCAACACAGGAGGTGGGTTCCCAAGGTCTCTGAGGTTGATCTGCGCTCTCAGCTACTCTGAGGCCCGTATCCCTCGTGGGGACCGTGTAACCCGTACCCCTGTGCAACATGTACATTTGCAGCAGCATATGCTTTTCGGCATTCCCTGAGGCTGTGCTTTGGTCTACTTGTAGTCCTGACCCCGAGCAGTACTTCCACTGAAGATTTCTGGCCTACACTCCACAAGTGTTCCGTGGGCTGGTATTTAGTGATTCAGCTTGAGGTCCCTTCACGATCCCTGGTCCGTTGGCCTGTGGGTCCCTGTGAAGGTAACTTTGACTCTCAGTGGGCTTTCCTGGTTGCTCCAGACATGTCCTGACTCTCCATAGCTTGGAGAGTCCCCAGGACCTTGCTGGTCCTCACAGAAGCATCTTTCCTCTGACCGCATGGGTTGCCGTTGCCAAGGCTTGTGGGTGCTCAATCCGGACACTGACCCCCCAGCACTCGACATCCTTTGTGGGACAGCTCACTTCCGGACTTTGGTTGTCGTCAGCGCCTCCTGGTCCCCGTGGCTGCAGAGTCAAGCTTCACCTCTTTTCACCTGAAGCACCCGACATCGGTGGGCATTCGATTGCTCCGCTCCTGGTCCCGTGAAGTGACCCAGACTTTGTCCCTTCTGCTTTCAGGTCCTTTTCATCTCCGACCCAGGCTTGGATCACACCGGACACTTTTCTTCTCCACGGCAGCAGTACTTTTTCACATCACGCCATTGAAAACGACGAGGGTTTCTGACACCATTTGACCCCTATGCACCCGGCTCCTCTGGGATAGGTAACATGGGTACCTCGGTACTCTCAAGGGTGCTGGCCTTGGAACCTTCTATGTTTAGCTGAGTTTGCTTAAAGTCCTCTCCTAAGTGTCCTTAAACTTTAAATTTCTAACCGCGACTTTCCCATAGAGTTGTACGGAGCTCGTGTCTGTGTTCCCACACTGCACCCGTCCTCCGTGGGTCCCCTGTGTCACTACCTTGGGTGGTTCCTTGGGGTCCCAGCGATTCTACGTGCTCTAGGCACTGTGTCTAGTCAAGTCGTGGTTGTTATACCACTTTCTTAGTATATGGTTTGGTCTCCCCTGGAGCCCACTGTGTATTGTGCTATTTACTGTTGTTCTAGTGATTTAATATTGTGTGCTTTGTTCTCTAATCTCATAAAGAGGTTAGTAGAGAGTGTTTAGTAATAAATACATATATTTTATATATACCTTGTGTGGTTATCCTTTCGTTTGGTCATTCAGGAGGTTATATTCTGGTAAAACAAGCTGCTTTACATTCCTTCGAGACTTAGCCTGAAGGTTGCTCTCCATAGCTACCACTAGGATAGCTTTCAATAAAGGTTGTCTTTAACCTAATCATCAATAAAGGTCGTTTGGACTGGTGCAAGGTGCCCACTTTAATTAGTGGACAGCATATACCAGGCCAACTTCTCACATTGGTGGCAGCGGTGGGATCATATTTCTCCCTCTAGGAGGGTGGAATCATACCTCCCACACCAGTTACTGGTGTGGAGGTATGATTCCAAGGTGTTTGACACCAAACACGACATGTTTCCATGCAGCCGTTTTAAAGTTTGCATTTACCGCGAGGTTATAATGCACGTAAGTATATATGGTTGGCTGCATCACAAACAACCCCGGAATATAGGTTCCGAAGGCTGCAGATGGGCTCTGCTCATGCATGGGCACCCTCTCACATAAAACCCAGCACCCTGCCTTCAGGATTGATAAGGCCTGCTATAGGGGTGACTGATAGGTTTATATGTGCAGTGATTAGGATAGATATAGTGAACCTATATCTAAGTAAGGGGTGCATGCACCACCTTACACAGGCTGCTGTAGCAAACCTGTTGTGTCATTTTAAATGGTCTCTCAGGGGTGGCTTAATACATGCTGCAGCCCTGGGAGGCCTCTGGGGTACCTATGCCCTGGGTACATAGTATACCATATACTAGGGACTTATAAGGGTACCCCAGAATCCAATCTGGAGTGTACCTAAAGTACATGAACAACCAATTTAGGAGAAAGCAGATAGACTGGGGTCCTGATTAGCAGGATCCCAGTCAGACTAGTCAAAAACCAGCAAAACACCAGGAAAAAAGTGGGGGTAACCATGCAGTCAGATTCCACCTCCCTACATAACCCCCCCCCAAACGAAAGGAGATAAGGCTAACCTTGCCCAGTTGAGACTTTATTGACTAAGTGGCCATTTAAGGAAGATCCTGCACTAACATGGATACCCCCTGTCTTATGGTCCACTAAGCAGTCCCTTCCCCTAAGGGTATGGGATGGTCTCCAAAAGTTGGGATTTCTACCTGTAGGGTGTTTTGGCAAAGTAAAAGGCTGGTGGGGTGTCTGAGTAGAGAAGTGAGGCCCTAATAAAGTTGGCCTCAACTTCCTCAGATCACTGGTCACCATGGAGGCCTTTCTTTCCATGACTGAGTTATATCTGGCCCTAAGGGTCAACCTCTGGCTGCCTACAGCTGGGGGTTGGGTCCCTTTGGTTGGAACACTGGAGGGACATGGTAGGTTTGGAACCACTTGGTCCCAGGTTTGATTTTGCCCAACAGAGTCCATCTGGGGGTGGTCCCTATTCAATGGTAAGAGGGGTCCCTCAGGGTGTTGAGGAATTTTCACCTGGATAGAGCTACTAGACTGGGTGCCCCTAATCTGTTGATGAGGGTGTTCCTCTGGACAGTGGGCCCTTAGGGGTCCACTGACCTCCCTGACCTCTGCAGCCCTAGGCTGGTTGAAGTAGGGTAGAGAGGAGCAGGATACCTGCTCCAGATTGGGTACCACCTTGGAAGGGTCCCCTGCCATCAGGAGTGTTGCCAGGCCAGGCCTGACCACCTCTGGGGCAGTTCCTTCACTAGGGGTAGGATCAGTTCCCTGAGGAAGCTGACCATTACCTATAGTCTGGGGGTATAAGACTTTTCTTCAACCCTTCTGCTCTCTGGTGGAGTAGAGTGGGCCATTCCTTCAGGCTCCACCACTCCAAAATGTCCCTGGGATTGGGCTGAGGCCCTAAGAGCCCCACCAACTTTCTCAGGGAGGCCTAACATTCTTAAATGGGCCTGGTATTCAACTTCAGCCCAGGCTGAAATTTCCAGATCATTGCCCAACAGGCAATCTACAGGCAAGTTTGGGGACACTGCCACTCTCTTTGGGCCAGTGACCCCTCCCCAGCTGAGATTGACTATGGCCATGGGATGATCTGTTCTAATACCATCAATGTTGGTCACCTGGTACTTAAACTCAGGTAAAAGCTATTGAAGGGGGACTAGTTTCCCTGTCACCATGGTGACACTAGCCCCTGTGTCTCTGAATGCCAAAGCTTTCTTACCATTTATCAGTGGCTCCTGTCTGTACTTGCCCAAAGAATTAGGACTGACAGTAAAAGTGGCAAATCCCATGCCACGACGACAGAAGAATCTCCCTTGGAGTAAAGAAGTTACTCCCTGCTGAGCAGGCACCCAAACGCATCTGACCGGTTTGCATCTACGAAGCTCCTGAAGGACTCTGAAGATTTCTGCAACACAGGAGGTGGGTTCCCGAGGTCTCTGAGGTTGATCTGCGCTCTCAGCTATTCTGAGGCCCGTATCCCTCTTGGAGACCGTGTAACTCGTACCCCTGTGCACCATGTACATTTGCAGCAGCATATGCTTTTCGGCGATCGCTGAGGCTCTGCTTTGGGCTACTTGTAGTCCTGACCCCGAGCAGTACTTCCACTGAAGATTTCCGGCCTACACTCCACGAGTGTTCCGTGGGCTGGTATTTAGTGATTCAGCTCAAGGTCATTTAGCGATCCCTGGTCCGTTGGCCTGTGGGTCCCTGTGAAGGTAACTTTGACTTTCAGTGGGCTTTCCTGGTTGCTCCAAATGTGCCCTGACTCTCCATAGCTTGGAGAGTCCCCAGGACCTTGCTGGTCCTCACAGAAGCATCTTTCCTTTGACCGCGTGGGTTGCCGTTGCCAAGGCTTGTTGGTGTTCAATCCGGACACTGACCCCCCAGCACTCAACATCCTTTGTGGGACAGCTCACCTCCGGACTTTGGTTGTTGTCAGTGCCTCCTGGTCCCCGTGGCTGCAGAGTCAAGCTTCACCTCTTCTCACCTGAAGCACCCAACATCAGTGGGCATTTGATTGCTCCGCTCCAGGTCACGTGAAGTGACCCAGACTTTGTCCCCTCTGCTTTCAGGTCCTTCTCATCTCCGATCCAGGCTTGGATCACACCGGACACTTTTCTTCTCCAAGGCAGCAGTACTTTTTCGCATCATGCCATTGAAAACGACGAGGGTTTCCGACACCACTTGACCCCTATGCACCCGGCTCCTCTGGGATTGGTAGCACGGGTACCTCAGTACTCTCAAGGGTGCTGGCCTTAGAACCTTCTATGTTTATCTGGGTTTGCTTAAAGTCCTCTCCTAAGTGTCCTTAATCTTTAAATTTCCAACCGCGATTTTCCCATAGAGTTGTACGGAGCTCGCGTCTGTGTTCCCACACTGCACCCGTCCTCCGTGGGTCCCCTGTGTCACTACCATGGGTTGTTCCTTGGGGTCCCAGCGATTCTACGTGCTCTAGGCACTGTGTCTAGTCAAGTCGTGGTTGTTATACCACTTTATTAGTATATGGTTTGGTCTCCCCCTTGAGCCCACTGTGTATTGTGCTATTTACTGTCGTTCTAGTGATTTAATATTGTGTGCTTTGTTCTCTAATCTCATAAAGAGGTTAGTAGAGAGTGTTTAGTAATAAATACATATATTTTATATATATCTTGTGTGGTTCTCCTTTCGTTTGGTCATTCAGGAGGTTATATACTGGTAAAACAAGCTGCTTTACATTCCTTCGAGACTTAGCCTGAAGGCTGCTCTCCATAGCTACCACTAGGATAGCTTTCAATAAAGGTTGTCTTTAACCTAATCATCAATAAAGGTCGTTTGGACTGGTGCAAGGTGCCCACTTTAATTAGTGGACAGCATATACCAGGCCAACTTCTCACATTGGTGGCAGCGGTGGGATCATATTTCTCCCTCTAGGAGGGTGGAATCATACCTCCACACCAGTTACTGGTGTGCAGGTATGATTCCAAGGTGTTTGGCACCAAACACGGCATGTTTCCATGCAGCCGTTTTAAAGTTAGCATTTACCGCGAAGTTATAATGCACTTAAGTATATATGGTTGGCTGCATCACAAACACCCCCGGAATATAGGTTACAAAGGCTGCAGAGGGGCTCTGCTCATGCATGTGCACCCTCTCACATAAAACCCAGCACCCTGCCTTCAGGATTGATAAGGCCTGCTATAGGGGTGACTGATAGGTTTATATGTGCAGTGATTAGGATAGATATAGTGAACCTATATCTAAGTAAGGGGTGCATGCACCACCTTACACAGGCTGCTGTAGCAGACCTGTTGTGTCATTTTAAATGATCTCTCAGGGGTGGCATAATACATGCTGCTGCCCCTGGGAGGCCTCTGGGGTACCTATGCCCTGGGTACATAGTATACCATATACTAGGGACTTATAAGGGTACCCCAGAATCCAATCTGGAGTGTACCTAAAGTACATGAACAACCAATTTAGGGATTAAGCAGATAGTCTGGGGTCCTGATTAGCAGGATACCAGTCAGACTAGTCAAAAACCAGCAAAACACCAGGAAAAAGTGGGGGTAACCATGCAGTCAGATTCCACCTTCCTACAATGGGCTTGCCTTTGGTGTGCGTTCGGCGCACCAGCGTAGTGCCCGCTGCACGCGTTTGCGCTGCGGCTCCATTTATGTGCATGGGGGCGGGGAGGGGAGGACCACTAGAGCGCGCACTCCCCCAAGATGGCGCTTCCCAAGTGTCCCCGCCCTTCCCAGCCGGGAGGAAGTGTGCTCCCCCTGGTACCCTTTCAGGCGGTAAGTGCGGTCAAGCACCGCTCCATGTAGCACAGTAGATAAAAGTGACTTTTTTTAAAAAGGAGCAAGCAATTTAAAACAGTAATAAAAGCAGCGTACAGATGGAGTTTTAAGTCAAGTCCTGAGACAGATTCAAATTCATCAGTTCAGTTTCAATGACAATGAACACAACACGTTAAATAAAGTAAAGTGCAATGTGCAGCGTGAAGCGGCAGAAAGCCGAGCCACATGCTAGTCTCAAAGCCCCCAAAGCCCTGAGCCAGAGCATTATGGCTCTCTCTTGGAGCTGGCGCAGTGTGTGCTGCCTGGTGCCAATGGGGGCACCCTTGCACCTTACAGCATGGGGGCCTGCGCTATGGGCAGGATTGTTTGTGTGCAGGAAACTGCACCTTGCTGCACAAAAACAATCCTTAGAGGCCTATTCCTCTTTCTATGTGTGCTGCAGAAGGCAGAATGCAGCACACATAAAAAGAGGAAGTAACAAGGATAAATAAAGATATTTCTCCTTGTTACGCCTCTGTCGAGTAGACACACCATATTAGCGCAAACCCAGGTTTACAACTTTTCATAAATCTGAGTGTGTATCAAAATATAGTGGTTGATACACCGGAGTGTCCATGCTCCAACCATGTAATGCCTACCCAAGGCAAAGAAACTCAAGTCAGTGCTATGTGCTACGTTGCATTAGTTTGTATTTACTAAACCTGGCAAAGCCACACAAAGTGACTTTGCGTGGCTTAGTAGATGCCAAAATATTTTTTCTTTGGGGCTGTGGTAAAAAAGTGATGCAACCTCGATGCAACATCAAACTAGAACTGGGCCATCATATTTTACTCAGCAGAAACCATGCTTTATTTTTTTACAATGTAGGTAGCTGCAGATTTAGGGCCTGAGCTCAGCCACCGAACAGGAAAATCTACCATATCCTAGTATTTTTGGAAACTAGAGACAAATGGTGTCCAGGGTGGTGTGATTTGCTTGGTTCCAATTTTTTTTTGCTATGTGGTGCCTGCCACTGGAAAAGGACGAAACGTGACACGAACAGATGTAAATTTTCCACCCAAAAACGGACTCTGCAGCAATGTAGGTGGCTGCAGAATTTGGTCCCTAGCCCGCCCGGCACCCAGGGAAACCCACCAAACCTTCACATTTCTGAAAACTAGACACCAGGGTGAGTCCAGGGTGGCATATCCTGCATGGCTCTCACCATGTTCTCTTTACCCAGAATCCTTCATAAACCTCAAACTTAGTCTAAAATTGCACGTTTTCCTCTCATTTCTATAAGGGGAAAGTTCTGGACTCTACAGGGAACCACAAATTTCCTACCACCCAGAGTTCTTCCAAGTCTCCCGATAGCATGGCGGGTGTTCAGCATGGCTAAATGTTAGTGGCATGGCTTAGTGTAGAGTGGCATAGAGGAGAGTTAAGTAGAGTGAAGTGGCGTAAAGTGGCATAAAGTGGCACACAGAGTGGAGTGGAGTGGCAAAGAGTACACTGGCGTAGGGTAGAGTGGCATAAATTAGAGAGGAGTGGCATTTAGTGAAGTGGATTAGAAAGGAGTGGCATAGAGTGGAGTAGATTAGAGGTGGTGAAGAGTAGAGTGCATACACTGGAGTGGCGTAGAGTACAATGGCGTGGAGTAGAGTGTTGTAGAGTGATTTAGAGTGGCATGGAGTGGCGTAGAGCAGAGTGACTTAGATTGGTATTGAGTGGGGTGGAGTGGCATAGAGTAGAGTTAAGTAGAGTGACATGGAGTGGCATAGAGTAGAGTTTTCTGGTGTAAAGTGGAGCACCGTAGAGTGGTGTAGAGTGACTTAGAGTTGAGTGGCATTGAGTAGAATGGAGTGGCATAGAGTTGCATTGTGGGGAGTGGACATGGAGTGACATAGAGTGGCGTGGAGTGGTGTAGAGTGTGGCAGAATAGCTTAGAGTGGAGAGGTGTAGAATGGAATGGCTTAGAGTGGAGTGCTGTAGAGTAAAGTGGAGTGGAGTGGCATAGAGTGGAGTGACAGAGAGTAGAGTGGTTTAAAGTAGAGTGGCATAGAGTGGCGTGAAGTAGAGTGGAAGGGTGTAGAGTGAAGTCTCGTATAGTGGAGTGGTGTAGAGTAGAGTGGCATACCGTAGATTGGCATAGAGAAGAGTGACAGAGTGGAATGGCTTAGAATTCTGTATAGTGGCACTGTCTGGCATACAATGGAATTGCTTAAAGTAGAGTGGTGTAGAGTAGAGTGAAGTGATATAGATTCGTGTAGAGCAGAGTAGCCCTCACCTGCACCTCACTACAACAGATGCCAACACAGCGGCAAGCAACCTCCATCGATGGATCGCCAACTGTACCAACACACTTGCCCCCAAACTAGTTCACAACGGCTCTCCAAGAATCCAAGCGCTCCTGCCGGTGGCTGGAAAAGACATGGAAAAACAGCAAAACTCCAGAATCACGCACCGCCTCCAAAACCACCACCACAGCACACCACCAACTCATCAAAGCCACAAAGAAGAATTTCCTCCAAGACATAATCCTCTCCAACGCCCACAACGCCAAGGAACTCTTCTTCATCATACAGGAATTTGCCAAACCCAACAGCGAAACAATGGACGTCCCTCCCTCCCAAGAACTCTGCAACAGACTCAGCTCCTTCTTTCACCTCAAGATCAAGATCCTCTATGATAACTTCAATGACCAAGACTTCTGCACCACCCCAACCACTGCCCCCAACGATGCCACCCAACAGACCCTACTTACATGGACTCCACTCACGATAGAAGACAATGTAAAGACCATGAAGAGCATCCACTCCAGAGCACCTTCATACCCCTGCCTGCCTCACATCTTCCACAGGGCCACTGCAGCCATCACACCTGAGCTACAATGGACAATCACCTGGTCCCTCGAGACCGCCACTTTTCCCGATGACTGAAATCATGCCGAATTCAACCCCCTCTTGAATAAACCCTCCGCAGACCCAACGGACCTCAAGAATTTCAGGCCCATCTCGCTGCTTCCTTTCTCAGCCAGGGTCATCAAGAAGGCCATCAACATTAGGGTCTCAAGGCGCTGGGGGTGGGGGTGCAGCTCTGTTGGGATCATTTGAAGAGCCAGGTCTTGAGGTTTTTCCTGAATTGGTCCAGTGTCGGCCTTTGCCGAAGGTGGAGAGGGAGCTCATTCCATGTCTTGGCTGAAAGGTGGGAGAAGTAAGTAAGTAAGTAAGTCCAGTATTTGTATAGCGCACAAATCACCCCCGAAGGGGTCTCTCGTCGCTGGGGGCCGTTGGGAAGATTAAGCGAGCTATTGCCCAGAGTCGCATGGTGCTGGGCAGACCCCTGCCGCCGGAGCCAGGGATAGAACCGTGATCCCCAGCGTCCAGCGTCAGTCGCCCTGGCCGCGGCGCCACACCTCTCCCCTGATATACTTCAAGGTATCAAATTAATAGTTAAGATAAATCCAACAACTTGCCACCATTAGATTAATAAAAACTATGACAGAAAATGAGTTATGAAACTTTATTTTCTGTGAGCTAAAATCCAGCTTTTCAGCTTCTCTCTCTGATTGGCCAGCCACTGCCCAGGCTGGCCAGTCTGCTCTAAAGAGGTGTGAAAAGCCCTGATAGAGAGACAATGGGTTTCCTGGGGGCAGAGAAGTTCAAGCTGCAGAGCAGATGACAGGAAGGGTGTAAGGGGTAGCCAAACTGGTCTTCAAAGGGAGAATTACACTTTAGGACAGCACAGGCTTACCCCCACATCCTGCCACCCCTCAGCCACACAGGAGCTCCTGTAATTAGATTAAGGAGAGGGTTGGAAGGGGAGCGTTTAGAAAAATTAGCCACACCCATAGGTTGGGTTAGCCTGATCCAACTCCTCTGGAGAGACTCCATTTTGGATTTTGAGAGAATAGTGCATTCTGGGACAAGAATATGCCACACTTTGGAGGAAGAGGTCCTACACCTGGGTGACACCCTGCACCCCATTGGTCAAGGGTGCCCCCCCTGCTTGACGTCCAGGAACACTGGATAAATATGAAAGAGCGGCATAGCTCCTCAAATCTGCTGCCTGAAACTACAAAGAGAAGGATTGCCCTGCTAGAATCTAGATCTGCACCCAGAGAACTGCACTCTGAAGGTCTGAACCTGCTGCATAATCTGGTACTACAGCCTTAAGGACTGTGTGTTGCTTCCAGAAGGATTAAGAAGTGGACTCCCTGAAACCTTCAGGTTAACAAAGCCCACCTGCATCATCTCCACCAAGAGTCCCCATCCTGGAGTGCGTCCATTGTGACTTTTAACCCCTTCACTGCCACCTCCCCACCCCCCACCCATCTCTGTGCCAAGCCTTTTTCGCCTATTTGGGATTGTCGTGTAGTTCTAGGACCCCCCAGGACCTGCGCTTTTTGGATGACCTAAACTGAGGGCTTGGTGTGCAGACAGACTCTGGACACCACCACAGGATGAGTCAGCCATTAGACCAGCTAGCTCTACAGTGCCACTACCACCCCCCTGTATTCTTACAGTGGTGTTTGTAGTTTCTGGCAACCACTGAACATGATAACCCTGATTCCCCAGGTATCGTGGAAAACAATACGGTATCTTTCCCTCAGTCACTCGTGCTTACTTTTCTCAGAATACACATAGAATGACGATTGGAATGGTTTCAATAATTATTTATTGATCAAGCATCAGTCTAGTATGAAACATATTCGCTTCAACAATCAAAAGACAGGAGCAGACAAATGTGAATGCTAGCACCAATATCGTAAATAGCTGATACATTTCTACCATAGTGCTAATAAGATGAATAAAAGCAGATTATATAAAACAATAGCATTGGCGTACTCCTACGATGCGTAGCCTACCTAAATGTACCTAGCCTAGATATGTAGGTGAAGCATGTGTATGTAAGTGCTAGGATATATCCTAATGGAGCCAAGAAGCCCCCGGGGAAGTGCTAACCCCTCACCTGATGGTTCTGAATGAAGGACCCTGTCTCTGCGTCTAGGATGGCACCTCGCAAGGTATGTCAGGTCTCTGCCTGTCGAAGGATCAGCCTGTAGAGCCTCGGTCCAGCCTAGAAGGAATTCTCCTCTCTTTTATAAGGTGGAGTGAGAGTCTTTTATACTAAAGTGGTCAATCCAGGGTTTCCTCTAGAATCACTATGTTTTGAAAACATTCACTAATCATTTGCTAATCCTTTTCTAAACAAAACTATTCATGCACAGCTGGCTGCTGGCCATGGATGAAAAAAGTGGTGACCCTTATACAGAATAAATCTGCCGTGCCTGGGGACATATTTATGTACGTCAGGTACAGGGATTAAGATAGGGTACAGAGAGCCTGGTGTCGAATAGATAGAAGTAAGCTACTAGGTAAAAGGTCACCTATGTAGGACCTTTATGTCATGTGGATGGGGCAAAATGTATGTAATCAGTATGTACATGATGGAACTATCCTAAAGGATATGACAAGATACTTCGCTCTTAGGCCCCCATAACATTTTGTCCCCATAGGGTAACAATGCCAAATTTGTGTCTTTTTTTCAAACATCCTGGGGATTCTAAAGGCACCCAGGGTTTGTGGATTCTCCTGGAGGGGACCGAGAAATTAGCCACAATACAGCTACATTTTTGGGTTTTTTGGAAAAAATGATCTGCAGCTGAAAGGGTATGTTTGTTTCCCTGCAAATGGTATCAATGAAGGATTTGAAATGCTAAAATAACCATCTTCCCAGTTTTCAGGAACAAGCAGACTTTTGTCAGAAAACTAAACTTTTCAAAACATTTGGCATTTTACTGGGACATATCGCAATTTTCAAATTTTTTGTGCTTCCAACCTTTTCCAGTCAGAGGTAGAAATGGGTGTGTAACCAATGGTGGGTCCCGGAAAGCAATACATTTCTGAAAAGTAGACAGAATTCTGAATTCAGCATAAGGTCATTTGTGTAGATCCTTTAAGGTTTTTCTGTATAAAGTAACAGTTGAAATGAAAAATATATTGGAAATGAGTTGAAAAATAAAAGCCATTTGTGCCTATGTTTTTACCTGTAACTTCCTCTAACTTTGGCAAATTTTCAAAAGCAATATACAGTTTAATCCACTTGAACCTTCTGGTTGTGGGGATATTTAGGGATTGTAGGTGCACCAAGAACCTGAGGTACCCAGAGCCAATAACTGAGCTGCACCATACTAAGGGGTATATTCACAAGAACGTCTGATAACTACCGCAAGAGTAGCGTAACGCAACTTTCAATATCGCAGCCTATCTCGGGAAAATAATCCCATGTCAACATGGAATTCACAACACGGCGGTAGCATGCGATAGTTGGCCGACACCGCGGCCAATGCTCGTGACACAACCAACCCGATGGAGATAAAAACACAAACCACAACGCGAAAAAAGCTGCGATGGGCCAAAGCGCGATAAGAAAACAGTGACAACCAGCGCGAGGGCAGCAATACGCACGCGCAATGCGGGAAAAAGCACAAGAACAGTATACGGAAAATGCCACAGAACAAAATACATCAACAGCGGAGTACCACGGATGCACCCTGGCCAACTGCAGAGGACAACATGCACACCACAACATCCACGCACCGTGGAAGAACAGAACCTACAGGCACACCACATGAAAGAGACCAGTGGCAGACAAATCAGAGCCGCAGGAGTGACACACCCACCGTGCAGCATACGCACATACGCAGAAGTGCACCCGGACAGTGACAACATCCCGGTACAAACAGCAACACCTCCACAACTGAACACAGGACACAACTGGTTCGGAAAATGTGCACAACATGGCAAATCACATCTCAAACCCCAGGGACATGTAACATGACAATGTACAATTCCAACCTGTGACCTGCAAATATGTTTTATTCACATATGCAGTGCAATTGGACATCTACTACTGTCCCATGAATGCCACGGACGGTCACAATGTGACGTGCTCATGAGAAGTAAGTGTCAATGATGGAGTCCCTACGGGCCATTCCTGCCGCAGCTGCAGTGGGATGTGGGCCACCTGCCCCATCACCACCATCATCGTCCGGTACCTCTGGAACTGGGATCCATGGGGCCCTGGTGCGAACACAGATGTTGTGCAACACACAACATGCAACGATCATCTTGCACACAACGTCCAGGCTGTACAGGAGCTTCCCACCAGTGCCGTCCAGGCACCTGAAACGTGACTTCAACACGCCAAATGTGCGTTCAACGATGCCCCTGGTGCGTATGTGGGCCGCATTGTACTGCCTCTGGGCGGGTGTGTTCGGGTCTCGGAGGGGTGTCATCATCCAAGGGCAGAGTGCATTTCCTTGATCACCTGTGACAGTGCAGGGAGAAAAGAGTCAATACTTGGTTCGGCAGGATGTGATGTCAGGCCCACCAATTCAGTGACGCCTTAGCTGGCTGTGTGTGGGGTGAGTGTAAGCCAGCCCTCAGGGAGTAGCTGGTGCTGGCAACTACACCAACAGTCATCAGGCACACAGACATGCAATGTCAGAACTACAAGGGGGGATGACTCGAGTCGCACAGGGCTAGTCGCCTCCGGATGCACAGCGGTCGACACGGGCCCACCACCACGGGACGCTGACCTGTGGGAGACTGGGGTAGGGTCATGAGAGCAGAGCAGTGCCTCACATGTGTCATGGCTGCATTCCGCATCTCCACACATTCAGCTGTTGTGTGGCTGTGGTGCCATGTGAAATCTGTATTGGGTGCAGGGGTAGCCCAGGATGACCATGGAGTGGTGGAGTCGTGTCTGGTAGGTGGTTGTGTAGTTTAACATGCCTGATGTGGTTAGGTCACGTGTGCATCCCCACAGTTGTGCCTTGTGCATTGGTGGCTGTGGGATGTGTGGGGTCTTGATTTGGTACTTAGCAACGAGCAGTCCCGTTCCATATGTGCCATCCTGGAAGCGCTGGTTGATGATGGACTGTCGGACGATGAAAGAATCATGCACACTGCCTGGGTAGTTGGCGACGACATTGGTGAACATTCCCCGGTGGTCCACTATTGCCTGCACATTGATGGAATGCGTGTGCTTCCTGTTGCGGTAGTGGTGTGCAGTATCCGCAGGGGGCACAAGTGGGACATGTGTGCAGTCGATTGCCCCCAACACGGCCGGGAATCCGGCTATGGCGTAGAAGCCTTGCTTAGACTGAAGCTGTTCCTGCGCAGTGTTGGGGAAGTGAAGGTACTGGGGTATGAAGCTGATGATGGCATCCAGGACAGGTGTGATGAACTTTGATAGGGCTGGCTGTGAGACCCCTCCGACTCTGGCAGTTGTTGGTTGGAAGGTCCCAGAGGCCAACAGGTGCAGCACTGCCAGCAGCTTTGTCTGCGGAGGGATGTTTGTTCTCCGCTGTGTTGGGACCGTCAGCCTGTTGGCGATGTGGGTCAGGATGCGGAGGATGGTTGTCCTTTTGAGCCTTTAGTGGGCAATGACTTCTGCGGGCGTTAGGTCTGTGAGAGTGGTGCGTTTTCTTTAGGTCCGCTGTCTTTCTCTACGCTGCCTCTGTGGTGGACCGGGGGGGAGCGGGTCCGGGTCCTACGGGTGGTGGCGGTCCAGGTGGTGGTGGAGGTGGGTGTTGTGGCCCTGTTGGGGCTCCGAGCTGCATGTAGAGTAGCTCCATGGCGTCATTTGTTCTTCGGGTATGGCTGTGTGCGGGACTCCATTGCCTACTGCAGGTAGACGTCCGTCTTTACACCTGCTTGAGGCAGGTGTTAAATACCTGCGGCTACCGCACCTTTTCTCCTGTTTTGTGTTCTTATCTGCGATGTGGCTGGTCGTTGTGAATGTTGAGGTGTGATGTTGTCTCGACTTTTCACACGGGAACGCCCACTCTGCATCTCATTAGCGATATTTGCGGGGGTCCTCTGTGGCGATGTTTTTTGCGGCTGCTATCACGGGTAAACTGGTGCTGTGGGCTGTTTACACCGGCTTGTGAATGGGGAGGTAAATTTATCATGACTTTGGCTGCGATGAAGTGCCGCTAATACGGCGTTAGCTCCTTGTGAATATGCCCCTAAGGTTTTTCATTATGTACCGGGCATACAGCAGTTCATTTGGTAAAATATAAAGAGTGAAAATAGGTATCAAAGAAACCTATGTATTTGTGAAATGGGTACAAGTTATGGAGTTTAAAAACAGTGGTTATTTGCACATCTCCGAATTTATGGGTACCCATAATAGCATGAGAATAAGAGGGCATTTTTCAAAATGACTACTTCTTTACACACTGTCTTACATTTGGCAGTTAGAAATGCATTGAAAGACAATTGGTAATAACACTTCTTCTACTATTCTGTGTTCCCCCACGCCCCCCAATAAAAATGGTAACTCACTTGTGTGAGTAGGCCTAGTGCCCGCAATAGGAAACGGCCCAAAATGCAATGTAGATACATCACATTTTTCGACTGGAAACTGATCCTTTTTTTGCAATATGCCTAGCATCGGATTTTGGACCCTAGCTCAGCCGGCACCTAGGGAAACCTAGCAAACCTGTACATTTTTGAGAACTAGACACCCAGGGAAATCCAAGATGGGGTGACGTGTGTGGCTCTCACCAGGTTCAGTTACCCAGAATCCCTTGCAAACCTCACAATTTGTCTAAAACAACACATTTTACTCACATTTCTGTGATGGAAAGTTCTGGAATCTGTGGGGAGCCACAAACGTCCACCCTCCCAGCATTCCTCCGAGTCTCCCAATAAAAATGGTACCTCACTTGTGTGCGGAGGCCTGGTGTCCGTGACAGAAGGCCTAAAACATACTGTGGAGACATCAAAATTATCTATCACAAACAACCTGGTTTTGCAATGTAGTAACCTGCGTTTTTAGTCCCTGGCTTGGTGGCCATCTAGGGAAACCTACCAAAACCCAGATATTTCTGAAAACTAGACACCCAGGGGAGTCCAGGAAGGTGTGGCCTGCATGGATCACTAAAAGTTTCCTTACCCTGAATCCCCTGCAACCCTCAAATTTAGCTAAAATAAATCGAATTTTCCTCTCATTTCTGTGTGAGCCACTGGACTGTGTGGCCACTGGACTGCTATTGCTGATCGCAAGTGTTGGAAAAAACACCTTTCAGTCTGGTTTCAGACAGGACCGCAGCACAGAAACCACCCTTCTTCAAGTTATCAATAACTCCCTCCTCAATGCAGGAAACTCTTGCCTTCTTGTCCTTTTGAACCTTTCAGCCACCGTTAATACTGTCAATCATCTCCCACTGATTAACATCTTGAGGGAATGGATGGTCCTTAATGTAGTGGACCTTGATCAGTTCCTAACTCATCGAAATGAGTGCAAATAATTAAGATTGGTAACTTTTTCTCAAGGAAAACCAAAATAGAACAAGGAGTCCCACAGCTCTCAATCCTATTCCAAACTGTTCAATTTGAATTTCAAGCTCCTTGGAGAGATCCTGAGAAGCTCTGGAATTCTGTGTCACCAATATGAGGATGATACCGGAAATATCTGAAGAACTCATCTCAAGATGACATTAACCTACTGACCAACTCTTGATCTGAGTCCAAAAATGGATGGCAAATGGTAAACCACCATTTAACGCCTTCGCTGCGAGCGGAATTCCAGCCAGGTGCTGGACATTCCAATCGCGGGCGTGGTCGTGACGAGCTCAGCTCGTCATGAGCACATCCCGACCGTGCAGCATGACGAGCTGAGCTCGTCATGAGCAGGGAAGGGGTTAAAGCTTAACACAACAAAAAGTGAATTTCTACTGATCTCTCTGAGAAATTCAAGTGTCTCTGCCCAAGAATAGTTGGAATCCTATTCCCTCCTGAATTTCAGAGCAGCAATTGTGGAGAATGACAAATCCCTGGGAATTTTCCTTGACGACCGTCTCAATCTTGAGAATTAAACCTCAGTCATGCTTAAGAATGCCTGTCACCAACTCAGACTGCTTTGAGGCATCAGACAATTCATACCAAACATGTAGTCCAAGCACTGGTTCTCTCCAGACTGAATTATGCGAACTCACTGCTCTCTATTCTCCCAAAATCCGTCACACCATATAGCTGCCTGCTTTGTTCAGGTCAAAGGAATTTTGACCACATTACCCCCATCTTTTGCACCCTTCAATGGCTCCTCATTGAAACAAGAGTTCAATTTTAGGATCATTTATTACCTATAAAGCTCTTCACAACGCAACACCCTTCTGTCTGGCCGACTAGCTTAAAGTCTCTGGCCCCCAATAGGACTCAAAGAATGTAGAATTCCTTCTTATAGATCCACCAATATTCAAGCTTGAATGCTATATGAAAAAGACTTTTTCTAGCAGTGCAACAAGAATTTAGGACTTCCTCCCACCAGACCTAAGCATTACAGCAAACCATGAAATGAAATCTCTGGGGGATTTAGGGGATTCGGCGCTTATCAGCACAGTATGCAAAGTTATTCTAGTCTATAACATTGGTGCAGTGCTGCAAGAGAAAGGATGTCAACCCCACATCCCAATAGGAAATGCAAAGCAAAGTTCCCCCAGCACATGCAATATCAATAAACACAGAAGTAAGTCAGTCCGTTTTCGTTATGTTCTTCCAACTCTTTCTTTTATTTCATTTCCTCCATCAGCCAACACATGTTTCGTCAGGGTGTGTGTCACCCTTTAACTTCCTCAGGGCTGGAAAATCAAATAAAAATTATCTTACATTTACAGCCTTCGTAAGTCATCAGAATTACACAGTAGTTATAACTCCCAGTGCAACCAATACCATAGTGGCTGTGGTAAATAAAGAATAAAATCAAATCAAAGAGCCAGGAAGATTTGTAGTGAAGAACATGAATATAATGCCTGCACAGAAGACATGGAGAGGGGATATGACATCAGGGCAATCAGAACAGCTAGGAGAAGAATGAGGGATATTGATAGAAAATACACATTGAACATCACATCACTGATTATAGTGGTCTTGCAAACAGGTATCGTAAAAGTCTGAATAGACACTGGCACTTATTGAGAGAAGACATGGCCTTGAAGGATTACATATCACCAAGACTGGGTATCACGTTTTGGAGATTCGGGACTCTGCGGTCTTTACAGAGTCCGAGTTACTCAAGGAGACTGGATATAGATAATTGGCTTACATGTCAAGCAATGGGTTTCTTTAAATGTGTCAACTGCGCTATGTGCAGATGTGCCAAAGATAAAGCCAAATCCTTTAGGGATTTGAAAGGTAGAGAGTACAAAATTTGCACAAACATTACATATCATACCAAGTATTTGGTCTACGTTATTGAGTGTAGATGTGGTCTCCTATATGTGGGAAGCACTATACGTGCTCTCAAAGAAAGAGTGAGCGAGCACTTCAGAGCAATAAAAATGTGTGACATCAGATTTCAACACATGTAAATGAAGTCAATCACTAATGCCACATAGGAGCTTCCTGTTTTATGGTATAGACCATGTGCCAAGAGGTCCCAGAGGAGGGAATAGAGAATTGTCTCTGCGGAGATGTGAGGCAAGGTGGATCATGAGATTACAGACTGTTACACACGGTCTAAACATAGACAATGAGCTACACTACTTTTTAGGAAATTGATAACACGAGTAGAGGGTCAGATTCAATAGCATATGTGAGTGAGGTGGATTCTGAGATAGCCTGCAGGTTTCAAGACATATTTTATTACGTATGCTTATAAATTATGATGTGCTTGTGATTATATTCTTAATGCCAACCCCAAGCTGTTACTTCGTTAGTGATTGTTTGCCACTTCATGCCCAGATTAGTGATTTGATTAGTAGATGTCCAAGGGTGTCGGAACCTTCAAGGTTTCAGACATCCTACTGGCTCGTGCTGAATACAGTGATAATGTATTACATTTATAGTTTAGAGACTTATGGGATAATACGCAATTATTACTGTGGTCATGTAGTTATAGCTGGATAGACCGCACCCCTCAGTAGGACTACTGGGTTGATCTGTTGAAATAGTGCCTTTACATATTTCGGTTCAATTTACTACATTAAGTAACAAGGACAGTTAGTGATTAATACGCCTTCTTAAGAGACAGAACATGAGTTTGAGGACCTATTTGAGAACAATCGTGCTTTATATATGTTTTTTTAGTTTTATAGTTTGACTTCCCCATTTCCCTTTTCTTTTCTACATAGGGTATGCAACCTATATTATTATACGAGCAATTGTGTTTACGACTGTTATCTACGATTTATGATACTAAACCGAATACACAATTTTGGTGTTTTGGTACGTTATATCATTACCAACTTCACTTTATGGATTCCAGCCCTCGATATTTACACAACACGACTTTAGGTGAATATGCTTTTCAATAGAATATGTAGGCACACATCACTTACGCCACTCTCTGATGGCGTGTGGTTTTGTTGGGTCTGTGATCTGTAGTATACACAACGATCAAGATGGCGCCCACCTTATTATGATGGGAGCGGTTTAAGGTTACGTGTTTACCATTATATATACTCAGGCTCATTACAGTGTGCATATAGACTACATTGGATACGTATAATAATATACATCATCTTTCACTTGCTTGAGGATGGCAAGTCGTTATCATTTCCACCTTTATTTAGGCTGAATGTGATATAGAGGTACAGATAAGCACTACCCACTCCAAGATGGCGTGTATGAATGCTCCGTCATGCCTTCTGCTGTTTGGAACATAAATAGGGATTCCAAGATGGCGCTCGTACAGCTTGCGAGGGCTCGGACACGCACACATCACGGTTGTGCTCAGAAACTCACCTGCCCGCACATGGGAAAGTTGCTTTATGTGTGCTTTCTGATAGGATCATACGGTAGTCTTTGATAGAGTTTCATACTATACAGTCTCGAAATGGAGAAATCCGATTCATGTAATGCAGTCTTTATTCATCGACAGGCTGACAATGGCAACATATTTTCAAGTGTCCACACACGGGCTCGTCTTCGATATCACAGAGCTGCAGATATGCTGTTCACCTCAATTTGGAGGTAGGCGAATACATATATCATTTAGGTTCTTCATATCTTATCTTTATTTTACTTTGGTTTTATTGTGATATCCTCCTATCATGTACTCAGACTATATTTTTACAGATTTACCAATGGAATTCAGGTAAATTGCACTGGACGGGTGAGGGCAACCTTAGGTTTCACCAAATGGGACAATGGTCCCATCTGCATGGCGCATATAATATATAGTATACTATATCCGTACGGTAACTCAGCTTAGAATATTAACAATTCATAACATACCACTGGGTGCAGTGGCAACCAAATGTGAGTGGACCCACCTGACAGATATATGTCAAATACGTAATTATTCACTCCAAGCAGTATGAGATTTTATGTTTGGTGTTCCAAATGGAAAGGACTAATCGGACGGTTACTATTTTGAAATTGTGTGAGTGCCACTCATACAGAACAGCATGACTAATGAGGGTTACGTGTTTGGCTTTTCACTATATATTTTATATTGCTATATTTTAACATACTTTTAATTTAATTTTAATTCTTTATTTACCACCACCACTATGGTATTGGTTGCACTGGGAGTTATAACTACCGTCTAATTCTGATGACTTACGAAGGCTATAAATGTAAGATAGATTTAATTTGTTTTTCCAGCCCTGAGGAAGTTAAAGGGTGACACACACCCTGACGAAACACATGTTGGCTGATGGAGGAAATGAAATAAAAGAAAGAGTTGGAAGAACATAACGAAAACGGACTGACTTACATCTGTGTTTATTGATATTGCGTGTGCTGGGGGACCTTTGCTTTATTACAGCAAACCATTTCACCTTCCAGGGGGAACTCAAACTTCTTTTCTTCGGGAGACAATTTTATTAAAATAGCTATATTTTATTTGATTTGATCTATATGTTTTGATTGACTTTGGCTTCTCTGTCCCATTTGAGGCACAACTGTTCTTATATAATGATCATTCACTTTTGACTATCTGCTGTCTTGTAAAGCACTCGAATACCCTTCGGCCAAGTTCACACCATATAAAACTGCACAAATAAATAAAATTAATATTAGTCAGCTATAATCCCACAGATCCTGATTCTGGGATGATGCTCATTCCAGAAACCTGGATAGGCCCGTAGTTCAGAGGAAAGGTTTGCATGTAAGACCCATATTATTGTCATGTTGTACAACATACAATAAACTACAATACTCTTGCACTCCACATGGGGGAGGAACTGCAGCACTCCTGTATGATCAGGACCGTGAAGTGGGACTCAGGGATGCCAAAATTGCACTCAGTAATGGCCAAGACAAATATCTTATTTCTCTACAGAGAGTGCGTATAGGCAGCTGTTCTCATTCCCCCGCCAGTTCGAGTTTAAAAATTCAATAAACTCGGTAAGCATAATAAATAAGTGGTATCGGTTGAATGTGGTATCTTTGAGCTCTTGATGCCCATGTATGTTATATCTTCTGATACTTGATAAGTGAGCATTACAATAAGCTTGGTTTGCTACTAAATGCGGAAAAGGTGTTTCGGTTAAATGTGAGTGAGTGTGAATAAGTGGGGAATCATGAAATTGTTGAATAAACCCCCTCTGGAATAAATTGTGTGAGGGTGCGCCCATAGATCACAGTTGGGCGGCATGGGGGTGTGGAGGTTATGCACCTTTTATATAAAAAATTATTTTTAATAATCATTGTACAAAGGGCACAGCACATAACACATCACTTGTCATCTATGTTTTTAAATCACTTACAGGTTCCTCTCCGAATACGAGGGGCTCCACAACTTTTTGCAACCGAGTGTTGACTCGGGTAGGTGACATCCCCTTTACTTCTAGACTTAGAGGAATAAGGGTGAGCACCCAGGGATCACAGCGTTGAGAGTCCTGAGGAAAGCCGTGGTATTAGTTGTGCCGGCTGAAACATGTTGACATTTTAGCAGAGTGGAGGGGTTGGTGTCTCATTACCAGCTCCCCAACCTAGCATCCACTTTTTGTTTTAATCCTGGACAGGGGACCTAATATTAAATTGATGACTAGGATCCCTTGATACCAGTTTTATATCACTAATTTCTGCACTTTTGTCTCACCTGTGATCGGACACTGTATGTTGTATTGTCTTCCCCCTCCCTATTGCTCCACCTCCAGCGTTTGGCTGACGCGGAGGTGTGTTAGCAGCCCTATGATGAAGCATGACACAGCTTGCTGTGTGTGAGGGCAGTTTTATCAATTTGGTGTATTTCCTCTACACTCATCCACCCGCACGTTGTGTGATTATCCCTCTTCTGTTTGTGATATCATAGTATTAAGCGGAAGGTCGAAGAGGGATCTTTTTCCTCTCACCCCTTTCTTTTGTGAGTTTTTTTTTTTTCTTCTTGAGTTAGCTTTACCATGTGAGGCCTTGAGTTAGCTTTACCATGCGAGGCCTTGGGTCAGCTTTACCATGTTATGCCTTGAGTTAGCTTTACCATGCGAGGCCTTAAGTTAGCTTTACTATGTGAGGCCTTGGGTCAGCTTTACCATGTGAGGCCTTGGGTCAGCTTTACCATGCGAGGCCTTGGGTCAGCTTTACCATGTTATGCCTTGAGTTAGCTTTACCATGCGAGGCCTTGGGTCAGCTTTACCATGCGAGGCCTTGGGTCAGCTTTACCATGTTATGCCTTGAGTTAGCTTTACCATGCGAGGCCTTGAGTTAGCTTTACCATGAGAGGACTTGAGTTAGTTTTACCATGCGAGGTCTTGGGTCAGCTTTACCATGTTATGCCTTGAGTTAGCTTTACCATGCGAGGCCTTGAGTTAGCTTTACCATGTGAGGCCTTGAGTTAGCTTTACCATGCGAGGCCTTGGGTCAGCTTTACCATGTTATGCCTTGAGTTAGCTTTACCATGCGAGGCCTTGAGTTAGCTTTCTATGCGAGGCCTTGGGTCAGCTTTACCATGTGAGGCCTTGGGTCAGCTTTACCATGCGAGGCCTTGGGTCAGCTTTACTATGCGAGGCCTTGGGTCAGCTTTACCATGCGAGGCCTTGGGTCAGCTTTACCATGCGAGGCCTTGGGTCAGCTTTACCATGCGAGGCCTTGGGTCAGCTTTACCATGCGAGGCCTTGGGTCATCTTTACCATGCGAGGCCTTGGGTCATCTTTACCATGCGAGGCCTTGGGTCAGCTTTACCATGCGAGGCCTTGGGTCAGCTTTACCATGCGAGGCCTTGGGTCAGCTTTACCATGCGAGGCCTTGGGTCAGCTTTACCATGCGAGGCCTTGGGTCAGCTTTACCATGCGAGGCCTTGGGTCAGCTTTACCATGCGAGGCCTTGGGTCAGCTTTACCATGCGAGGCCTTGGGTCAGCTTTACCATGCAAGGCCTTGGGTCAGCTTTACCATGTTATGCCTTGAGTTAGCTTTACCATGCGAGGCCTTGGGTCTGCTTTACCATGTAAGGCCTTGAGTTAGCTTTACCATGTGAGGCCTTGGGTCAGCTTTACCATGTGAGGCCTTAGGTCAGCTTTACCAGGTGAGGCCTTGGGTCAGCTTTACCATGTGAGGCCTTGGCTCAGCTTTACCATGTGAGGCCTTGGGTCAGCTTTACCATGCGAGGCCATGGGTCAGCTTTACCATGCGAGACCTTGGGTCAGCTTTACCATGTGAGGCCTTGGGTCAGCTTTACCATGTGAGGCCTTAGGTCAGCTTTACCAGGTGAGGCCTTGGGTCAGCTTTACCATGTGAGGCCTTGGGTCAGCTTTACCATGTGAGGCCTTGGGTCAGCTTTACCATGCGAGGCCTTGGGTCAGCTTTACCATGCGAGGCCTTGGGTCAGCTTTACCATGTGAGGCCTTGAGTTAGCTTTACCATGCGAGGCCTTGGGTCAGCTTTACCATGCGAGGCCTTGGGTCAGCTTTACCATGTTATGCCTTGAGTTAGCTTTACCATGCGAGGCCATGGGTCAGCTTTACCATGTTATGCCTTGAGTTAGCTTTACCATGTGAGGCCTTGGGTCAGCTTTACCATGTGAGGCCTTGGGTCAGCTTTACCATGTGAGGCCTTGGGTCAGCTTTACCATGTGAGGCCTTAGGTCAGCTTTACCAGGTGAGGCCTTGGGTCAGCTTTACCATGTGAGGACTTGGGTCAGCTTTACCATGTGAGGCCTTGGGTCAGCTTTACCATGCGAGACCTTGGGTCAGCTTTACCATGCGAGGCCTTGGGTCAGCTTTACCATGTGAGGCCTTGAGTTAGCTTTACCATGCGAGGCATTGGGTCAGCTTTACCATGCGAGGCCTTGGGTCAGCTTTACCATGTTATGCCTTGAGTTAGCTTTACCATGCGAGGCCTTGGGTCAGCTTTACCATGTTATGCCTTGAGTTAGCTTTACCATGTGAGGCCTTGGGTCAGCTTTACCATGTTATGCCTTGGGTCAGCTTTACCATGTGAGGCCTTGGGTCAGCTTTACCATGTTATGCCTTGGGTCAGCTTTACCATGTTATGCCTTGAGTTAGCTTTACCATGCGAGGCCTTGCGTCAGCTTTACCATGTTATGCCTTGAGTTAGCTTTACCATGCGAGGCCTTGGGTCAGCTTTACCATGTGAGGCCTTGGGTCAGCTTTACCATGTGAGGCCTTGGGTCAGCTTTACCATGTGAGGCCTTGGGTCAGCTTTACCAGGTGAGGCCTTGGGTCAGCTTTACCATGTGAGGCCTTGGGTCAGCTTTACCATGTAAGGCCTTGGGTCAGCTTTACCATGTGAGGCCTTGGGTCGGCTTTACCATGTGAAGCCTTGGGTCAGCTTTACCAGGTGAGGCCTTGGGTCAGCTTTACCATGTGAGGCCTTGGGTCAGCTTTACCATGTGAGGCCTTGGGTCAGCTTTACCATGTGAGGCCTTGGGTTAGCTTTACCATGTGAGGCCTTGGGTCAGCTTTACCATGTGAGGCCTGGGGTCAGCTTTACCATGTGAGGCCTTGGGTCAGCTTTACCATGTGAGGCCTTGGGTCAGCTTTACCATGTGAGGCATTGGGTTAGCTTTACCATGTGAGGCCTTGGGTCAGCTTTACCATGTGCGGCCTTAGGTCAGCTTTACCATGTGAGGCCTTGGGTCAGCTTTACCATCTAAGGCCTTGGGTCAGCTTTACCATGTGAGGCCTTTGGTCGGCTTTACCATGTGAGGCCTTGGGTCAGCTTTACCATGTGAGGCCTTGGGTCAGCTTTACCATGTAAGGCCTTGGGTCAGCTTTACCATGTGAGGCCTTCGGTCGGCTTTACCATGTGAGGCCTTGGGTCAGCTTTACCATGTGAGACCTTGGGTCGGCTTTACCATGTGAGGCCTTGTGAAAGATGCACATGAGAAGAAAGACAGTATGGGTTGATGGTGTGACAGGCATCCACTCACCAGGCATTGCACTGGGGACCCCTAAGATTTTGTTGTGAGCCTCTCTGTGCTATTCTATGGAAGGTGCGTCTCAGAATGGTAATTGCACAAGAAATCAGAAAGCAGTTTTTAGTCACAAAAAATATAAAGATATGTTAGCATTCTTCTAAGGTGTTCTTGAGATTGTCAACCACCTCTCTAGGTCAATAATGAAAGACAACCTTCGCCATCTGCATAACAAAATCAGTGATATAAACATGCTTTTCTCGGAGCATCATGCATTGTAAGGCTTGTGTTGTGTCACTAAACATAGTCATGGAGAACCCTGGACTAATAGTAATAAACACATATTAAAAAATGCCAAATCCTTTGCTGACTACTGTCACCATATTATCCTCGTATCTCATCTCCACCCACTTTAAAGTTACTTGCCAAGCAAATGAAGTGCCTGAAAACACCAATACATCCCACTTATCTCATTAATTACAGCACCTACAATCCTTATCCAATACACCTAGACAAGACAAATAATCACGTTTAAACCGAGGAGGCCTTAAACACTTTTTATAGTGCAAAATAGAGTCATTAATGCTAGAGAATTATGGGCATATTGTATTATCTCTCTGTCCAAATTTAGCTCTCAAGTGTCTCCAAAGATTAATTTATAACTGTAACTATATATTGTGCAGCAGATGGCGCCAAAGCACAAACAAAGAATGCTGGGTGCAATTGTGCAAAAGACACCAAAAAAGGGTATGGAGTAGAATAATCAAGACGTTGCACTGGTGCAAAGTGACACAAATCAGTGCAAAGTCTAGAATAAGTTTGAAATAAGTATATACTTTCCATTGCAAAAAGATTTTCCTGTCTAAAAAGTAGCATTTAAAGTAGCGCAAATAGCCCTTTGTGCTGCTTTGCATTATTTTGTGTTAAGGGGGTGTCAGAAGTGTTTTGACCCAAAACCCTTTCTGTTAGACAGGGCTTAGCACCAAAAAATAATATTATCTTGAGGCAGGTGGTAAATAGGATAAATCGTTTAATTTCTCTCAATACCCCTACATTACATGTGTGCTGCATGGCACACATACAATGTGTTGACAATTTTAACATTTCTCTAAGCAAGTATCTGGTACTGGGAGGTACCCTCCCAGTACAAAACCTGTGCTAGACATTATTCACAGAGAGAACCCCCCTCTTAAGCGGGGGCTGCCACAGGATCTCGCAGGCTAGTGAACTGAGCCCATTAAAAAACAATTATTTGTTTATGAACCTCTTCTGTCTAAATGTCTGCAGACATAATGCTCACAAATAATAGTGTTTGGGAATACCATAACTCCTACTTTGTTTGTCTTTAAGCACTCAACCAGAGTGTGTCTTTTTCAGCTGGCACCCTCATGTACTTCTCACTCTCTGTATCCCTCATGTACTTCTCACTCTCTGTATCCCTCATGTACTTCTCACTCTCTGTATCCCTCATGTACTTCTCACTCTCTGTATCCCTCATGTACTTCTCACTCTCTGTATCCCTCATGTACTTCTCACTCTCTGTATCCCTCATGTACTTCTCACTCTCTGTATCCCTCATGTACTTCTCACTCTCTGTATCCCCTCCTCCAGTGCACATTTTGCTTGTCCTCACCCGCCGTCCCATCTTCCGTTTTTGTCCGTGGTGATGCTTGCCCCCCCACATGCTCTCTGTTGTTGCCTGTGTTGTTGCTTGCAACACCCACACTCCCTCCTTCTGTTAGTTGTTGCCCATGTTGTTGCTTGCCCACCCTGCCTCCCTTCACCCCTTGTTGCCCGTCTTGTGCTTGCCTTGCCCCGACACATCCGCCAGCCTTCCATTGTTGCCCCTGTTGTTGCTTACCCCCCCTAACCCTCCCTTCTTCCGGTGTTGTTGCTTGCCCCCACCTCTCCGTTCTCCTACCACATTGTTGTCTGGGTTGTTGTTTGTCCCCAGTCCCTCCCTCCAACCCTCTGTTGTCCGTGTAGCCCCGGCTCACCCTCCCTTCGTCCCGTGTTGCCTCCTACACCACCCTCCGTCCCTGACATGTTACCTCCAAGCCCCACAATACACAAAAAACACATTATGGCAAGGCCGGTCCTGGCGCTGCATGATAGCCCTTTTTTTTACCACCCAGGGCCTGGTCTGAGCTGCCCCACCCACACATCCTCCCCCCCTCCGTGTTGCCCCCACCCCTCCTTCCAGTCCCTCCAGCAATAAAACAAAATGATGCAATTGAGGGGCAGGATAGACTTATGGCTCACTCTACAACCATATTTTGGTACAAGGAAAACATGCATATCTCTGCTAGCTGTGCAGGGGCATATTGATACACTTGTGCTCTTCTACCTCCGAATAGTTACAACAAAAAGCTCCCCCTGACCACTATTACTCAGAAAAGGCATACATTATATTTTGAAGCACATACATGCATCACACAGCAAAGGCTCTGCCCTCATCTGCTTATTCTGTGCCATTTTGAGCCAATGTTTTGTCAAATCCTGTAAGATGCAGCCCCCCCCTCAAGAAGAGGAATTTCTGAGGAAGGCCCAAACATTAAGATGAAGTTTGCAGTTGACAACTGTGATGAACTATAGGTCAGTTTAACTACCCACACAGTGGTGCGAGAAAGTATACACGCGGTAGGATGGTGAATACTTTGGTGGTTAGGAATGAATCCTGAGGAACATCAAGAATAAGTGGCAGGATGAGAGTGGACGGGGAAAGGATATGCATGCAAGCACACAGGTGTCAGGTGTATGCTCTGGCAGTGGACCAGGATCGCGTCTCCATCTATCCACCATCGACCTGCATATTCTTCTTACCACACATCTCCATCAGTTGCATGGCCTGCTTGTTCTAGACAAAACCATTGTCAGAGCAGGTACACTGCACACAGAACTACATGTAGCAGTACATCACACTTGCTACTAATGTCACCATGTCCACATTCAGCACTCATGCCACACATGAGACACAGAGCGCACTCTTACACATGCAAACACAATGCCACAGAACCTTTGAACTATAGATCCACATATAGTCACTAAATGCACAGTTAAGCCACACCTCCTTTCCTTTCTCAGCCAATGTGAGTTCACCATTACAGGGGCCAGCAGCAACAGCCAATAAGGATGAGGATGGGGCACAACCAGGGTCTGACCCAACAGAAGGTCCTCATCAATCAGCCATGTATGTGTCCAAGCAGTGTCCGACTGAAGCACACACTACAGATATGTGCTCCATGATTTGTCCAGTATTTTACATCTGCCCTAGTCTGTCTCTGCACTTCCAATGTTGTTCCCTTATACAGCTTCCAACATTAAAACATCACCACATACATTCACATACATCATATGACTGGCGCCAGTACAGGCTTTGGCCCTGCAGTCTCTCTGCCAGTGGACACCGCCCTCACTGTTGTTGCCCTACATGTGGTGCATGTCAGAGCCTGGTACACCGACCTAGACCATGTATGGTGTGTTTCTCAAGTCTATGATGTCCACACACAACACAGGTGTTAGCAACACCTAAGTCTGCACTCAATAAATGTGTGATACATCATTTTCACTGTGTCCAACTTAAACATTGGTAAGTAACAATACTAATGAAACACAGAGAACTCTAACATATTGAAGACACATGCATCTTATAATATGAAATGCCTGTACAGTAACCATGTGAACTCTCAAAAATAACAATTCTTTTTCAGTTTTAGAAGTTGGATGTGTGTGCCTGTTATCAGTTCCTTTTGATTACCCTTCCACAGCTGCCAATATCACTTCCCTACTTGTTCATGAAATCAATAAGAGATAATAAAGTGAACCCAACTATGTATTTTTATTGGAATTGTCCCCTGCAGTCTGTGGTGAGCCATGAAAATACTGCATGCAATTATTGAAGTTATTCGTTCATGCTCCCCATTACAGCGAAAGGATTTTCAGCACTCCAGGCAATATGATATTTTGCCTTTGAACTTCTCCCCAAACATAGAAAAAATAATTTGGCCCTTATGGAAGTGGTGTCACTGTCTATTAAATCCTTTGTATGGAGCAAGATTCTTATGTGGAATTCCAATCTTCACAATTATAAGTGGGACAGAGTTTATGCATCCAGAGTTCCTGATGCAGGAATACCCAGAACTGATTTTTTCTGGCTGGAAATTCTTGTCAATGAAATTGCTTTATTTTAAAGGGCTGGGAAGGGTTTGGGTGGGGTCCCCGTTACCGAAGCCTCACCCGGCCGAGCATGTAATGCCACCTCTTACAAGACAACATCTTCCCTTCCCTGTTCCCTCCCTTACCACCTAACCTGCCCTCCCCCACCCCACACAGTAACACTAGCAGAAATATATCCCTTACTCACAGCAGGTAGTAAATGTCTGCGTTACACCCCATGGAATCAGGAATTATGTGCAGAATTTCAGCTAGAAAGAGCTGCAGTTATTCTCCATAGAGTTGGGCTTAACTCCTTAATGCAGGAATTTCGCGCGAGATTCCAGGCTGTACCTGTAAGTGAGTCCACCCAGAATCTCATCATGGAATTCCACATCCCTAGATGTTTAAATTATTTTGTATTCATAGAGAAATGTTCACCCGCACCCCTTTATGCAGCACTCTCCCACCTCAGGGCCCCTTATCTGCCGCCTGCTTCCCTCCCCGGGGCAGGGTTGCAGGTTTGCTGTGCAGGGTCGTGTGAGCAGGGAATAAACCTGCGAATGGGGCTGAAGGGATCTAAAGACTGCAATCCACCGTCCATGCAAACCCAGTGGAACGTGGCAAATCAGGGGGACGCCGGAAAATGACTGGATCCCAAACACCTTTCATTACATGGGAATCCTTGAAACACCTCTCTTCGCATGTGAGTGCGGGCGCACCTCAGGGGTGACGAGCAAAAGAGAAATCAATGCCCTCGAGATGCTCTAAGGACAGAGGTCACCCAATGGCAGCCACGGATGTGAGGCTCTTTTGCATGATGGATGCAAATAAACGGATCCGACACTTAAAGGCACCTGCATGAGTAAATGTGGCTGTGAATGTGCCGTGGATGCAGAAAGGCAAGTCCTGCTTCCTTCCAATTCACTAACTGCACAATGGATCCCTCTGTACTGGCCTTGTGCCTTATGTCCCTCCTCACAGGTAATGCCACACTGGGAGATGTGTTCCTTTTAGCTAAAATAATCTGTGTTTTTTTTCTCTTCACCAAATACAGCTAGTATCCCTCGTGTGCAACTACAAAGACCTCTTCAATTAGAGCATTTATATTTTGCTTCATTTGATGAACAGTCTTTAGTGCAAAAGGATTGTTCACCTAAACATTTCACACTGATGATGAGGATGACGACGATAACAACAATGACTGCAACGACGACGATGATGCTCATAATAATGGCGATCTTTCTCTTCCTTCATCAGGTTCCTGGGCTCAGCATTCAGTCACTCAGGAGCCCTCAGTGACAGCGACCCCGGGACAGACGGTGAAGCTCCCCTGCACCCTGGGAGGGGGGTTAACAGTGAGTACACACTGTCCTAGATTTTACCAACAGAAGCTGGGACAGGTTCCCAGATACCTGCTCTATTACTGCTCCGAGTCTAACACGGGTAAAGGTGATGGGGTCTCGGGGCGCTTTGTTGGTTCCGGCTCCGGCTCTGTGGGGTATCTGACCATCTCCGATGTCCGCGCTGAGGACGATGCTGAGTATTACTGTGCTCCATGGACTGGCAGTCAGTGCACACTGACACACGTGCATGGGGAAGTGAGACTGAAACCCCTCCACCCTTGGTGTGGTGGCAGCAGGTGCTCCCGCTCATGCCCAGCAGTGCACCCCAGACAGAGATCCTTACTCCTCTACAGGCTGACTGACTGACCTCTCAGTAGGTAGGGTTCTAAATCTGCATTGTGGGTTCGGGGGTGAAGGCAGAGGAGGTCTCCAGTGTCAGGCGCAGGAGTGGACTGCATGCTATGGGTCTTCAAGTGAACTGACTCGCGTGGGATAGAGTGGAACAGGCTGGAAGGGGGTGCACATCCCCTACAAGACCGTTCTGAGAATCCGTGTGTGCATGGCTTGTGGGTGTCATTGGTGTGGAGCTGCCACGTTACACGATGTGGGTCTCACTTCCTCCAAATGCAAACAGGAGAAAGGAACATGTATGAGACTCCTCCCCTCTTCCTGAATTCTGCAAAACACTGATACCTGGCTTTTCAATTAACTAACCTACCCCAGGCAGAACTAGGCACACACACCTGCTGAGCGCCAGGATACCCTCTCAGGTGGGAGTGTGCTTTACAAATACACATAACATAACACAAGAGAAGGTGCCTTGCAGATATCTACTTGACCATGCTTCCTGTATGTGAAACGTGGCCAAGGGGTTCTCAGTGGACGTCTAGCAGAGGTGGATCTCCCACAGAGCCACGGTTCCGGGCCAGTAGCTGCGAGGCTTCTTGACTCCGCTGGAGGCAGGAACCGTCTTGGTAGCCAGCTGTTTGAGAGCTGCTTTCCCTCCAGTGGATTTGTGGGCGTTATGCTTGGTATGAGCCATTCCGAGAGCCTGAGCGGTCTCTGTACGACATACAAGGGTTCATTTAGAATTTGGTGGAATGATGCACCTGTCAGAATTGGTGGATACATGGTCCACCAAGCTCAGTGTTCCCTCACCCCATTTAGAGCTGGGGTACTGCAGGGTTTCTTGAGGCTCTGGCAGATGAAACCCTTGAGTGGCCAGGCAGCGCCCTACTGGGCTACATGTCTTAGTGTAGGTCACCCATCTCTGGTTAGGTTGTGGCAACCAACACTAGATCTAACTTCCTGGGGCCACCTCATAGGCAGTGGCGTCCCAGGCAGAGAAATACACAGGCTCCTATGCGCAGGGAGAAAACTCCCTGCACACCAGGGCTTTGATTATTATGCACAAGCAAAGTCCCACTTTGGGAGTTTTTTGTGTAAAACAAAGAGAAATACCGAACGGGACCAAACATCATGGCACCGACATGTCATTGACTCTGCCCACAGTGACCTACCGGTGCACTTACCCCGCTGTTGACCTGGAGATCCCTGCAGTGAACGTGGATTGCCTGCATTCCGAAAACTGCAATCACTCATGCTCCTACAGTACATTTCAATAAATTGCTTAATTAAGTGACATTCAGAATTCTTAAACATAAACCTTGAAGAATTAAGAATAAGTGCTCTTCCCACTTGAGGCATTAGACAATTTACCTTTTGGTATTCACTGCATTAATGCTCAAAGCTGCTATTATATTACAAGCAGCATCGTCAAAGTCTGTTAATCTATAACAGAAACATTAGTGTGAAGCATACACTGAACAAAATCACTACTAGGTGCCTCCAGGTTGTAAGCTAAGGAAGAGTACGTCCTACATCCAGAGCCTTCATGGCATGGCTGAAGCCCATGCAAAGAAAGAATGCTGCCTTAAAACTCCACTTAAATAATCAATGTTATCAATGCTGTCATTGGCGATAAGGTATGTAGACAATGATGCCATCAGTGTTATCCTGTGTGACGTGAGCAGTGCACCTGTGGGACAGCTTGCACTTTTGCTCACTATGGCCCTCATTACCAGTGTGTCAGACTATGGTGGGGCATGTAGTAAATACCATTTCTGGGTCACAAAGTGCACTTTGAGGTTCACCTGGTTCTGATTTTGAAGTAGAGCCAACAGTCACATGCACATTTTGAAGAGTAGGGCCCAAATTAGACTTCGTGGGGTGAGGATTCCATGGATCCAATACAAACTTACTAACTCTGATTGGAGAGGAGGGACCACGCCCATTCCAAGGTAGACACAGTGATTCCATAGCATTCCTTCAGACTCCTCAACCACACTTTATGGTCCACGGTGTTATAAGTAGGGCTGTGCATATTTTATGCAAGTGTAATCTCACTGATCACATATTTCATTTCAAGTAATTGGTACCAGTAGAAACGGTACCAGTAGAAACGGTATCAGAGAAGCAGTGAAACTGTGAAATTAATAATTTCAAACAATAACTACCACTTGCACAGCAAAGGGCACCAAAGAACAAGAATTGGAGCTGGGCGAAACCGGTTAAAAGACAGGAAACTAGACTCTACGGAATCAAATAAAACTGTAAACAGCAGTGCAGCCGGGCACAGGAAAGAAAATGCAGAAAGGGCAATGGCATCTGGTGGATTTTAAAAGTGGTGAGGCGGACGTTTTATACCAGAGTATAATGAGCGAGCAAAGCGAGTGAGCCTGTACCGCAAAATGAGGGTCCTAGGAGGGGGGGGGCTGCCCCCACAAGACATTTTTGAAAAAAATGAATTTAGATGGTGGATTTTGCTGCATATATGTATTGATTTATTACAAATTTTTGGAAAGGGGATGCAAATATGGCATTTTAAAGCACAAGTGTGAAGAAAACATTAGAAACAGATACACATTTCCCCAGCCCTGCTTCCAAAATGCACAATGACCCCCGACCCAAGTGCAACTGCCTGCAAACCCACCCAGTCAGGGAAATAGGCCCTCCAAGTGTTTCCTACCTGTAACACATCTCTGCCTCTTTACTGTATTGGTTGATCAAGTCAATCAATCAGAAATCAATCAATCAGGGGGTTTATAAAGCGCGCTACTCCCCAGAGAGGGTCTCAAGGCGCTGGGGAGGAGGGTGGGGGGTGCAGCTCCGGTTCAATCGAAGAGTCAGGTCTTGATGTTCTTCCTGAAGGTGTGGAGGGTGGGGGAGCGTCTGATGTTCACAGGGAGCTCGTTCCAGACTTTGGCTGCGACGTAGGAGAAAGCTCTTCCTCCTGCTCTGGTTCTGTGGATGCGGGGGGTCTCTGCAAGGGCGAGGTCTGCGGAGCGAAGTTTCCTCTTGGGTACGTGGAAGGAGACTCTCTCGTTGAGGTATTTGGGTCCGATGTTGTGGAGGGATTTGAATGCGTGGGTGAGCAGTTTGAAGGTAACTCTTCTCGACGGGGAGCCAGTGGAGGTCACATAGGTGTTGGGGCATGTGTTCGTGCCGTGGAGTTCCGAGGATGAGTCTGGCTGCGGCGTTCTGGATGGTCTGTAGCCTGTGTAGGAGAGTTCTGTTGATTCCGGCGTAGAGGGCGTTGCCGTAGTCCAATCTGCTGGTTATGAGTGCGTGGATGGCGGTTTTTAAGGCATTCTGGGGGTATCCATTTGAAGGTCTTGCAGAGGATCCGAAGGCAGTTGAAGCTGTTGGAGGCGATGGAGTTGATCTGGCGGGTCATGGTGAGGGAGGAGTTGAGGATGATGCCGAGGTTCCGTGTGTGGCCTGTCAGGGTGGGCGGACTCCCGAGGGCGGAGGGCCACCAGGTGTTGTCCCAAGCGGAGGTGGAGGGTCCGAGGATGAGGACCTCGGTCTTCTCCGAGTTGAGCTTCAGGCAACTGCTTTTCATCCAGGTAGCTACGGCTCTCATTCCTTCCTGGAAACAGAGTCTGGTGTCTTTGGGGTTCTTCGTGAGGGAGAGGATGAACTGGGTGTCATCGGCGTAGGATACTATGCTGAGCCCGTGTTGTCTGACGATGACGGCGAGGGGGGCCATGTAGATGTTGAAGAGCGTGGGGCTGAGTGATGATCCTTGGGGAACTCCGCAGTTGATCTGTGTGGGTTCGGAGAGGAAAGGAGGGAGTCTGATCCTCTGGGTTCTGCCGGAGAGAAAGGTTCAGATCCAGGAGAGGGCTGTTCCTCGTATCCCTGCATCGTGGATTCTGGCTGCGAGAGTGCAATGTGAGACGGTGTCGAAAGCTGCGGAGAGATCAAGTAGGATGAGGGCTGCAGTGTGCCCCTGGTCTAGTAGCATGCGAATGTCGTCGGTGGCAGCGAGGAGGGCCGTCTCAGTGCTCTGGTTGCTGCGGAATCGGGACTGAGAGGCGTCTAGGATGGAGTTTTCTTCGATGAAGGCGGTCAGCTGGGTGTTCACGATTCTCTCTGTGACTTTGGCAGCGAAGGGGAGGAGAGAGATGGGCCAGTAGTTTTTCAGGTCTGTCGGGTCGGCCATGGGCTTCTTGAGGAGAGGTTTGACCTCCACCCGCTTCCAGTCGTCGGGGAAGATGCCAGATTCGAAAGAGGCGTTGATGGTGCGTCCTAGTTCGGGTGCGATGGTGGCGGCGGCCCTGTGGTAGATGTGCGCTGGGCAGGGGTCCGTGGGGGCTCCTGAGTGGGTGTTCTTCATGGTCACGGTGGTGTGTTCGACGGTGGCAGGATTCCAGGTAGTGATGATCGGCTCCTTGTCGGTGGTGGTGGAGCGTGGGGTGGTGTCCGGCGTCTGTTCGCTGAAGTTGTCGTAGAGGGCCTTGATTTTCAGATGGAAGTAGGAGCTGAGCTTGTTGCAGAGTTCCTGAGATGGTGTGATGTCCGTGGCTTCGCTGGGTGGTTTGGTGAATTGCTGTATGACGTTGAAGAGTTCTTTGGCATTAGTTGCGTTGGTGTGGATTTTGTTCCTGATGAAAGTCCGCTTGGTGTCTCTTAAACACTGGTGGTATTCCTTCAGGGCGTTCCGGTAGCAGTTCAGGTCTTCAGTGGTTTTCCGGTTTCGCCAGGATTTCTCGAGGCGTCTGCAGGTGCGCCTGGCTGCTTGGAGATCGGTGGTGAACCAAGCTGCTTTCAGGGGGCGTTGTTTGCCGGGGCGGTGGAGGGGTGCGAGCTTGTCGGCGCAGCTGGAGATCCAGCGGTGAAGTTCCTGGGCTGCGGAGTTGGCATCGGTCGTGGCACAGGGTGGGTCTAGGAGGAGGGTTGCGTTGAGGTGCTCCTCTGTGATCTTGCTCCAGTTCCTTCGAGGCGGGCATGGGGGGGGTTTGGGTCCAGTGGATCAAGTCATCAAGGCGTAGAAAGGTAGTAACACCGTACATGGCAAATGCTGAAATAAATTGATGGCAAAAGACATGTCCATCCATAATTTTTCATTCTTGAACTTTCAGTATTTGCCAAACAAATAGAAATAATGTTTCAGCAAAGTGTTTTTATTTAGTAAAATATAAAATGTATGTAGTATAAATTAACACACACAGAAGAACATTATACCAATCAATGAGATGCAAAAAATGTCCAAACCTGGCTAGCTTTTGGGGGGAAAGCAGAGATATAACAAAAGTGACCAATGTGGTTTATACAGTGGTTCAAAAGCTACAATACAGAATTTTTTTTTTACAAAATAAGTTTAATTTTTAAATAAAAAGATTAATAATATAGCATAAACACGAAAAAAACACATAACATAACAAGAAAAAAATAAGTGGAAGAATAGAGATCATATTTGTAATGTAATGTAAGCTTAAATAAAGCACTGACAATTAAATAAAAACACACCCAAGTAATAACATGGTAAGAAAATATTGTTAAATAAACACAGATATGTTAAAGTGACAGAGCTTGGTTTTAAAATATTATATTTAAACAATAATATTAAATAAGGATCATTCATTTTAAAAATCTAAACTTTTAAGCAGGATCAACAAATACAAAACACACACATGATAACTACACAAACCCCCAAAAAAAGGAAAAAAGAAAAGTGTTAAAATTATTTTGATGAATAAAAGAGGCATATAACAGCAACTTAACGTGCTAGATCAAGAATGATGGAAAATGTGTCATTCAGAGGTAGCTATATAGGTTCAAAATAAAAAAAGGTTATGAGGTGCCAATCAGGTTCATTTTCTGTACAGGAATTTGCCACGTCTATCTTTAACAGTGCCAAACTTCTCTATAGTATGCTTAATAAAGTCTGGAATGTCTCTGATAAGTTCCTTTTCTATAAACAACATATCCAATGCATTCAGACAAATCTCTATCATGGTGTTCCTTAAGAATGTTTTTATTCTCTTCAGAGTTGAAAAACACAACACCCTCAGACTTTGCCATTGTCATAGGTGTCGTGATCAGAATCTTCAACAGATTCTCTGGGCCTGATTCACAAAGGTAAACTTACACTTTTGTGTAAGTTTACGATCGTTTACTATTCACAAAGGGATTCACAAGTAGTATCTTTACGAGTGCGGAGTCTCTGCACATAAAATGACCAGTCTTTTTATGTTCGGAGACTCCACACTTGTAAAGATATTACTAGTAAATCCCTTTGTGAATAGCAAACAATCGCAAATTTACACGAAAGTGTAAGTTTATCTTTGTGAATCAGGCCCATAGTCTCTGAAAATGGTTCTAGTAGTTTGTTTTCAACTAGTAAACTAAATAAAGGAATGCCACCACTATCTCTTTGAAATTATGGACTCCCGTATATGAATGATAGTTCAGCATTCAGTTTTTCTTTGTTCATCATGGGATATGCCTTTTTAGTTTTGTTGAGTATTTCATTTGGAAACAATCTGTCATGTCTATCAAAGTGGTCACTTTGGAGTTAAGTAGCACTTCAAGATGCTTGGTAAATTCAATGTGTACTTTGGTGTGGACAATAACAGTACCACAAACATCTTTTGCAATGTGAACAAAGACCATTATTTCAGTTTTGTGGCTTGAAAACTTAGATTCCACTGGCAGTCTAGCATTTAGATTGTCAATTGGTACCCTGACATGGGTGATGCAGCTGACAAAATCTGTTGTTGCTTTTTGTACATATAAGGCATCTATGTCCGGCTTTTGTAGTTCGTTGTATAATATGTCCACATGGGGCATTAGGTCATGAAATAAAGTAAAGAAGAAAAGGAACTTCCTGTCTTCCAATATTCAGATGAATCCATGGGCCTCGCGTACAGCAACGGATTCAAAGCGACTGCTACTTTCAATAGTCTTAAAGCATTTGATTAAGTCTTTTCTGTAGTCTTAGATGATACTGACAGTGCTTAAATGGAAATTCCAGGGTCTATCAACTATGTCCTGGAGAACTTTGGTACTTTTTGGAGATTTTGAGAAAAATGCTCCAGGGGCCAAAAATAGCAAAAAAATTACTTTTGAAATCCTTGATACTGCTTGCTCCATAAGCAAATGTAGTTGATAAGCTTTGGAATGCACATAATGTGCATTAGAAAAAACAGCTCTTACTTTTTTCTGGACTCCACCAGAGTCTCCACACCTCACATGAGCACCATCTTAGCTTTGAGCAATATGTTTTGTTATTTTTTCAGAGGATATTTTAACTCTGTAAGTCCTGTTTTTGTCCATGGTGCTTCATCACCAAACAGCAAGCAGGGAAAGCAGAACACTGAATTTTTTAGTAGGGCCAGCAATACACCACATTCTCTTTGTATACCAAGTAGAACTGAATTTGCTAGTGTAATCTTTGTCCTGATCCTTTGCAGGCTGTTCAAGCTTGATATCAGGCTGATAAGATCCTAAACTTTTGATCTGCATTTTATCTTCTTCTTTCCGTCTCACAAATGAAGTGAGAAGTAGCTGGTCAACTGTATTCATGTTGAATAACACAAAATAAGCTAAGGATTTAAGTGGTGTGAGTAGTGCTTTGAGTCTTGTAGCAAGGCTGGCCTTGCTGCCATATATGGTGTCATCAATGCCCCTGTCGATAAGTAAAAATCAGATATAAGTTTTGACAGAAGATAATGCATAAGTAAAAATGAAACATAAGATGATAGTTCAGAGAACCAACTGTAGTGACTAGTGCAAAATGAAAATAATTTCAACAACACACCACAGAGTGGTAGAATGTGCTGAGAGCCAAAAGCTTATTTCCAAAGCCTCTGAAATATACCAGACAGCCAGTCGCGGCTCCTGGAGGGAGTGCTGCGGGGCGGTGGGGCGGGGGGTAGTAAACTCCGGCATACGGCCGAACGGAGTTAAGTACATAAATAAATAAATAAAATGAATTACATTGCGCGCGTTGCAACGCCAAATGACGATGCGGCGTGCGCAATGTAATTCGTTTTATTTATTTATTTATGTACTTAACTCCGTTCGGCCGTATGCCGGAGTTTACTACCCCCACCCTGCCCCTCCCCCGCCCCACCGCCCCGCAGCGCTCCCTCCAGGAACCGCGACTGCAGACAGCTCTTTTCAGAAATGGTGTTTAAATACGGCAAGTCACACATTAAACGGTTAACCCATTCTTATATCAGATATATGTTATGTTAATAAAATACATTTTTAATATAACAAAGGACCTGCTTAAGATGATAGCTTGAGTTAGAAGCATTCATCAGAATAGCACATTGGCAACATCAGCCTCCCCTTAGATGTAATGGTGACAATTTAGACAATGACTTTGACTGTTTAAATTTCTCACACACAATGATTATTGCTTTGAAATGCATACCTGCCTATTTCCCCTGCCCATATGGAGAACTTGGTTTTAGAAAGGCATCAACTCTTACTTTACAATCCCTTTGGACTCACAATGTTTGTGCTTGAAGCAAACAATAGCCAACAAGGAGTAAAAATTAATTAGGGAAGAATTCAGCTAGAAAACATGACTTCGAGCAGTATTGCCATAGACAGCTCTGGAAGATTAGGATTCCTCCCGTAAATAGACCATGCATGCCAAAAAAAAGTATAAAGACACCATGTCCTGAGGCAGAAGAGGGCTTGTATTCCCAGCTCAATAACCACTTAGGGCCTGATTACGAGTTTATGTGTTATTTATCACACATGATAAATAACGATATCACAGAGTACTTATTTTATTGTGTGCAGTAAATAACACCTATCATAAATTTGTGGGGAATAACATGTAGATTTTGGTGTTTAATGCACCAAAACCCGCATGGTATGGTGAATATCGTACAATTTCCCCTGTTAAATTTCGGCAGGTTTAACCTTAAGCTGAGGTATTTAATGCATCCGATAGTTATCGGACATGTTAAAAACAGCCAAACTCATAATTCTGACCCGTGCTTAAACAGGGGCTTATGCATGGGTTGGAATTTACTGTCCCACTCATAATCAGGGCCTATGTGGGCTGCTATTGATGTCCCCCCCCCCACCCAGAGGGTGTTAAGACTTCCTTTCAAGCTGCTTCTTAGGGCCCCAACAACAAAAAAATATAAAGCAAGCACCCACTTTGTTTAGTATTTGAATATCATTAAGCAATCACTCCAGTCCAGAGCCATCTTTTGCTTCAAACCCAAATAAAATAAATACCTGGAATCAATCGTATAGCCAGAGACTCGATTAACAGCAGATTTGTGATGCACATGGGACAGAGTTAAGAGCTTGACTGGCAGCTCAAGCCTATAAGCTGGTTGTTGACAAATTTGGTCACAGATGTAGCTGCATAACAAGCTCATGTCTAACAGTTAACTGGTGCAAACAATATAAACAGAACTGGGTGTTTGGCAGCTCAACCTTGAAGGTCTGACAGCTTTCACAAATGAACAATGGAAACAGGGGGTAAGTGATTGAATTAAAATTCTTGATCCCGATTTTATCCAGTGTCCTATCACGATCATCCCAGCTGGTAGCCCAAAATGGAGTGGGGCACCAACTTCCAGGGGGTGCTGTAATCTACCTGGCATCTTCTACTCAGCTACTGAAGGCCTAACAAGTTAGTGCGTGCCAGGTTTCTGTGCAAGGTTTGAAGAGAAAGCAGTATATGGATTGCATGAAGTCAGTGTTCTGGACTGCCCTGTCTAATGCTGAGACCAGGAAGCCATTGCCACATCTGAGGTCAGTTCAAGCCGCATTTCGAAACTCAAAATTCAAACTCAAAAAGATCTCTTGGCGCTGTTGACAGATGTAAGAAATTGTGTTACTGGTTAAGGGGGGTGAAACCCTTCTCAAGCAGCAACCATGATTCATGTCAGGGTGAAGTCACAGGCAAACCCTGAATTAGCCTGTGCTCAACCCTCTGGTAGCTTGGCAAAGAGCAGTCAGGCTTAACCGAGAGGTAATATGTAAAATATTTGTGCAGCAATAAAACAGTAATACAGTGAAACCAAAACACAAGAAAAATCATCCCACATCAATTTAGAACAATAGAGTAGAATTTAATAAATAAAACAAGACCAAAACACCAAAAATCCAATCACTGAACCAGAGATATGGTGTTTTGAAGATTTAAGGGTAAATAGCGCAAAAAAGCCCAAAGCACCACTTGCAGCTATCTGGTCATGAGAGACCCGGAGAAAGTCACAAGTTCAGGCCACCCACGATTGAGCACGGGTTGGATACATGGACCAAGGGTTAGTCCCATTGAAAAATGACCTTCTCAGTCCAATGCAAAGAGTCCTGTTCACAGTGCAGGGGGGCTGCGAGGAGCAGGGAAGGGTCACGGACGGTTGTCAATATAGTGCGATGAGCAGGCCAGTTGCTGGGGATGGATGCTTCTGTAGCATGAAGATCCTGAGCAGTCAGATCTGTGCTTCACAAAGTCGCTCCCCACGAGCATCCAAAGCTGTGGCGCGAAGGGTTGGGCTGACAGAACTTTGTGTGGGTGGGCTGTGCGAGTGACAAGGTTTCGGCCTCAACGGGCTGGTTTGCGGTCATGAAGAACCCAAAAACGTCTCTTCATCCTCTCTGAGGCCACAGCAAGGGTAAGGTTAAAGGACCTGAGGGACACCATCTGGGGGTCAGGGGTTTACTCCAGCTGGTTATGGGGGCTGGTTCAGGAGGTTTGAAGCCTTTTATGTCCCTGTGACTCTGAACAGGAGGCAAGCAGACCAGCCCTTGGAGTCACTCTGGGTTCATGTGCCGGTCGAATCCCAACGATTCAGGCAGTAGGGCAGCAGGGCAGCATTCAGGCAAGGCTGCAGTCCAACAAGGCAGTAGTCCAGCAGGGCAGCTGTCCAGCAACTGTGGCAGTCCTTTCAGCAGACAGCAGCCATTCTTCCTGGCAGAGTATCCACAGGTCCAGAAGTGTACTAAAGAGTTGGTGTCTGAGGTCCAGTATTTATACTCAGTTGTGCCTTAGAAGTTGGTTAGAAGCTACAAGAGGTTTCCCTTTGAAGTCCCCAGGCATCCTGTCTTCCCTGTCCTGGCTCCATACTAACTACAGGGGGTATGCAGCCCTTTGTGTGGAGGCAGGACACAGCCTATTCAAGTGTAAGTGGGGCTGTGCCCAGCTCCTCCATACCATCCTGCCATTGATGGCTCATCCAGGCACAACTAAGCTTCCTATTGTGTTTGGTTGTCTAGGAGGAATAAACTAGGCCCGGGCGGATTTATATTCCGCTAACGGAATTAGTGAAATTTGATAACTCCGTGTCATGCTTGTAATGTGGAATTCCTGCCAAATTCCGCCAATCGTTGTGTGGCAGAATTATTCTGCCGTTTGAGCCTGGTGATGTTCACAGGAACAATGGGAGCCTCCATCAACATGCGCTTGTGAGCAAGATTTCCGGTTGCCACGGAGCATTGCACAGCCAATTTGTAATTCTGGCAGTCACGAACGGTCTGGTCTGCTTCTCGAGTAGATTTTCTACTTGAGAAACAGCTAAATCAATTCAAAAATACCTTTTCGAGTATATATTTTACTTCAACAGACAGTTCATGTACTTTTTTATTGTGTAAAACATATATTTTTTATTTTGCTTTTTTTTTCAAGAGGAAGAAATGGCCACAGAGGCTCTGACTTCCTCTTCCTGTCTGGAAAGTGCCTTCCAGTGCTTTGTCCCTCTCCTGGTTACTTTTCGTTTGAATTTTGAGGGATTTAAAGGACTTTGTTTTTGTGACATCACTACAAGTAAGTTAAAGAACTTTTGGATAACAGTGTTGTTTGATAGAGGGAATGAACCAGTATATATTTGTACCTTTATTCAATTTTTAAATTTGATTGTGGTTGTGGGTGGCCTGGAAATGCGTTAGAAGCTTGTTTTATTACATTTATTTTTTTAGGTTTTATAAGGGAAAAAGGATGAACAGTTGAGTACATTTTCTCCATATCTGTTAAATTTGCATTATTGATTTATTTGACCATGTGGCCTAGTCTGCTCATGGGCCATCCAGCCAGTACTACGCATTGGGTACATGAAGCAACTGTTTCTGTGGGATATGTTGTTTTAAAACATCTATGATTTAGACCAGGGATGTGTACTGTTGAATTTCAATTTTTTTTTCTGCAAAACGTTGGTTTTGATTGGTTAACGATATGTTGATGCCTTGGGAGGGTATGTGTTGTTGGAATGCTTTTTATAGCTGACTTAATTTTCGTTTTTGGCATCACTGAATTGGTGGTAGTGTTTGCTTCTTTGTTTAGCAAGCCTCCTTTGTTTCCTGGCCAAGTGGCAATTACTTTGTCTGGTTAGTGTGTGTGTTTGCCAGAGGCTACCATTTTGTCTTTGTTCTTCATGCCATGTGGCTGGCTGCCATTTTGTGTAGTCAGTGTTTATAGGCCTGCATGTGTTCTTTGTTGCCCATGCCTCCTTGCTTGTTTTTGTTTGAATGTGTTGTCAGAGGCCATTTTAGGTAGTAGTCAGTGTGCTTTTGCCATAGACCTTCATGTGTTCTTTGTTGTCTGTGCCTTCTTGCTTGTTGTTGTTTTGGCATGTAGCTAGTGGCCATTTTGTGTAGCCTGCCAGTGTGCTTTTGCCACAGGCCTACATGTGTTATTTGTCATCCATGCCTTCTTGCTTGTTGTTCTTTGAATATGTGGCTGGTGGCCATTTTGTGTACCCAGCCAGTGACCTTTTGCCATAGGCCTGTATGTGTTCTTTGTCATCTATGCCTTCTTGCTTGTTGCTGTTTGAACATGTGGCCGGTGGCCATTTTGTGTAGTCAGCCAGTGTGCTTTTGCCATAGGCCTGCATGTGTTCTTTGTTGTCCATGCCTTCTTGCTTGTTGTCATATGAACATGTGGCTGGCAGCCATTTTGTGTAGCCAGCCAGTGTGCTTTTGCATAGGCCTACATGTGTTCTTTGCTGTCCATGCCTTCTTGCTTGCAGTTGTTTGAACATGTGGCTGGTGGCCATATTGTGTAGTCAGACAGTGTGCTTTTGCATAGGCTTGCATGTGTTCTTTGTTTTCCATGCCTTCTTGCTTGTTGTTTGAACAGGTGACCAGCAGCAATTTTGTGAAGCCAGTCAGTATGCTTTTGCCATATGTCTGCATGTGTTCTTTGTTGTCCATACCTTCTTGCTGTTTGAACATGTGACCAGCGGACATTTTGAGTAGCCAGCCAGTTTGTTAACTGTTAAGTCCTTTTTTTTCCAATCTTTAAAGCCAGTTTCTAGGGACATTGACAGAAGAGGGCTATGCCTTTTTGTTTTCTGTTAATTATTAAGTCGAGCCTCGGCAGCGTATGCGCTGTCTCTCTGAGACATGCAGTTATCACTATATGGGCTTTCAGTCCATCCATTGGCTTTTTATTGGTCACTTCGATTGTCATGTAAAAAGTTTTCCTTTCTATTGGCTAATGTGTATTTTTATTTCCTCCCTTTTGTTGTGTGTTACGCCCAGAGAGCAGTGACTAACTTCTGGTAACTTTGGCCCTGTGTGTGGAAGTGTTTGATCCTGGAACTATTTTCTTTGTTCCCTGCTCATGTTGAACATCAATGTATTTTTTGTTTGTAGCGTGCATAATTACCACTCCATTGCTAAAATAAACTCGGGAGGAGCCTCTTAAATGTTGTGCACAACATTGTTGTCAAGCTTTTATTAAATAAACTCCTGCATTGCACGTTTTATTTTCAGTAAGAAACACTAAACAGTCACTGAGGGCACCTACCAATGAGACAGGGATCCTATATGCCAAACCTCCTGAATCAGTGGGAGGTGCTGAGTGCTTGCCTTTCTTCCTGCCAGAAGATTGTAAATATCCAACTTCTTTGTTCTACCAACTGTAGCAACCATCAATCGAAACATAAAACTGGAGGGGATTATTAATTCTCACAGGTAGAGAGGATGGCGCTAAACCTAATAACGTGATGAGTTCAAATCTAATTGACAATTCTAACGGTGCTATAGGTGGGGGGAATAATCCCATAAACCCCCAAACCAGGACAAGGGTCCAAAGCAACTATGAAACCAATCCTATGCACACGAAAAACAACTTAATACAGGGTAATGAAAATCACTATCCCAAAGGTAAAAAAGCCATGAGTTCTTCAGCCGTTAAAGTTCATTTTAATATTCAGAATATTTTCCAAGCCAGCCAACACGTGTTTCGTCAGTGGGTAATGACCCTTGACTTCTTCAGGGCTGGAGAACAACAAAAAGTAGTGATGTCACATTCTATATACACCAACATACATTATACAATGTTAACACATTCCAAAGAAAAAAAGAAATTACACCTCACATTAAAACATTTATCTAATACCACATGTATATAAAATGGAAAAAGATTTCTTTCATAGCAGCTATTATTAAGAAAACAGGTCGGCACATGAGTCTCTGTGTTAACAGGACTCCAGTACAGAAAGAGAGAAAGAGGAAGAAAGAGAGAGCCAAGAAGTGCTTAGTCCATACTCAAACCGTGTGAATTAAAAAGAAAGATATTTATATCATTAAAACAGCAGAACAGCTGGACAAAGGATCCATATGCCCTAATCCAAACGCTGTACCACAAGCCATCTGAGATCATATATTACAATAAATCCATAAATACACCCTGTGCCCATTATCACCTATGCAACAGTGAAAAAACGCCACCTGATAAAAATGAAGCAACATACCTCAATTATGATCTGACCAAATTCAGACCTGAAAACCCATTCAAAAAGATAGAAAATCTTTAAAATTCCCAACAGACACTAATAAAAACGATTCATATCGTTTCAAATCGAGATCAGAAATGAGCCCAAAATACTGTACGGCTCACCTCTTAGCCGGTAATAGTTCCAACCCGGCGTGGTCGTCTTACAGTTGTTTCCTTATAACAACAACTCGTTCAATCCTGTGGTTTCCAAAATAGAAACAGTATAACATATCAGTAACCTGTCCCCGTCAGTCAGGACATTAGAAAAAGACTCCGCAATTTCCCCTAAGAAGTTGCTACTAAAAAGCCTCCCATTAAATCCACCACCAACTCTTACCTCGGATCCTGTATATCCCATAGTGTCCAAAGTGCTCTTGCACAGCCCGTATATCCCTTAAATACGGCGCTCCTCGTCTTAAGGGGTCCTTTGAACCACCTACATACGGCAAATACGCCGTCTACACCAACTCAATTGCGAGCTCTAGAGGAAAACGACAATGACCTCGATTATAAACCCAAATGGTGGACACGATTCCACCAAAACATTTAAATGTAGTACTAAGAATCGCAAAAGGAAAAAACTCACAATTGGCGAGTACACCAACGCGTCCCGATAGTTCCCGGGATTCCAATCAACCGGAAGCGGTTGTTCGTTACAGACCGGAAGTTCATTTATCAGGATTTCGAAAGCAGAAACTAGACCGTAAACCCTCATTGAGATCACCTTCCATAATTACATAGGTGCCGAGTGCCAAGAGACGAGTGAAAGAGTAATGATGAGAGAAATAGTCAAAAGGGAGAGAACAATTTTAAATGAAATGCTACCTACTCATAGAACACATATACGCTAAAGTCATATACAAAAATTTCAATGTATTATGATCTTCGCGTTATCCAATACACAGATAACCAAACTAACATAGTTAAATGAGTTCAAGTCTGTGGAGACCCGACTAAGAACATGGTGTCGACTAGTAACCACCCTCTTCAAACGGTGTTACCATTACGAGTTGCATAACAGACACATCTTGCAAAATTGCCACTTTGCGTAATGTGACAAAGAAAACCCACTAAACACATGATAAAAAGTTGTGTCCTCCATCTGTAACATATGGAATTATTGAAGAGCCACATGACATGCACAGCTCACATCAACACACAAAGTGAGCACTTAAACAGTGTTAAATCACACAAGGGCAGAAAGGCAAAGCACCCAATGACATTTGCAATAGGCTATACACTCCAGAAAAACACATATAGCCTGATTCCATCTATAGACACAAATAATTACCACAAAAATGGTCAAACGAAAGCGTTGCCACTGCAAATTCGCATTATAGCTGGGATTATGACAGGTACATCACAGATAATTACAAAAATGGCGCAGGAGAAAATTTTTTCACATTCAATCCCCTAGAAAGTAATGCATCTCTCGGTCACTATTAAAACCGCATTCATAGGTTTTAAGACGCATAATCCAAAATGCCTCAGAGCGTCTGAGTCTGAGTTCCCGGTTCCCTCCCCTGGGACTCAAACTCGTCACATCTATACCGTAAAACATAAATTGCTTATGTGGGCCCTGTAAGGGGCATTCCCAAACATGTAGCGCCAGTGGATACCTAGAATCCCGGTGTTTGACAGCCCGTGTGTGCTCCATGATTCTATCTCTGAGGGGTCTGATAGTACTGCCCACATACTTTCCGCCACATTTGCATTCAAGAACATAAACCGTATATTTGGTGTTACAGTTGATGTTGTGTCTGATCACATACGTTTTGTTGGGACCTCTAAATTCTCTCCTGTGATCGGATGCCCATCTACAAACCCCACAGGATCCACATTTATGGAAACCCAAAGTATGAGGTGTTAACCAGTTGTCAACATGTTGCGAACACTGGTAACTGGGACTAAGCCTAGTCCTCAGCGTCCTGCCTTTTCTATACGTAATCTGGGGTTGTCTGTGAATATATTTGGTCAATGTAGTATCATCCTTCAAGAGTTTCCAATGTTTGCGTAAGCTCTTGGCCAGGACTTCACTATAATCATTGAAGTTGGTAATCAGTCTCACTGTATCATTAGTACCGGGTCTGGGCATCCTATCACGGAGCGTAGCCTCCCTGCGTGTATTCCTAATCCTTCTTTCAGCTGCTGCCAAATTGTGTTGAGTATAGCCCCTGTTCCTAAATCTAGATTTCATAGACTGAAGACATGTTTCAAAATCCACTTCATTACTGCAATTCCTTTTAGCTCGAGTAAACTCACCAAATGGAATAGCCTGTATTTGGTGAGAGGGGTGTGCACTCTTGGCATGTAAAACAGAATTACAAGCAGTCTCCTTACGGAAAAGACGTGTGTGCAGATCATCATCACTAATGTAAATTTCAATGTCTAAAAATGTAATATTAGACGTGCTATGTTGATGTGTAAACCTAATGTCATAATCATTACTATTCATGTAGATGTAAAATTGTTCCAATTTCTCCTCGGTACCCGACCAAATAAGAAGACAATCATCTATATAGCGACCCCAGAATAAAATTGAGTCGCTATATTGACTGCCCTTATGTCCCCAGATCACTTCTTCCTCCAAACGTCCCATGAAGAGATTAGCAAAACTAGGTGAAAATTTCTGACCCCATGGCTACACCTCTCTTTTGTCGATACCACTGTCTATCCACCAGAAACACATTATTCTCAAGTATAAGGGTCATCATGGTGAGTAACATCTCTGTATGCTGCCACTGGGTTGCAGATCTCCTATGAAGATGATGTCGTATCGCTTTCAAGCCCAAATCCAATTTGATACTAGTATAGAGCGAGACGACATCCATAGTCACCAAAATCATGCCATACTCCCATGTAAAATCCGTTAGGGTATTTAAAATATGCTTGGTATCCCTTATATATGAGGGAAGATTTCGCACAAGAGGACAAAGAAAAAGATCCACGTACTCAGCCAAACGTTCCGTGGGACCCCTATACCAGACACGATCGGTCTCCCAGGGGGAAAGGCAATTGTTTATGGACCTTTGGCAACGTGTACATGCATGGGTATTGTGGTCTGTACACCTTTAGGTATTTAAGTTCATCGTCATTAATAAGATCAGCTCCATGCCACTGAATCAAATTCCTATTGATCTCCAATGTAAGTGGTCCTATTGGATTAAAGCCAAGACACTCATAACAAAGTGGGTCACAGAGTTGAGAAAGGATCTCTTGATTATAGTCCAACTTATTCATTACAACTATATTGCCCCCCTTGTCCGCCTCCCTAATGATTAATTCATCATCTGAGGACAATGTTTTAAGTGCTATGCGTTCACCGGGCAAAAGATTGTCAGTATGTCTAACCTTATCCGTGGTCTTTTTCAAATCAAATTTGTCAAGATCTTCTAAAACAAGTCTATGAAACAAGTCAATTGCATTACCCCCTGGCAAAACCGGGGTCCATTTAGATTTTGTTTTTAAACCACTGTCAAGACTATAATCAACGTCCACATTCAATTCCTCCAGAAGTGTAGTCATGTGTAGTGGAGTGTCTTCAGTATCTGTAAGTGAGAGGAGAAGATGTGTGTCATGCACATCCTGGATAGTAAGTACATCTAAGAGAGAGCCAGTAGGAATATTGACAATTCTTTTATTCTGTGCTGGACAACAATCAAAGTATTTCTTAATCTTCACATTCCTCACAAACTTAAATAAATCAATTCTTGTATTGCACAAGTCACCCTCATCTTTCGGATTGAAGCTAAGGCCCCTCTCCAAGAGTGAGATCATATCATTACTCAAAGTTTTAGAGGACAGATTAATAACCTCCACCCCATTGACAGCCCTGTCTATTTGTGCCTTTCGTCCCCAGATCTCAGTTTCCTTCTGTAATCTACTTGCTCCTGCTCTTTTCCCTCTGCGTGTCCTTTGTCTTGATATCCACGTCTGGGTTGAGTCCTGTTCCCTTTCTGAATTCTTTGTACCTCGTGTAAAAAAGATGAATTACCACGTCTATCTTCAGAAGAGAGACCTGCAACATCTGCCTCGCTCTCACTAGTTAAGGGGGCATTAAGTGAAGTAGTACTAGACGAAGCTGAAACCGAAAATGGCTTATCACTCTTTCCTTTCTCTTGTCCCGCTTGGAAACATTGATCATATTTTCTGGCATATGTGAAGACCCTCCCTTCTTTGTAATCATACTCATCCCTACGAAGTTTCCTGGCCTTTCTTTCTTTTATGTCATTCTGATGTTTAGCCAATATTTCATTTAGAATGACATAATTCTTTTCTGTCCCATCTCTCAGATCCAAATCCCTTATTTCTTTTTCAACAATAGAAATTTCAATTTGTAATTTCTCTACCTTCCTCTCTGCATTTTCAATTAGTATATCCATCAGGGTGTTTGAATTAAGTATCAGAGCATCCTCCCACCGTTTAAGGTGGTCCTCTTCCAGATCATCATAGGTGGGGAAGATCTGTGCCCTCAGGCCCCTGGGTATCCTGTTAAGACGTAAGTACTGCTTGAGGGTCGCCCCATCCCACCACTTAGAGTTTTCACTCTTCTTCAATTTTTCAAGTTTAATGAATTTCTCTCTTAAACCTTCTTTACGTAGAGGTGTAATACTAGTTAAACTTTTACTGATAGTACCTCCTTTTGCTAGATTATCAAAGAGCTCCTCCGCTATTCTGTCCCTGTCCATATTAAAATCTGTATCCCACGCGGTAGCTGCCCTACCTGACTCTAAATTCCTAAACTAAAACTGGAGGGGATTATTAATTCTCACAGGTAGAGAGGATGGCGCTAAACCTAATAACGTGATGAGTTCAAATCTAATTGACAATTCTAACGGTGCTATAGGTGGGGGGAATAATCCCATAAACCCCCAAACCAGGACAAGGGTCCAAAGCAACTATGAAACCAATCCTATGCACACGAAAAACAACTTAATACAGGGTAATGAAAATCACTATCCCAAAGGTAAAAAAGCCATGAGTTCTTCAGCCGTTAAAGTTCATTTTAATATTCAGAATATTTTCCAAGCCAGCCAACACGTGTTTCGTCAGTGGGTAATGACCCTTGACTTCTTCAGGGCTGGAGAACAACAAAAAGTAGTGATGTCACATTCTATATACACCAACATACATTATACAATGTTAACACATTCCAAAGAAAAAAAGAAATTACACCTCACATTAAAACATTTATCTAATACCACATGTATATAAAATGGAAAAAGATTTCTTTCATAGCAGCTATTATTAAGAAAACAGGTCGGCACATGAGTCTCTGTGTTAACAGGACTCCAGTACAGAAAGAGAGAAAGAGGAAGAAAGAGAGAGCCAAGAAGTGCTTAGTCCATACTCAAACCGTGTGAATTAAAAAGAAAGATATTTATATCATTAAAACAGCAGAACAGCTGGACAAAGGATCCATATGCCCTAATCCAAACGCTGTACCACAAGCCATCTGAGATCATATATTACAATAAATCCATAAATACACCCTGTGCCCATTATCACCTATGCAACAGTGAAAAAACGCCACCTGATAAAAATGAAGCAACATACCTCAATTATGATCTGACCAAATTCAGACCTGAAAACCCATTCAAAAAGATAGAAAATCTTTAAAATTCCCAACAGACACTAATAAAAACGATTCATATCGTTTCAAATCGAGATCAGAAATGAGCCCAAAATACTGTACGGCTCACCTCTTAGCCGGTAATAGTTCCAACCCGGCGTGGTCGTCTTACAGTTGTTTCCTTATAACAACAACTCGTTCAATCCTGTGGTTTCCAAAATAGAAACAGTATAACATATCAGTAACCTGTCCCCGTCAGTCAGGACATTAGAAAAAGACTCCGCAATTTCCCTAAGAAGTTGCTACTAAAAAGCCTCCCATTAAATCCACCACCAACTCTTACCTCGGATCCTGTATATCCCATAGTGTCCAAAGTGCTCTTGCACAGCCCGTATATCCCTTAAATACGGCGCTCCTCGTCTTAAGGGATCCTTTGAACCACCTACATACGGCAAATACGCCGTCTACACCAACTCAATTGCGAGCTCTAGAGGAAAACGACAATGACCTCGATTATAAACCCAAATGGAGGACACGATTCCACCAAAACATTTAAATGTAGTACTAAGAATCGCAAAAGGAAAAAAACTCACAATTGGCGAGTACACCAACGCGTCCCGATAGTTCCCGGGATTCCAATCAACCGGAAGCGGTTGTTCGTTACAGACCGGAAGTTCATTTATCAGGATTTCGAAAGCAGAAACTAGACCGTAAACCCTCATTGAGATCACCTTCCATAATTACATAGGTGCCGAGTGCCAAGAGACGAGTGAAAGAGTAATGTTGAGAGAAATAGTCAAAAGGGAGAGAACAATTTTAAATGAAATGCTACCTACTCATAGAACACATATACGCTAAAGTCATATACAAAAATTTCAATGTATTATGATCTTCGCGTTATCCAATACACAGATAACCAAACTAACATAGTTAAATGAGTTCAAGTCTGTGGAGACCCGACTAAGAACATGGTGTCGACTAGTAACCACCCTCTTCAAACGGTGTTACCATTACGAGTTGCATAACAGACACATCTTGCAAAATTGCCACTTTGCGTAATGTGACAAAGAAAACCCACTAAACACATGATAAAAAGTTGTGTCCTCCATCTGTAACATATGGAATTATTGAAGAGCCACATGACATGCACAGCTCACATCAACACACAAAGTGAGCACTTAAACAGTGTTAAATCACACAAGGGCAGAAAGGCAAAGCACCCAATGACATTTGCAATAGGCTATACACTCCAGAAAAACACATATAGCCTGATTCCATCTATAGACACAAATAATTACCACAAAAATGGTCAAACGAAAGCGTTGCCACTGCAAATTCGCATTATAGCTGGGATTATGACAGGTACATCACAGATAATTACAAAAATGGCGCAGGAGAAAATTTTTTCACATTCAATCCCCTAGAAAGTAATGCATCTCTCGGTCACTATTAAAACCGCATTCATAGGTTTTAAGACGCATAATCCAAAATGCCTCAGAGCGTCTGAGTCTGAGTTCCCGGTTCCCTCCCCTGGGACTCAAACTCGTCACATCTATACCGTAAAACATAAATTGCTTATGTGGGCCCTGTAAGGGGCATTCCCAAACATGTAGCGCCAGTGGATACCTAGAATCCCGGTGTTTGACAGCCCGTGTGTGCTCCATGATTCTATCTCTGAGGGGTCTGATAGTACTGCCCACATACTTTCCGCCACATTTGCATTCAAGAACATAAACCGTATATTTGGTGTTACAGTTGATGTTGTGTCTGATCACATACGTTTTGTTGGGACCTCTAAATTCTCTCCTGTGATCGGATGCCCATCTACAAACCCCACAGGATCCACATTTATGGAAACCCAAAGTATGAGGTGTTAACCAGTTGTCAACATGTTGCGAACACTGGTAACTGGGACTAAGCCTAGTCCTCAGCGTCCTGCCTTTTCTATACGTAATCTGGGGTTGTCTGTGAATATATTTGGTCAATGTAGTATCATCCTTCAAGAGTTTCCAATGTTTGCGTAAGCTCTTGGCCAGGACTTCACTATAATCATTGAAGTTGGTAATCAGTCTCACTGTATCATTAGTACCGGGTCTGGGCATCCTATCACGGAGCGTAGCCTCCCTGCGTGTATTCCTAATCCTTCTTTCAGCTGCTGCCAAATTGTGTTGAGTATAGCCCCTGTTCCTAAATCTAGATTTCATAGACTGAAGACATGTTTCAAAATCCACTTCATTACTGCAATTCCTTTTAGCTCGAGTAAACTCACCAAATGGAATAGCCTGTATTTGGTGAGAGGGGTGTGCACTCTTGGCATGTAAAACAGAATTACAAGCAGTCTCCTTACGGAAAAGACGTGTGTGCAGATCATCATCACTAATGTAAATTTCAATGTCTAAAAATGTAATATTAGACGTGCTATGTTGATGTGTAAACCTAATGTCATAATCATTACTATTCATGTAGATGTAAAATTGTTCCAATTTCTCCTCGGTACCCGACCAAATAAGAAGACAATCATCTATATAGCGACCCCAGAATAAAATTGAGTCGCTATATTGACTGCCCTTATGTCCCCAGATCACTTCTTCCTCCAAACGTCCCATGAAGAGATTAGCAAAACTAGGTGAAAATTTCGACCCCATGGCTACACCTCTCTTTTGTCGATACCACTGTCTATCCACCAGAAACACATTATTCTCAAGTATAAGGGTCATCATGGTGAGTAACATCTCTGTATGCTGCCACTGGGTTGCAGATCTCCTATGAAGATGATGTCGTATCGCTTTCAAGCCCAAATCCAATTTGATACTAGTATAGAGCGAGACGACATCCATAGTCACCAAAATCATGCCATACTCCCATGTAAAATCCGTTAGGGTATTTAAAATATGCTTGGTATCCCTTATATATGAGGGAAGATTTCGCACAAGAGGACAAAGAAAAAGATCCACGTACTCAGCCAAACGTTCCGTGGGACCCCTATACCAGACACGATCGGTCTCCCAGGGGGAAAGGCAATTGTTTATGGACCTTTGGCAACGTGTACATGCATGGGTATTGTGGTCTGTACACCTTTAGGTATTTAAGTTCATCGTCATTAATAAGATCAGCTCCATGCCACTGAATCAAATTCCTATTGATCTCCAATGTAAGTGGTCCTATTGGATTAAAGCCAAGACACTCATAACAAAGTGGGTCACAGAGTTGAGAAAGGATCTCTTGATTATAGTCCAACTTATTCATTACAACTATATTGCCCCCCTTGTCCGCCTCCCTAATGATTAATTCATCATCTGAGGACAATGTTTTAAGTGCTATGCGTTCACCGGGCAAAAGATTGTCAGTATGTCTAACCTTATTCGTGGTCTTTTTCAAATCAAATTTGTCAAGATCTTCTAAAACAAGTCTATGAAACAAGTCAATTGCATTACCCCCTGGCAAAACCGGGGTCCATTTAGATTTTGTTTTTAAACCACTGTCAAGACTATAATCAACGTCCACATTCAATTCCTCCAGAAGTGTAGTCATGTGTAGTGGAGTGTCTTCAGTATCTGTAAGTGAGAGGAGAAGATGTGTGTCATGCACATCCTGGATAGTAAGTACATCTAAGAGAGAGCCAGTAGGAATATTGACAATTCTTTTATTCTGTGCTGGACAACAATCAAAGTATTTCTTAATCTTCACATTCCTCACAAACTTAAATAAATCAATTCTTGTATTGCACAAGTCACCCTCATCTTTCGGATTGAAGCTAAGGCCCCTCTCCAAGAGTGAGATCATATCATTACTCAAAGTTTTAGAGGACAGATTAATAACCTCCACCCCATTGACAGCCCTGTCTATTTGTGCCTTTCGTCCCCAGATCTCAGTTTCCTTCTGTAATCTACTTGCTCCTGCTCTTTTCCCTCTGCGTGTCCTTTGTCTTGATCTCCACGTCTGGGTTGAGTCCTGTTCCCTTTCCGAATTCTTTGTACCTCGTGTAAAAAAGATGAATTACCACGTCTATCTTCAGAAGAGAGACCTGCAACATCTGCCTCGCTCTCACTAGTTAAGGGGGCATTAAGTGAAGTAGTACTAGACGAAGCTGAAACCGAAACTGGCTTATCACTCTTTCCTTTCTCTTGTCCCGCTTGGAAACATTGATCATATTTTCTGGCATATGTGAAGACCCTCCCTTCTTTATAATCATACTCATCCCTATGAAGTTTCCTGGCCTTTCTTTCTTTTATGTCATTCTGATGTTTAGCCAATATTTCATTTAGAATGACATAATTCTTTTCTGTCCCATCTCTCAGATCCAAATCCCTTATTTCTTTTTCAACAATAGAAATTTCAATTTGTAATTTCTCTACCTTCCTCTCTGCATTTTCAATTAGTATATCCATCAGGGTGTTTGAATTAAGTATCAGAGCATCCTCCCACCGTTTAAGGTGGTCCTCTTCCAGATCATCATAGGTGGGGAAGATCTGTGCCCTCAGGCCCCTGGGTATCCTGTTAAGACGTAAGTACTGCTTGAGGGTCGCCCCATCCCACCACTTAGAGTTTTCACTCTTCTTCAATTTTTCAAGTTTAATGAATTTCTCTCTTAAACCTTCTTTACGTAGAGGTGTAATACTAGTTAAACTTTTACTGATAGTACCTCCTTTTGCTAGATTATCAAAGAGCTCCTCCGCTATTCTGTCCCTGTCCATATTAAAATCTGTATCCCACGCGGTAGCTGCCCTACCTGACTCTAAATTCCTAAACTAAAACTGGAGGGGATTATTAATTCTCACAGGTAGAGAGGATGGCGCTAAACCTAATAACGTGATGAGTTCAAATCTAATTGACAATTCTAACGGTGCTATAGGTGGGGGAATAATCCCATAAACCCCCAAACCAGGACAAGGGTCCAAAGCAACTATGAAACCAATCCTATGCACACGAAAAACAACTTAATACAGGGTAATGAAAATCACTATCCCAAAGGTAAAAAAGCCATGAGTTCTTCAGCCGTTAAAGTTCATTTTAATATTCAGAATATTTTCCAAGCCAGCCAACACGTGTTTCGTCAGTGGGTAATGACCCTTGACTTCTTCAGGGCTGGAGAACAACAAAAAGTAGTGATGTCACATTCTATATACACCAACATACATTATACAATGTTAACACATTCCAAAGAAAAAAAGAAATTACACCTCACATTAAAACATTTATCTAATACCACATGTATATAAAATGGAAAAAGATTTCTTTCATAGCAGCTATTATTAAGAAAACAGGTCGGCACATGAGTCTCTGTGTTAACAGGACTCCAGTACAGAAAGAGAGAAAGAGGAAGAAAGAGAGAGCCAAGAAGTGCTTAGTCCATACTCAAACCGTGTGAATTAAAAAGAAAGATATTTATATCATTAAAACAGCAGAACAGCTGGACAAAGGATCCATATGCCCTAATCCAAACGCTGTACCACAAGCCATCTGAGATCATATATTACAATAAATCCATAAATACACCCTGTGCCCATTATCACCTATGCAACAGTGAAAAAACGCCACCTGATAAAAATGAAGCAACATACCTCAATTATGATCTGACCAAATTCAGACCTGAAAACCCATTCAAAAAGATAGAAAATCTTTAAAATTCCCAACAGACACTAATAAAAACGATTCATATCGTTTCAAATCGAGATCAGAAATGAGCCCAAAATACTGTACGGCTCACCTCTTAGCCGGTAATAGTTCCAACCCGGCGTGGTCGTCTTACAGTTGTTTCCTTATAACAACAACTCGTTCAATCCTGTGGTTTCCAAAATAGAAACAGTATAACATATCAGTAACCTGTCCCCGTCAGTCAGGACATTAGAAAAAGACTCCGCAATTTCCCCTAAGAAGTTGCTACTAAAAAGCCTCCCATTAAATCCACCACCAACTCTTACCTCGGATCCTGTATATCCCATAGTGTCCAAAGTGCTCTTGCACAGCCCGTATATCCCTTAAATACGGCGCTCCTCGTCTTAAGGGGTCCTTTGAACCACCTACATACGGCAAATACGCCGTCTACACCAACTCAATTGCGAGCTCTAGAGGAAAACGACAATGACCTCGATTATAAACCCAAATGGTGGACACGATTCCACCAAAACATTTAAATGTAGTACTAAGAATCGCAAAAGGAAAAAAACTCACAATTGGCGAGTACACCAACGCGTCCCGATAGTTCCCGGGATTCCAATCAACCGGAAGCGGTTGTTCGTTACAGACCGGAAGTTCATTTATCAGGATTTCGAAAGCAGAAACTAGACCGTAAACCCTCATTGAGATCACCTTCCATAATTACATAGGTGCCGAGTGCCAAGAGACGAGTGAAAGAGTAATGATGAGAGAAATAGTCAAAAGGGAGAGAACAATTTTAAATGAAATGCTACCTACTCATAGAACACATATACGCTAAAGTCATATACAAAAATTTCAATGTATTATGATCTTCGCGTTATCCAATACACAGATAACCAAACTAACATAGTTAAATGAGTTCAAGTCTGTGGAGACCCGACTAAGAACATGGTGTCGACTAGTAACCACCCTCTTCAAACGGTGTTACCATTACGAGTTGCATAACAGACACATCTTGCAAAATTGCCACTTTGCGTAATGTGACAAAGAAAACCCACTAAACACATGATAAAAAGTTGTGTCCTCCATCTGTAACATATGGAATTATTGAAGAGCCACATGACATGCACAGCTCACATCAACACACAAAGTGAGCACTTAAACAGTGTTAAATCACACAAGGGCAGAAAGGCAAAGCACCCAATGACATTTGCAATAGGCTATACACTCCAGAAAAACACATATAGCCTGATTCCATCTATAGACACAAATAATTACCACAAAAATGGTCAAACGAAAGCGTTGCCACTGCAAATTCGCATTATAGCTGGGATTATGACAGGTACATCACAGATAATTACAAAAATGGCGCAGGAGAAAATTTTTTCACATTCAATCCCCTAGAAAGTAATGCATCTCTCGGTCACTATTAAAACCGCATTCATAGGTTTTAAGACGCATAATCCAAAATGCCTCAGAGCGTCTGAGTCTGAGTTCCCGGTTCCCTCCCCTGGGACTCAAACTCGTCACATCTATACCGTAAAACATAAATTGCTTATGTGGGCCCTGTAAGGGGCATTCCCAAACATGTAGCGCCAGTGGATACCTAGAATCCCGGTGTTTGACAGCCCGTGTGTGCTCCATGATTCTATCTCTGAGGGGTCTGATAGTACTGCCCACATACTTTCCGCCACATTTGCATTCAAGAACATAAACCGTATATTTGGTGTTACAGTTGATGTTGTGTCTGATCACATACGTTTTGTTGGGACCTCTAAATTCTCTCCTGTGATCGGATGCCCATCTACAAACCCCACAGGATCCACATTTATGGAAACCCAAAGTATGAGGTGTTAACCAGTTGTCAACATGTTGCGAACACTGGTAACTGGGACTAAGCCTAGTCCTCAGCGTCCTGCCTTTTCTATACGTAATCTGGGGTTGTCTGTGAATATATTTGGTCAATGTAGTATCATCCTTCAAGAGTTTCCAATGTTTGCGTAAGCTCTTGGCCAGGACTTCACTATAATCATTGAAGTTGGTAATCAGTCTCACTGTATCATTAGTACCGGGTCTGGGCATCCTATCACGGAGCGTAGCCTCCCTGCGTGTATTCCTAATCCTTCTTTCAGCTGCTGCCAAATTGTGTTGAGTATAGCCCCTGTTCCTAAATCTAGATTTCATAGACTGAAGACATGTTTCAAAATCCACTTCATTACTGCAATTCCTTTTAGCTCGAGTAAACTCACCAAATGGAATAGCCTGTATTTGGTGAGAGGGGTGTGCACTCTTGGCATGTAAAACAGAATTACAAGCAGTCTCCTTACGGAAAAGACGTGTGTGCAGATCATCATCACTAATGTAAATTTCAATGTCTAAAAATGTAATATTAGACGTGCTATGTTGATGTGTAAACCTAATGTCATAATCATTACTATTCATGTAGATGTAAAATTGTTCCAATTTCTCCTCGGTACCCGACCAAATAAGAAGACAATCATCTATATAGCGACCCCAGAATAAAATTGAGTCGCTATATTGACTGCCCTTATGTCCCCAGATCACTTCTTCCTCCAAACGTCCCATGAAGAGATTAGCAAAACTAGGTGAAAATTTCGACCCCATGGCTACACCTCTCTTTTGTCGATACCACTGTCTATCCACCAGAAACACATTATTCTCAAGTATAAGGGTCATCATGGTGAGTAACATCTCTGTATGCTGCCACTGGGTTGCAGATCTCCTATGAAGATGATGTCGTATCGCTTTCAAGCCCAAATCCAATTTGATACTAGTATAGAGCGAGACGACATCCATAGTCACCAAAATCATGCCATACTCCCATGTAAAATCCGTTAGGGTATTTAAAATATGCTTGGTATCCCTTATATATGAGGGAAGATTTCGCACAAGAGGACAAAGAAAAAGATCCACGTACTCAGCCAAACGTTCCGTGGGACCCCCTATACCAGACACGATCGGTCTCCCAGGGGGGAAAGGCAATTGTTTATGGACCTTTGGCAACGTGTACATGCATGGGTATTGTGGTCTGTACACCTTTAGGTATTTAAGTTCATCGTCATTAATAAGATCAGCTCCATGCCACTGAATCAAATTCCTATTGATCTCCAATGTAAGTGGTCCTATTGGATTAAAGCCAAGACACTCATAACAAAGTGGGTCACAGAGTTGAGAAAGGATCTCTTGATTATAGTCCAACTTATTCATTACAACTATATTGCCCCCCTTGTCCGCCTCCCTAATGATTAATTCATCATCTGAGGACAATGTTTTAAGTGCTATGCGTTCACCGGGCAAAAGATTGTCAGTATGTCTAACCTTATTCGTGGTCTTTTTCAAATCAAATTTGTCAAGATCTTCTAAAACAAGTCTATGAAACAAGTCAATTGCATTACCCCCTGGCAAAACCGGGGTCCATTTAGATTTTGTTTTTAAACCACTGTCAAGACTATAATCAACGTCCACATTCAATTCCTCCAGAAGTGTAGTCATGTGTAGTGGAGTGTCTTCAGTATCTGTAAGTGAGAGGAGAAGATGTGTGTCATGCACATCCTGGATAGTAAGTACATCTAAGAGAGAGCCAGTAGGAATATTGACAATTCTTTTATTCTGTGCTGGACAACAATCAAAGTATTTCTTAATCTTCACATTCCTCACAAACTTAAATAAATCAATTCTTGTATTGCACAAGTCACCCTCATCTTTCGGATTGAAGCTAAGGCCCCTCTCCAAGAGTGAGATCATATCATTACTCAAAGTTTTAGAGGACAGATTAATAACCTCCACCCCATTGACAGCCCTGTCTATTTGTGCCTTTCGTCCCCAGATCTCAGTTTCCTTCTGTAATCTACTTGCTCCTGCTCTTTTCCCTCTGCGTGTCCTTTGTCTTGATCTCCACGTCTGGGTTGAGTCCTGTTCCCTTTCCGAATTCTTTGTACCTCGTGTAAAAAAGATGAATTACCACGTCTATCTTCAGAAGAGAGACCTGCAACATCTGCCTCGCTCTCACTAGTTAAGGGGGCATTAAGTGAAGTAGTACTAGACGAAGCTGAAACCGAAACTGGCTTATCACTCTTTCCTTTCTCTTGTCCCGCTTGGAAACATTGATCATATTTTCTGGCATATGTGAAGACCCTCCCTTCTTTATAATCATACTCATCCCTACGAAGTTTCCTGGCCTTTCTTTCTTTTATGTCATTCTGATGTTTAGCCAATATTTCATTTAGAATGACATAATTCTTTTCTGTCCCATCTCTCAGATCCAAATCCCTTATTTCTTTTTCAACAATAGAAATTTCAATTTGTAATTTCTCTACCTTCCTCTCTGCATTTTCAATTAGTATATCCATCAGGGTGTTTGAATTAAGTATCAGAGCATCCTCCCACCGTTTAAGGTGGTCCTCTTCCAGATCATCATAGGTGGGGAAGATCTGTGCCCTCAGGCCCCTGGGTATCCTGTTAAGACGTAAGTACTGCTTGAGGGTCGCCCCATCCCACCACTTAGAGTTTTCACTCTTCTTCAATTTTTCAAGTTTAATGAATTTCTCTCTTAAACCTTCTTTACGTAGAGGTGTAATACTAGTTAAACTTTTACTGATAGTACCTCCTTTTGCTAGATTATCAAAGAGCTCCTCCGCTATTCTGTCCCTGTCCATATTAAAATCTGTATCCCACGCGGTAGCTGCCCTACCTGACTCTAAATTCCTAAACTAAAACTGGAGGGGATTATTAATTCTCACAGGTAGAGAGGATGGCGCTAAACCTAATAACGTGATGAGTTCAAATCTAATTGACAATTCTAACGGTGCTATAGGTGGGGGGAATAATCCCATAAACCCCCAAACCAGGACAAGGGTCCAAAGCAACTATGAAACCAATCCTATGCACACGAAAAACAACTTAATACAGGGTAATGAAAATCACTATCCCAAAGGTAAAAAAGCCATGAGTTCTTCAGCCGTTAAAGTTCATTTTAATATTCAGAATATTTTCCAAGCCAGCCAACACGTGTTTCGTCAGTGGGTAATGACCCTTGACTTCTTCAGGGCTGGAGAACAACAAAAAGTAGTGATGTCACATTCTATATACACCAACATACATTATACAATGTTAACACATTCCAAAGAAAAAAGAAATTACACCTCACATTAAAACATTTATCTAATACCACATGTATATAAAATGGAAAAAGATTTCTTTCATAGCAGCTATTATTAAGAAAACAGGTCGGCACATGAGTCTCTGTGTTAACAGGACTCCAGTACAGAAAGAGAGAAAGAGGAAGAAAGAGAGAGCCAAGAAGTGCTTAGTCCATACTCAAACCGTGTGAATTAAAAAGAAAGATATTTATATCATTAAAACAGCAGAACAGCTGGACAAAGGATCCATATGCCCTAATCCAAACGCTGTACCACAAGCCATCTGAGATCATATATTACAATAAATCCATAAATACACCCTGTGCCCATTATCACCTATGCAACAGTGAAAAAACGCCACCTGATAAAAATGAAGCAACATACCTCAATTATGATCTGACCAAATTCAGACCTGAAAACCCATTCAAAAAGATAGAAAATCTTTAAAATTCCCAACAGACACTAATAAAAACGATTCATATCGTTTCAAATCGAGATCAGAAATGAGCCCAAAATACTGTACGGCTCACCTCTTAGCCGGTAATAGTTCCAACCCGGCGTGGTCGTCTTACAGTTGTTTCCTTATAACAACAACTCGTTCAATCCTGTGGTTTCCAAAATAGAAACAGTATAACATATCAGTAACCTGTCCCCGTCAGTCAGGACATTAGAAAAAGACTCCGCAATTTCCCCTAAGAAGTTGCTACTAAAAAGCCTCCCATTAAATCCACCACCAACTCTTACCTCGGATCCTGTATATCCCATAGTGTCCAAAGTGCTCTTGCACAGCCCGTATATCCCTTAAATACGGCGCTCCTCGTCTTAAGGGGTCCTTTGAACCACCTACATACGGCAAATACGCCGTCTACACCAACTCAATTGCGAGCTCTAGAGGAAAACGACAATGACCTCGATTATAAACCCAAATGGTGGACACGATTCCACCAAAACATTTAAATGTAGTACTAAGAATCGCAAAAGGAAAAAAACTCACAATTGGCGAGTACACCAACGCGTCCCGATAGTTCCCGGGATTCCAATCAACCGGAAGCGGTTGTTCGTTACAGACCGGAAGTTCATTTATCAGGATTTCGAAAGCAGAAACTAGACCGTAAACCCTCATTGAGATCACCTTCCATAATTACATAGGTGCCGAGTGCCAAGAGACGAGTGAAAGAGTAATGATGAGAGAAATAGTCAAAAGGGAGAGAACAATTTTAAATGAAATGCTACCTACTCATAGAACACATATACGCTAAAGTCATATACAAAAATTTCAATGTATTATGATCTTCGCGTTATCCAATACACAGATAACCAAACTAACATAGTTAAATGAGTTCAAGTCTGTGGAGACCCGACTAAGAACATGGTGTCGACTAGTAACCACCCTCTTCAAACGGTGTTACCATTACGAGTTGCATAACAGACACATCTTGCAAAATTGCCACTTTGCGTAATGTGACAAAGAAAACCCACTAAACACATGATAAAAAGTTGTGTCCTCCATCTGTAACATATGGAATTATTGAAGAGCCACATGACATGCACAGCTCACATCAACACACAAAGTGAGCACTTAAACAGTGTTAAATCACACAAGGGCAGAAAGGCAAAGCACCCAATGACATTTGCAATAGGCTATACACTCCAGAAAAACACATATAGCCTGATTCCATCTATAGACACAAATAATTACCACAAAAATGGTCAAACGAAAGCGTTGCCACTGCAAATTCGCATTATAGCTGGGATTATGACAGGTACATCACAGATAATTACAAAAATGGCGCAGGAGAAAATTTTTTCACATTCAATCCCCTAGAAAGTAATGCATCTCTCGGTCACTATTAAAACCGCATTCATAGGTTTTAAGACGCATAATCCAAAATGCCTCAGAGCGTCTGAGTCTGAGTTCCCGGTTCCCTCCCCTGGGACTCAAACTCGTCACATCTATACCGTAAAACATAAATTGCTTATGTGGGCCCTGTAAGGGGCATTCCCAAACATGTAGCGCCAGTGGATACCTAGAATCCCGGTGTTTGACAGCCCGTGTGTGCTCCATGATTCTATCTCTGAGGGGTCTGATAGTACTGCCCACATACTTTCCGCCACATTTGCATTCAAGAACATAAACCGTATATTTGGTGTTACAGTTGATGTTGTGTCTGATCACATACGTTTTGTTGGGACCTCTAAATTCTCTCCTGTGATCGGATGCCCATCTACAAACCCCACAGGATCCACATTTATGGAAACCCAAAGTATGAGGTGTTAACCAGTTGTCAACATGTTGCGAACACTGGTAACTGGGACTAAGCCTAGTCCTCAGCGTCCTGCCTTTTCTATACGTAATCTGGGGTTGTCTGTGAATATATTTGGTCAATGTAGTATCATCCTTCAAGAGTTTCCAATGTTTGCGTAAGCTCTTGGCCAGGACTTCACTATAATCATTGAAGTTGGTAATCAGTCTCACTGTATCATTAGTACCGGGTCTGGGCATCCTATCACGGAGCGTAGCCTCCCTGCGTGTATTCCTAATCCTTCTTTCAGCTGCTGCCAAATTGTGTTGAGTATAGCCCCTGTTCCTAAATCTAGATTTCATAGACTGAAGACATGTTTCAAAATCCACTTCATTACTGCAATTCCTTTTAGCTCGAGTAAACTCACCAAATGGAATAGCCTGTATTTGGTGAGAGGGGTGTGCACTCTTGGCATGTAAAACAGAATTACAAGCAGTCTCCTTACGGAAAAGACGTGTGTGCAGATCATCATCACTAATGTAAATTTCAATGTCTAAAAATGTAATATTAGACGTGCTATGTTGATGTGTAAACCTAATGTCATAATCATTACTATTCATGTAGATGTAAAATTGTTCCAATTTCTCCTCGGTACCCGACCAAATAAGAAGACAATCATCTATATAGCGACCCCAGAATAAAATTGAGTCGCTATATTGACTGCCCTTATGTCCCCAGATCACTTCTTCCTCCAAACGTCCCATGAAGAGATTAGCAAAACTAGGTGAAAATTTCGACCCCATGGCTACACCTCTCTTTTGTCGATACCACTGTCTATCCACCAGAAACACATTATTCTCAAGTATAAGGGTCATCATGGTGAGTAACATCTCTGTATGCTGCCACTGGGTTGCAGATCTCCTATGAAGATGATGTCGTATCGCTTTCAAGCCCAAATCCAATTTGATACTAGTATAGAGCGAGACGACATCCATAGTCACCAAAATCATGCCATACTCCCATGTAAAATCCGTTAGGGTATTTAAAATATGCTTGGTATCCCTTATATATGAGGGAAGATTTCGCACAAGAGGACAAAGAAAAAGATCCACGTACTCAGCCAAACGTTCCGTGGGACCCCTATACCAGACACGATCGGTCTCCCAGGGGGAAAGGCAATTGTTTATGGACCTTTGGCAATGTGTACATGCATGGGTATTGTGGTCTGTACACCTTTAGGTATTTAAGTTCATCGTCATTAATAAGATCAGCTCCATGCCACTGAATCAAATTCCTATTGATCTCCAATGTAAGTGGTCCTATTGGATTAAAGCCAAGACACTCATAACAAAGTGGGTCACAGAGTTGAGAAAGGATCTCTTGATTATAGTCCAACTTATTCATTACAACTATATTGCCCCCCTTGTCCGCCTCCCTAATGATTAATTCATCATCTGAGGACAATGTTTTAAGTGCTATGCGTTCACCGGGCAAAAGATTGTCAGTATGTCTAACCTTATTCGTGGTCTTTTTCAAATCAAATTTGTCAAGATCTTCTAAAACAAGTCTATGAAACAAGTCAATTGCATTACCCCCTGGCAAAACCGGGGTCCATTTAGATTTTGTTTTTAAACCACTGTCAAGACTATAATCAACGTCCACATTCAATTCCTCCAGAAGTGTAGTCATGTGTAGTGGAGTGTCTTCAGTATCTGTAAGTGAGAGGAGAAGATGTGTGTCATGCACATCCTGGATAGTAAGTACATCTAAGAGAGAGCCAGTAGGAATATTGACAATTCTTTTATTCTGTGCTGGACAACAATCAAAGTATTTCTTAATCTTCACATTCCTCACAAACTTAAATAAATCAATTCTTGTATTGCACAAGTCACCCTCATCTTTCGGATTGAAGCTAAGGCCCCTCTCCAAGAGTGAGATCATATCATTACTCAAAGTTTTAGAGGACAGATTAATAACCTCCACCCCATTGACAGCCCTGTCTATTTGTGCCTTTCGTCCCCAGATCTCAGTTTCCTTCTGTAATCTACTTGCTCCTGCTCTTTTCCCTCTGCGTGTCCTTTGTCTTGATCTCCACGTCTGGGTTGAGTCCTGTTCCCTTTCCGAATTCTTTGTACCTCGTGTAAAAAAGATGAATTACCACGTCTATCTTCAGAAGAGAGACCTGCAACATCTGCCTCGCTCTCACTAGTTAAGGGGGCATTAAGTGAAGTAGTACTAGACGAAGCTGAAACCGAAACTGGCTTATCACTCTTTCCTTTCTCTTGTCCCGCTTGGAAACATTGATCATATTTTCTGGCATATGTGAAGACCCTCCCTTCTTTATAATCATACTCATCCCTACGAAGTTTCCTGGCCTTTCTTTCTTTTATGTCATTCTGATGTTTAGCCAATATTTCATTTAGAATGACATAATTCTTTTCTGTCCCATCTCTCAGATCCAAATCCCTTATTTCTTTTTCAACAATAGAAATTTCAATTTGTAATTTCTCTACCTTCCTCTCTGCATTTTCAATTAGTATATCCATCAGGGTGTTTGAATTAAGTATCAGAGCATCCTCCCACCGTTTAAGGTGGTCCTCTTCCAGATCATCATAGGTGGGGAAGATCTGTGCCCTCAGGCCCCTGGGTATCCTGTTAAGACGTAAGTACTGCTTGAGGGTCGCCCCATCCCACCACTTAGAGTTTTCACTCTTCTTCAATTTTTCAAGTTTAATGAATTTCTCTCTTAAACCTTCTTTACGTAGAGGTGTAATACTAGTTAAACTTTTACTGATAGTACCTCCTTTTGCTAGATTATCAAAGAGCTCCTCCGCTATTCTGTCCCTGTCCATATTAAAATCTGTATCCCACGCGGTAGCTGCCCTACCTGACTCTAAATTCCTAAACTAAAACTGGAGGGGATTATTAATTCTCACAGGTAGAGAGGATGGCGCTAAACCTAATAACGTGATGAGTTCAAATCTAATTGACAATTCTAACGGTGCTATAGGTGGGGGGAATAATCCCATAAACCCCCAAACCAGGACAAGGGTCCAAAGCAACTATGAAACCAATCCTATGCACACGAAAAACAACTTAATACAGGGTAATGAAAATCACTATCCCAAAGGTAAAAAAGCCATGAGTTCTTCAGCCGTTAAAGTTCATTTTAATATTCAGAATATTTTCCAAGCCAGCCAACACGTGTTTCGTCAGTGGGTAATGACCCTTGACTTCTTCAGGGCTGGAGAACAACAAAAAGTAGTGATGTCACATTCTATATACACCAACATACATTATACAATGTTAACACATTCCAAAGAAAAAAAGAAATTACACCTCACATTAAAACATTTATCTAATACCACATGTATATAAAATGGAAAAAGATTTCTTTCATAGCAGCTATTATTAAGAAAACAGGTCGGCACATGAGTCTCTGTGTTAACAGGACTCCAGTACAGAAAGAGAGAAAGAGGAAGAAAGAGAGAGCCAAGAAGTGCTTAGTCCATACTCAAACCGTGTGAATTAAAAAGAAAGATATTTATATCATTAAAACAGCAGAACAGCTGGACAAAGGATCCATATGCCCTAATCCAAACGCTGTACCACAAGCCATCTGAGATCATATATTACAATAAATCCATAAATACACCCTGTGCCCATTATCACCTATGCAACAGTGAAAAAACGCCACCTGATAAAAATGAAGCAACATACCTCAATTATGATCTGACCAAATTCAGACCTGAAAACCCATTCAAAAAGATAGAAAATCTTTAAAATTCCCAACAGACACTAATAAAAACGATTCATATCGTTTCAAATCGAGATCAGAAATGAGCCCAAAATACTGTACGGCTCACCTCTTAGCCGGTAATAGTTCCAACCCGGCGTGGTCGTCTTACAGTTGTTTCCTTATAACAACAACTCGTTCAATCCTGTGGTTTCCAAAATAGAAACAGTATAACATATCAGTAACCTGTCCCCGTCAGTCAGGACATTAGAAAAAGACTCCGCAATTTCCCCTAAGAAGTTGCTACTAAAAAGCCTCCCATTAAATCCACCACCAACTCTTACCTCGGATCCTGTATATCCCATAGTGTCCAAAGTGCTCTTGCACAGCCCGTATATCCCTTAAATACGGCGCTCCTCGTCTTAAGGGGTCCTTTGAACCACCTACATACGGCAAATACGCCGTCTACACCAACTCAATTGCGAGCTCTAGAGGAAAACGACAATGACCTCGATTATAAACCCAAATGGTGGACACGATTCCACCAAAACATTTAAATGTAGTACTAAGAATCGCAAAAGGAAAAAAACTCACAATTGGCGAGTACACCAACGCGTCCCGATAGTTCCCGGGATTCCAATCAACCGGAAGCGGTTGTTCGTTACAGACCGGAAGTTCATTTATCAGGATTTCGAAAGCAGAAACTAGACCGTAAACCCTCATTGAGATCACCTTCCATAATTACATAGGTGCCGAGTGCCAAGAGACGAGTGAAAGAGTAATGATGAGAGAAATAGTCAAAAGGGAGAGAACAATTTTAAATGAAATGCTACCTACTCATAGAACACATATACGCTAAAGTCATATACAAAAATTTCAATGTATTATGATCTTCGCGTTATCCAATACACAGATAACCAAACTAACATAGTTAAATGAGTTCAAGTCTGTGGAGACCCGACTAAGAACATGGTGTCGACTAGTAACCACCCTCTTCAAACGGTGTTACCATTACGAGTTGCATAACAGACACATCTTGCAAAATTGCCACTTTGCGTAATGTGACAAAGAAAACCCACTAAACACATGATAAAAAGTTGTGTCCTCCATCTGTAACATATGGAATTATTGAAGAGCCACATGACATGCACAGCTCACATCAACACACAAAGTGAGCACTTAAACAGTGTTAAATCACACAAGGGCAGAAAGGCAAAGCACCCAATGACATTTGCAATAGGCTATACACTCCAGAAAAACACATATAGCCTGATTCCATCTATAGACACAAATAATTACCACAAAAATGGTCAAACGAAAGCGTTGCCACTGCAAATTCGCATTATAGCTGGGATTATGACAGGTACATCACTGATAATTACGAAAATGGCGCAGGAGAATTTTTGTTCACATTCAATCCCCTAGAAAGTAATGCATCTCTCGGTCACTATTAAAACCGCATTCATAGGTTTTAAGACGCATAATCCAAAATGCCTCAGAGCGTCTGAGTCTGATTTCCCGGTTCCCTCCCCTGGGACTCAAACTCGTCACATCTATACCGTAAAACATAAATTGCTTATGTGGGCCCTGTAAGGGGCATTCCCAAACATGTAGCGCCAGTGGATACCTAGAATCCCGGTGTTTGACAGCCCGTGTGTGCTCCATGATTCTATCTCTGAGGGGTCTGATAGTACTGCCCACATACTTTCCGCCACATTTGCATTCAAGAACATAAACCGTATATTTGGTGTTACAGTTGATGTTGTGTCTGATCACATACGTTTTGTTGGGACCTCTAAATTCTCTCCTGTGATCGGATGCCCATCTACAAACCCCACAGGATCCACATTTATGGAAACCCAAAGTATGAGGTGTTAACCAGTTGTCAACATGTTGCGAACACTGGTAACTGGGACTAAGCCTAGTCCTCAGCGTCCTGCCTTTTCTATACGTAATCTGGGGTTGTCTGTGAATATATTTGGTCAATGTAGTATCATCCTTCAAGAGTTTCCAATGTTTGCGTAAGCTCTTGGCCAGGACTTCACTATAATCATTGAAGTTGGTAATCAGTCTCACTGTATCATTAGTACCGGGTCTGGGCATCCTATCACGGAGCGTAGCCTCCTGCGTGTATTCCTAATCCTTCTTTCAGCTGCTGCCAAATTGTGTTGAGTATAGCCCCTGTTCCTAAATCTAGATTTCATAGACTGAAGACATGTTTCAAAATCCACTTCATTACTGCAATTCCTTTTAGCTCGAGTAAACTCACCAAATGGAATAGCCTGTATTTGGTGAGAGGGGTGTGCACTCTTGGCATGTAAAACAGAATTACAAGCAGTCTCCTTACGGAAAAGACGTGTGTGCAGATCATCATCACTAATGTAAATTTCAATGTCTAAAAATGTAATATTAGACGTGCTATGTTGATGTGTAAACCTAATGTCATAATCATTACTATTCATGTAGATGTAAAATTGTTCCAATTTCTCCTCGGTACCCGACCAAATAAGAAGACAATCATCTATATAGCGACCCCAGAATAAAATTGAGTCGCTATATTGACTGCCCTTATGTCCCCAGATCACTTCTTCCTCCAAACGTCCCATGAAGAGATTAGCAAAACTAGGTGAAAATTTCGACCCCATGGCTACACCTCTCTTTTGTCGATACCACTGTCTATCCACCAGAAACACATTATTCTCAAGTATAAGGGTCATCATGGTGAGTAACATCTCTGTATGCTGCCACTGGGTTGCAGATCTCCTATGAAAATGATGTCGTATCGCTTTCAAGCCCAAATCCAATTTGATACTAGTATAGAGCGAGACGACATCCATAGTCACCAAAATCATGCCATACTCCCATGTAAAATCCGTTAGGGTATTTAAAATATGCTTGGTATCCCTTATATATGAGGGAAGATTTCGCACAAGAGGACAAAGAAAAAGATCCACGTACTCAGCCAAACGTTCCGTGGGACCCCTATACCAGACACGATCGGTCTCCCAGGGGGAAAGGCAATTGTTTATGGACCTTTGGCAATGTGTACATGCATGGGTATTGTGGTCTGTACACCTTTAGGTATTTAAGTTCATCGTCATTAATAAGATCAGCTCCATGCCACTGAATCAAATTCCTATTGATCTCCAATGTAAGTGGTCCTATTGGATTAAAGCCAAGACACTCATAACAAAGTGGGTCACAGAGTTGAGAAAGGATCTCTTGATTATAGTCCAACTTATTCATTACAACTATATTGCCCCCCTTGTCCGCCTCCCTAATGATTAATTCATCATCTGAGGACAATGTTTTAAGTGCTATGCGTTCACCGGGCAAAAGATTGTCAGTATGTCTAACCTTATTCGTGGTCTTTTTCAAATCAAATTTGTCAAGATCTTCTAAAACAAGTCTATGAAACAAGTCAATTGCATTACCCCCTGGCAAAACCTGGGTCCATTTAGATTTTGTTTTTAAACCACTGTCAAGACTATAATCAACGTCCACATTCAATTCCTCCAGAAGTGTAGTCATGTGTAGTGGAGTGTCTTCAGTATCTGTAAGTGAGAGGAGAAGATGTGTGTCATGCACATCCTGGATAGTAAGTACATCTAAGAGAGAGCCAGTAGGAATATTGACAATTCTTTTATTCTGTGCTGGACAACAATCAAAGTATTTCTTAATCTTCACATTCCTCACAAACTTAAATAAATCAATTCTTGTATTGCACAAGTCACCCTCATCTTTCGGATTGAAGCTAAGGCCCCTCTCCAAGAGTGAGATCATATCATTACTCAAAGTTTTAGAGGACAGATTAATAACCTCCACCCCATTGACAGCCCTGTCTATTTGTGCCTTTCGTCCCCAGATCTCAGTTTCCTTCTGTAATCTACTTGCTCCTGCTCTTTTCCCTCTGCGTGTCCTTTGTCTTGATCTCCACGTCTGGGTTGAGTCCTGTTCCCTTTCCGAATTCTTTGTACCTCGTGTAAAAAGATGAATTACCACGTCTATCTTCAGAAGAGAGACCTGCAACATCTGCCTCGCTCTCACTAGTTAAGGGGGCATTAAGTGAAGTAGTACTAGACGAAGCTGAAACCGAAACTGGCTTATCACTCTTTCCTTTCTCTTGTCCCGCTTGGAAACATTGATCATATTTTCTGGCATATGTGAAGACCCTCCCTTCTTTATAATCATACTCATCCCTACGAAGTTTCCTGGCCTTTCTTTCTTTTATGTCATTCTGATGTTTAGCCAATATTTCATTTAGAATGACATAATTCTTTTCTGTCCCATCTCTCAGATCCAAATCCCTTATTTCTTTTTCAACAATAGAAATTTCAATTTGTAATTTCTCTACCTTCCTCTCTGCATTTTCAATTAGTATATCCATCAGGGTGTTTGAATTAAGTATCAGAGCATCCTCCCACCGTTTAAGGTGGTCCTCTTCCAGATCATCATAGGTGGGGAAGATCTGTGCCCTCAGGCCCCTGGGTATCCTGTTAAGACGTAAGTACTGCTTGAGGGTCGCCCCATCCCACCACTTAGAGTTTTCACTCTTCTTCAATTTTTCAAGTTTAATGAATTTCTCTCTTAAACCTTCTTTACGTAGAGGTGTAATACTAGTTAAACTTTTACTGATAGTACCTCCTTTTGCTAGATTATCAAAGAGCTCCTCCGCTATTCTGTCCCTGTCCATATTAAAATCTGTATCCCACGCGGTAGCTGCCCTACCTGACTCTAAATTCCTAAACTAAAACTGGAGGGGATTATTAATTCTCACAGGTAGAGAGGATGGCGCTAAACCTAATAACGTGATGAGTTCAAATCTAATTGACAATTCGAACGGTGCTATAGGTGGGGGGAATAATCCCATAAACCCCCAAACCAGGACAAGGGTCCAAAGCAACTATGAAACCAATCCTATGCACACGAAAAACAACTTAATACAGGGTAATGAAAATCACTATCCCAAAGGTAAAAAAGCCATGAGTTCTTCAGCCGTTAAAGTTCATTTTAATATTCAGAATATTTTCCAAGCCAGCCAACACGTGTTTCGTCAGTGGGTAATGACCCTTGACTTCTTCAGGGCTGGAGAACAACAAAAAGTAGTGATGTCACATTCTATATACACCAACATACATTATACAATGTTAACACATTCCAAAGAAAAAAGAAATTACACCTCACATTAAAACATTTATCTAATACCACATGTATATAAAATGGAAAAAGATTTCTTTCATAGCAGCTATTATTAAGAAAACAGGTCGGCACATGAGTCTCTGTGTTAACAGGACTCCAGTACAGAAAGAGAGAAAGAGGAAGAAAGAGAGAGCCAAGAAGTGCTTAGTCCATACTCAAACCGTGTGAATTAAAAAGAAAGATATTTATATCATTAAAACAGCAGAACAGCTGGACAAAGGATCCATATGCCCTAATCCAAACGCTGTACCACAAGCCATCTGAGATCATATATTACAATAAATCCATAAATACACCCTGTGCCCATTATCACCTATGCAACAGTGAAAAAACGCCACCTGATAAAAATGAAGCAACATACCTCAATTATGATCTGACCAAATTCAGACCTGAAAACCCATTCAAAAAGATAGAAAATCTTTAAAATTCCCAACAGACACTAATAAAAACGATTCATATCGTTTCAAATCGAGATCAGAAATGAGCCCAAAATACTGTACGGCTCACCTCTTAGCCGGTAATAGTTCCAACCCGGCGTGGTCGTCTTACAGTTGTTTCCTTATAACAACAACTCGTTCAATCCTGTGGTTTCCAAAATAGAAACAGTATAACATATCAGTAACCTGTCCCCGTCAGTCAGGACATTAGAAAAAGACTCCGCAATTTCCCCTAAGAAGTTGCTACTAAAAAGCCTCCCATTAAATCCACCACCAACTCTTACCTCGGATCCTGTATATCCCATAGTGTCCAAAGTGCTCTTGCACAGCCCGTATATCCCTTAAATACGGCGCTCCTCGTCTTAAGGGGTCCTTTGAACCACCTACATACGGCAAATACGCCGTCTACACCAACTCAATTGCGAGCTCTAGAGGAAAACGACAATGACCTCGATTATAAACCCAAATGGTGGACACGATTCCACCAAAACATTTAAATGTAGTACTAAGAATCGCAAAAGGAAAAAAACTCACAATTGGCGAGTACACCAACGCGTCCCGATAGTTCCCGGGATTCCAATCAACCGGAAGCGGTTGTTCGTTACAGACCGGAAGTTCATTTATCAGGATTTCGAAAGCAGAAACTAGACTGTAAACCCTCATTGAGATCACCTTCCATAATTACATAGGTGCCGAGTGCCAAGAGACGAGTGAAAGAGTAATGATGAGAGAAATAGTCAAAAGGGAGAGAACAATTTTAAATGAAATGCTACCTACTCATAGAACACATATACGCTAAAGTCATATACAAAAATTTCAATGTATTATGATCTTCGCGTTATCCAATACACAGATAACCAAACTAACATAGTTAAATGAGTTCAAGTCTGTGGAGACCCGACTAAGAACATGGTGTCGACTAGTAACCACCCTCTTCAAACGGTGTTACCATTACGAGTTGCATAACAGACACATCTTGCAAAATTGCCACTTTGCGTAATGTGACAAAGAAAACCCACTAAACACATGATAAAAAGTTGTGTCCTCCATCTGTAACATATGGAATTATTGAAGAGCCACATGACATGCACAGCTCACATCAACACACAAAGTGAGCACTTAAACAGTGTTAAATCACACAAGGGCAGAAAGGCAAAGCACCCAATGACATTTGCAATAGGCTATACACTCCAGAAAAACACATATAGCCTGATTCCATCTATAGACACAAATAATTACCACAAAAATGGTCAAACGAAAGCGTTGCCACTGCAAATTCGCATTATAGCTGGGATTATGACAGGTACATCACAGATAATTACAAAAATGGCGCAGGAGAAAATTTTTTCACATTCAATCCCCTAGAAAGTAATGCATCTCTCGGTCACTATTAAAACCGCATTCATAGGTTTTAAGACGCATAATCCAAAATGCCTCAGAGCGTCTGAGTCTGAGTTCCCGGTTCCCTCCCCTGGGACTCAAACTCGTCACATCTATACCGTAAAACATAAATTGCTTATGTGGGCCCTGTAAGGGGCATTCCCAAACATGTAGCGCCAGTGGATACCTAGAATCCCGGTGTTTGACAGCCCGTGTGTGCTCCATGATTCTATCTCTGAGGGGTCTGATAGTACTGCCCACATACTTTCCGCCACATTTGCATTCAAGAACATAAACCGTATATTTGGTGTTACAGTTGATGTTGTGTCTGATCACATACGTTTTGTTGGGACCTCTAAATTCTCTCCTGTGATCGGATGCCCATCTACAAACCCCACAGGATCCACATTTATGGAAACCCAAAGTATGAGGTGTTAACCAGTTGTCAACATGTTGCGAACACTGGTAACTGGGACTAAGCCTAGTCCTCAGCGTCCTGCCTTTTCTATACGTAATCTGGGGTTGTCTGTGAATATATTTGGTCAATGTAGTATCATCCTTCAAGAGTTTCCAATGTTTGCGTAAGCTCTTGGCCAGGACTTCACTATAATCATTGAAGTTGGTAATCAGTCTCACTGTATCATTAGTACCGGGTCTGGGCATCCTATCACGGAGCGTAGCCTCCCTGCGTGTATTCCTAATCCTTCTTTCAGCTGCTGCCAAATTGTGTTGAGTATAGCCCCTGTTCCTAAATCTAGATTTCATAGACTGAAGACATGTTTCAAAATCCACTTCATTACTGCAATTCCTTTTAGCTCGAGTAAACTCACCAAATGGAATAGCCTGTATTTGGTGAGAGGGGTGTGCACTCTTGGCATGTAAAACAGAATTACAAGCAGTCTCCTTACGGAAAAGACGTGTGTGCAGATCATCATCACTAATGTAAATTTCAATGTCTAAAAATGTAATATTAGACGTGCTATGTTGATGTGTAAACCTAATGTCATAATCATTACTATTCATGTAGATGTAAAATTGTTCCAATTTCTCCTCGGTACCCGACCAAATAAGAAGACAATCATCTATATAGCGACCCCAGAATAAAATTGAGTCGCTATATTGACTGCCCTTATGTCCCCAGATCACTTCTTCCTCCAAACGTCCCATGAAGAGATTAGCAAAACTAGGTGAAAATTTCGACCCCATGGCTACACCTCTCTTTTGTCGATACCACTGTCTATCCACCAGAAACACATTATTCTCAAGTATAAGGGTCATCATGGTGAGTAACATCTCTGTATGCTGCCACTGGGTTGCAGATCTCCTATGAAGATGATGTCGTATCGCTTTCAAGCCCAAATCCAATTTGATACTAGTATAGAGCGAGACGACATCCATAGTCACCAAAATCATGCCATACTCCCATGTAAAATCCGTTAGGGTATTTAAAATATGCTTGGTATCCCTTATATATGAGGGAAGATTTCGCACAAGAGGACAAAGAAAAAGATCCACGTACTCAGCCAAACGTTCCGTGGGACCCCCTATACCAGACACGATCGGTCTCCCAGGGGGGAAAGGCAATTGTTTATGGACCTTTGGCAATGTGTACATGCATGGGTATTGTGGTCTGTACACCGTTAGGTATTTAAGTTCATCGTCATTAATAAGATCAGCTCCATGCCACTGAATCAAATTCCTATTGATCTCCAATGTAAGTGGTCCTATTGGATTAAAGCCAAGACACTCATAACAAAGTGGGTCACAGAGTTGAGAAAGGATCTCTTGATTATAGTCCAACTTATTCATTACAACTATATTGCCCCCCTTGTCCGCCTCCCTAATGATTAATTCATCATCTGAGGACAATGTTTTAAGTGCTATGCGTTCACCGGGCAAAAGATTGTCAGTATGTCTAACCTTATTCGTGGTCTTTTTCAAATCAAATTTGTCAAGATCTTCTAAAACAAGTCTATGAAACAAGTCAATTGCATTACCCCCTGGCAAAACCGGGGTCCATTTAGATTTTGTTTTTAAACCACTGTCAAGACTATAATCAACGTCCACATTCAATTCCTCCAGAAGTGTAGTCATGTTTAGTGGAGTGTCTTCAGTATCTGTAAGTGAGAGGAGAAGATGTGTGTCATGCACATCCTGGATAGTAAGTACATCTAAGAGAGAGCCAGTAGGAATATTGACAATTCTTTTATTCTGTGCTGGACAACAATCAAAGTATTTCTTAATACTACATTGACCAAATATATTCACAGACAACCCCAGATTACGTATAGAAAAGGCAGGACGCTGAGGACTAGGCTTAGTCCCAGTTACCAGTGTTCGCAACATGTTGACAACTGGTTAACACCTCATACTTTGGGTTTCCATAAATGTGGATCCTGTGGGGTTTGTAGATGGGCATCCGATCACAGGAGAGAATTTAGAGGTCCCAACAAAACGTATGTGATCAGACACAACATCAACTGTAACACCAAATATACGGTTTATGTTCTTGAATGCAAATGTGGCGGAAAGTATGTGGGCAGTACTATCAGACCCCTCAGAGATAGAATCATGGAGCACACACGGGCTGTCAAACACCGGGATTCTAGGTATCCACTGGCGCTACATGTTTGGGAATGCCCCTTACAGGGCCCACATAAGCAATTTATGTTTTACGGTATAGATGTGACGAGTTTGAGTCCCAGGGAGGGAACCGGGAACTCAGACTCAGACGCTCTGAGGCATTTTGGATTATGCGTCTTAAAACCTATGAATGCGGTTTTAATAGTGACCGAGAGATGCATTACTTTCTAGGGGATTGAATGTGAAAAATTTTTCTCCTGCGCCATTTTTGTAATTATCTGTGATGTACCTGTCATAATCCCAGCTATAATGCGAATTTGCAGTGGCAACGCTTTCGTTTGACCATTTTTGTGGTAATTATTTGTGTCTATAGATGGAATCAGGCTATATGTGTTTTTCTGGAGTGTATAGCCTATTGCAAATGTCATTGGGTGCTTTGCCTTTCTGCCCTTGTGTGATTTAACACTGTTTAAGTGCTCACTTTGTGTGTTGATGTGAGCTGTGCATGTCATGTGGCTCTTCAATAATTCCATATGTTACAGATGGAGGACACAACTTTTTATCATGTGTTTAGTGGGTTTTCTTTGTCACATTACGCAAAGTGGCAATTTTGCAAGATGTGTCTGTTATGCAACTCGTAATGGTAACACCGTTTGAAGAGGGTGGTTACTAGTCGACACCATGTTCTTAGTCGGGTCTCCACAGACTTGAACTCATTTAACTATGTTAGTTTGGTTATCTGTGTATTGGATAACGCGAAGATCATAATACATTGAAATTTTTGTATATGACTTTAGCGTATATGTGTTCTATGAGTAGGTAGCATTTCATTTAAAATTGTTCTCTCCCTTTTGACTATTTCTCTCATCATTACTCTTTCACTCGTCTCTTGGCACTCGGCACCTATGTAATTATGGAAGGTGATCTCAATGAGGGTTTACGGTCTAGTTTCTGCTTTCGAAATCCTGATAAATGAACTTCCGGTCTGTAACGAACAACCGCTTCCGGTTGATTGGAATCCCGGGAACTATCGGGACGCGTTGGTGTACTCGCCAATTGTGAGTTTTTTTCCTTTTGCGATTCTTAGTACTACATTTAAATGTTTTGGTGGAATCGTGTCCACCATTTGGGTTTATAATCGAGGTCATTGTCGTTTTCCTCTAGAGCTCGCAATTGAGTTGGTGTAGACGGCGTATTTGCCGTATGTAGGTGGTTCAAAGGACCCCTTAAGACGAGGAGCGCCGTATTTAAGGGATATACGGGCTGTGCAAGAGCACTTTGGACACTATGGGATATACAGGATCCGAGGTAAGAGTTGGTGGTGGATTTAATGGGAGGCTTTTTAGTAGCAACTTCTTAGGGGAAATTGCGGAGTCTTTTTCTAATGTCCTGACTGACGGGGACAGGTTACTGATATGTTATACTGTTTCTATTTTGGAAACCACAGGATTGAACGAGTTGTTGTTATAAGGAAACAACTGTAAGACGACCACGCCGGGTTGGAACTATTACCGGCTAAGAGGTGAGCTGTACAGTATTTTGGGCTCATTTCTGATCTCGATTTGAAACGATATGAATCGTTTTTATTAGTGTCTGTTGGGAATTTTAAAGATTTTCTATCTTTTTGAATGGGTTTTCAGGTCTGAATTTGGTCAGATCATAATTGAGGTATGTTGCTTCATTTTTATCAGGTGGCGTTTTTTCACTGTTGCATAGGTGATAATGGGCACAGGGTGTATTTATGGATTTATTGTAATATATGATCTCAGATGGCTTGTGGTACAGCGTTTGGATTAGGGCATATGGATCCTTTGTCCAGCTGTTCTGCTGTTTTAATGATATAAATATCTTTCTTTTTAATTCACACGGTTTGAGTATGGACTAAGCACTTCTTGGCTCTCTCTTTCTTCCTCTTTCTCTCTTTCTGTACTGGAGTCCTGTTAATACAGAGACTCATGTGCCGACCTGTTTTCTTAATAATAGCTGCTATGAAAGAAATCTTTTTCCATTTTATATACATGTGGTATTAGATAAATGTTTTAATGTGAGGTGTAATTTCTTTTTTTCTTTGGAATGTGTTAACATTGTATAATGTATGTTGGTGTATATAGAATGTGACATCACTACTTTTTGTTGTTCTCCAGCCCTGAAGAAGTCAAGGGTCATTACCCACTGACAAAACACGTGTTGGCTGGCTTGGAAAATATTCTGAATATTAAAATGAACTTTAACGGCTGAAGAACTCATGGCTTTTTTACCTTTGGGATAGTGATTTTCATTACCCTGTATTAAGTTGTTTTTCGTGTGCATAGGATTGGTTTCATCAATCGAAACATGAAGCGAAAGAGGGTAAAAATGTCATGACTGCGCATCCCCAGAACTCAAGCATTTCCTTTTCTTGTCTGCTCCCATGATCAGAAGTATTTCATTTGCTTGTCCATAGGCCCGCCCCTTGCACCCTCCACTGGAGCAAGCCAGATGCAGCCTCATTCGCATTCATGCATTATCTGTGTCCATTCTCTCTCGTGTTTCATCAGTCTCAGCTGGGATTTTTGTTTCAACTGTTAATGTTTTTTTTTTCTTCCTATTTCTTCCTATTTTAGACTTCGACCGGACTTAGCTGCCAAGCTTTCTTCATTTATCTACCAACTTATGAACTAAGATATTGGCAGTGCCAATTTTACACGTGTACTGTTGGTGGTTGGCCAGTGAGACTCGTGGGTAAGGTTAACAGATGACACAATGTCATTGGAGACCTCGTGTTTCAGTCTTAAGCATTCTCCACAAACCCAATGCATTCTGGGAGCTGTAGTTTTTGGTTTGCCTCAATTGCCAAATTGGATTCCTCTTCACACATGACCTTGCACCCTGGAGGTGGCTGCACACACAGTCCAGTGGCAACTCAGAATCTGCCCAACAGAAGCACACATCAGGCAGTTAGCTTCTTATTGACTCCTCAAATTTTCCTCATTAGGCTGTCGGCATGTGCTCCTTGAAAACCATTAACACTAACCTGGACTTTGGGTCGCACTTTTCCCCTCTTGGTCTCTTAAAAAGTCCCATCTCAACTGTGACCCCCTCAGTTATTCAGGCACAGCAATTGGCACATTGGCAGTGATGGGTGTGTAATTTGTGTTGCCATCCTGCTACATTTCAGACTCATTGATGCTCACTGTTTTGCCTTCAAACCCCTTGATTATAATTAATTTATGAGCTATAAATACAGGCCTTCAGGGGGTTTCAGTCACATGCATGTGTTGGACTGGAGCCGAGCAGAGTACCAGCAGCTTCTGGGACTTACTATTTAATTGGCAGATGTGCCATCTGCCCGTGTTGAGACACAGATATTGGGCTTTCTGATCTTTTTTAACGTCTGGTATTAGTGAAAACCTTTTGATTTTACTAAAATGATATAAGTGATATACTTAATTATAGGGACTTTCAGTCAGCCCTCTTCATCCCACTACAGCAAAGAGCAATAGTTCAGCCCACGCAACACCTGTTGGCTTTGCCAATGCTTGTTTTAGCTTCTGATCCGCTTTAGCTTCGCCTGTCACTTACTCTCGCCATGCCGTCTCACCTACCCCTCACCCCTCCCACAACACTGCAAACCCGCCCCCACCACCACCCCTCTGAGGCCACACAAAGTTAATAGGGCACCAAAGTCAGCAGAAATAAAGGTAGGCTGGGCCTATTGAGAGCTTGCACTTCTGCCTCTTAAGCCCTGTATAAACAAAGAAGGTCAAGCAAATGTAACTTTCCCAATGGAGCATCCTGAGACAACGAATGCCTCATTCAACATAGCCCCAAAGGAGTGACCCAAGCTGCCTTTAATGACCATGCCTGCCTCCCCCAGGGGAGCCCATGTTAAAACTTCAAAGCTGTCATAAATCCAACTGCATGAAGCTCGAGTCATCTCAAGACTCGAACGCTCTTGCAGGAGAGGCAAAAACAACTGCTGCATGCCATTCACTCAGTTTTAGCCAGTTTCAGGGTAGTAAGAGGACAGAGAAAGAAACAACATTGTTTCACCTCCCATGAAGGCTGCTCCCTCAGCACTGCTGTAGATAGACAACAAGCATTCAACTCCACATAATTCAACACAATGCCACACAATTCCACAACACACTATTCAGCGCCACACCACACAACCTAATTACACTCCACATAATACCACTCAACACCACATCATTCAACTCCACCTAATTACATACTAATAATGCCACATAAACACACCTCACTAAAATCCAATCTATGCCACATAACAACAATCCACATAAATACACCCCACACTATGCTGCATAATTCCACTTAACATAATTTGACTCAATGCCACACTGTTCCATGGCACACTATTGAATTGCACGCAAATACATTCCACACCACATAATTTCACACCAAATCACATAATTCACTCCACAGCACAATTCCAAAACACAACACATATGTCCAATTTACAACACATAATTCAACATCGAGCCACAAATATCAACAGCACACCACATAATTAAACTCTACTACATAACACTCCATAACACAAAATACCATTCCACATAATTACACTCCATTACACACAATCCCACTCCACATAATTCAAATACACTCAAAAAGACAAAATTACTATCCACATAACACCACTGCACAACCAAAAATTCCAATCCAACCCACATAATTCCACTACTCACCACATACATCCATGCCATCCCATAACACATAGGTAAGAGACATTTACATTTACAACGCCAACACACTGATCTGGAGATTACCTCCTACGTATTTCTTTTTTTTCATCACCAAAAAGGCAAAGCTATCCACACAGTTCCACACCATTCAATTCAAATCCACAGATTCCAATCCACAACACATAATTTGACACCAAACCACATATTACAACTCAGCAACACAATTACACAACACACCACATAAATCCAATCCACACCACATAATTCCACAGCACACCATGCCACATAATTCCACTATACAAATCCACACCACACAATTCCACAACTAACTATTCCAATCCAACCCAAATAATTCCACTATATACCACATACATACACTCCATAACACATAGGTAAGAGATATTGCCATTTACAATGCCAATAGCTCTAACTCAAACAAATGTGAGATCAACTGCATTTCCAATGCTTGCTTTTGCTTTTTTCCTTGACATCAATTTATGAGCTTGAGGATCATTGTAGTATGTATGTACTGTGTTTATGTAATATTATCTGCATTTTTCGCATTTTCCCCTGCACCTCTTTGCCTCCCAAAGGATTTCTCTTAGTCCATAGTGACTGAGACACCAGCAATTACATTTTGTTACATTATTTGACTTTTTCCTGCACCCCCTGCCTGCCATATGTCTCTTAGGCCATATGTGACACCAGCATTAATTTTTTGAGGATTATTCCATTATTCCCTGCACTTCCTGCCTGCCATAGGCATATCAAAGCCAAAAAAGGGTATGCAGTTCCTATGCAGGTAAGGGGAAGGAAGGGAGAGAGAGTGTACCGAAAAAACGATAGGTTGTCCTGTTAAGAAAGTAGTGGAAGGGGAATCCCTCCTTTCGGAATTAGGGCCCTCACACACCCAGCCAGCTGGATGTCATGCTTCATCATAGGGCATGCTCCTCGTCAGGTCGGCGCTGCAATACCTGACGGGCACCCTATGAGGGGCTCTTTGGCGGGGATCTTTTATTCCTTGCCGTTTTGGTGCCGTGTGTGTGAGGGACTTAAAAAAGTGTAGATGTGTTAAAGTGAGGGTCAATAGACCGTGCAGGGTTAAAACAGGGAATGGAAGTCCAGAAAAATTATTTAATTAAACTGGCTTCCAACCTGGTTAAAAAATAGAGTGGCGACTACCTGATGTAATGTGTCAGGATGTTGCGCTCAGCTCCATGTGGTCAACATGTTTCTTGCCTGAATGTCAAAGCGATCTAGCGGCAATTCTTCAGGACCTAAGAGAAATTATCAATCTACACTCAAAGTGGTGTTCTGGTTCAGCTAACCTTGATCTACCACATAGTGCACCTAAAGGTGAAGTAACTGTAGATGCGGTGTCCAACCTATTGGGATACAAACAACAAGGTTAAAACAGTGGTCATAGTCTGTATTCCTTTATTCAACACCACTCTCCCTTGTGAATAACACCATGTAAATGCACGTAATTCGTGATGTGCCCCACATGGTGAATTATAGTGAGTAGAAACTAGCGTCATATTAGGTATGACGTTTACATGACAAAAGAAATTGAAAAGTGCTAAAAACATGACCAGGATAAATGTCCTGTATTTAAAACTGGCAGCTAAAGTATTAGGTCAATATTGGACTCACTTAACAGCTATAATAAACTGGCCCCATCAACTTCCGACAGGTCAAGACATGTGGAATTTCCAGTGTCCTAGAGGAAGTAATGGCATAAAGAATGTGATGCTAATATCGAATGTATCACATTGCAGTGGTGCAAGGAAGCGCTGATACAAAGGTGCTGGCATGACAAGCTCTCACAAACTAGTGAGTAGAGGTAGGGAGACGCTGTAATCGGTCCGAGATCCCAACCCCCACAAGCCCACAGCACAGACACGCCTCTCGCCCCGCATCCCAACCGTGCTATGTCCCAGCGATGTAAGAGGACACGGTCGGAAGAGATGTCGCGGGAGAACCGCACGTCCATGCTGAACACTGGGTCATGTGGAGGAGGGTCCCCGGCGGTGTAGCGCGTGTCTGCTACTGCGGTAGTAAACCTCCGTAAGCTCACCTTGTTGTGCAGGGTCGACAGGGAAGCCCTGGCGGATTCCTGTAATGAAAAGGGTAGGTACTCACATGTAAGAACTGCGTAGGTAGCGGAAGACCTACCCCAACGCTGCCGGGAGGTGCTAATCGCCACGGTTATATCGGCGATATAGTTCTGCAGCCCGGGCGGCCAATCACCAGCGGCCACTCACTAGGATGTAAACCTCCCACAGGGGGATGTTAATGCGGCCGCCATGTTGTAGGTATAGGTGGAATTATTACGGCGGCCATCTTGGAGTGTGGAACTCAGCCCCAAGTAGTATTCAATGGTGCTGAGTTAAACCATGAGGTCACAGCGACAGAGTTGTTATAAGATTGACCATCTCAGGGCCCTCTGGCTCCATCATCCACCCCGGCAGTATTACTGTGACCGGTGATACTTCTTCTGTACACCTTGAGACTCGCCTTCCCCTTTCTCTGATTCAACTCAGCACCATTGAATACTACTTGAGGCTGAGTTCCACACTCCAAGATGGACGCCGTAATAATTCCACCTATAACTACAACATGGCGGCCGCATTAACATCCCCCTGTGGGAGGTTTACATCCTAGTGAGTGGCCACTGGTGATTGGCCGCCCGGGCCGCCTAACGGGCTCCAGGACTATATCGCCGATACAACAATGGCGATTAGCACCTCTCGGCTCCGACAGCATTGGGGTAGGTCTTCCGCCACCTACGCGGTTCTTACATGTGAGTACCTACCCTTTTCATTACAAGAATCCACTAGGGCCGCCCTGTCCACCCTGCATGACAAGGTGAGCTTACGGAGGTTTACTACCACAGTAGCAGACATGCGCTACACCGCCGGGGACCCTCCTCCACATGACCCGGTGTTCAGCATGGACGCGCGGTCTGCCCGTCGGCATCTCTTCGTCTGTGTCCTCCTACATCGCTGGGACATAGCACGGTTGAGATGCGGGGGTGAGAGGCGTGTCTGTGCTGTGGGCTAGTGGGGGTTGGGATCTCGGACCGATTACAGCGTCTCCCTGACTAGACGCGTTGTTGAACTACCTCTACTCACTAGTTTGTGAGAGCTTGTGGTGCCGGCACCTTTGTATCAGCGCTTCCTTGCACCACTGCAATGTGATACATTTGATGTTAGCATTACATTCTTTATACCATTACTTCCTCTAGGACAGTGGAAATTCCACGTGTCTTGACCTGTCGGAAGATGATGGGGCCAGTTTTTTATAGCTGTTAGGTGAGTCCAATATTGACCTAATACTTTAGCTACCAGTTTTAAATACAGGACATTTATCCTGGTCATGTTTTTAGCACTTTTTAATTTCTTTTGTCATGTAAGCATCATACCTAATATGACGCCAGTTTCTACTCACTATAATTCACCATGTGGGGCACATCACGAATTATGTGCATTTACATGGTGTTATTCACAAGGGAGAGTGGTGTTGAATAAAGGAATACAGACTATGACCACTGTTTTAACCTTGTTGTTTGTATCCCAATAGGTTGGACACCACATCTACAGGTACTTCACTTTTAGGTGCACTATGCGGTAGATCAAGGTTAGCTGAACCAGTTCACCACTTTGAGCGTAGATTGATAATCTCTCTTAGGTCCTGAAGAATTGCCGCTAGATCGCTTTGACATTCAGGCAAGAAAAATGTTGACCACATGAAGCTGAGCGCAACATCATGACACATTACATCAGGTAGTCGCCACTCTATTTCTCTATTTTTTAACCAGGTTGGAAGCCAGTTTAATTAAATATTGTTTCTGGACTTCCGTTCCCTGTTTTAACCCTGCACGGTCTATTGACCCTCACTTTAACACATCTACACTTTTTTAGGTCCCTCACACCCACGGCACCAAAATGGCAAGGAATAAAAGATCCCCGCCAAAGATCCCCTCATAGGGTGCCCGTCAGGTATTGCAGCGCCAACCTGACGAGGAGCATGCCCTATGATGAAGCATGACATCCAGCTGTCTGGGTGTGTGAGGGCACTAATTTCGAAAGGAGGGATTCCTCTTTCCCTACTTTAACAGGACAACCTATCGTTTTTTTGGTACACTCTCTCTCCCTTCCTTCCCCTTACCTACATAGGAACTGCATACCCTTTTTTGGTTTTGACATTGACTGGGCATGAATGCTGTACCTAACAAAGCCCATAGTCCCCCTTTATTTGGTTTGCCATAGGCATATACCAGCATTCTTTTTTTAAGGACTATTTAATTTCCCCCTGCACCCCTTGCCAGCAGTAGGTTTCTGAGACCACAGGCACATACCAACAATAATTTGTAAGGATTATTCCAATTTTATGGCACGACACGGAGGCCATATTATGCAAATCTCCTTTATTGCCACAGCTCAGCAGCAACAATTGAAGAACATAGAACTTCAATGAACATTCAAATGAGATATAAAAGTCCTCCATGACCAGCCATCTTCCTTCTTTGTTGCTGCTGCTCAGAAAGATAAGTACTACCTTTACAATCTTGGCACTCTTACTTTACTTACTTTGCTTGTTTTATCTAGTATACCGTTTGACTAATGTATTTTACTAATTGATGCATATGAATGATACCTATTAGCCTTCTACGCTTATTGAACGCATTTTAAACTTGTAGCAATCTTTGTGTACATCCCCTAACCTTTCCTTTTAACCTTTTGGCATTGAATTGTTTAGTATCTCTTCCCCACATTCCTTCCCTTTTTCTCCGGTTTTATTTCGGACCGGATTAAACTTCCAACAGCCCTCGCGTCCTTCAACGCTACACGCGTCTTTCAATTTCAATCCTACCGGTTCTGTTTTTCACTCGCGCACACCAGCGCGTCCCCTCGCTCCTCCGGCGACCTCAATCGGTCTCTTGCGCCTCGCATACTGGGCCCCTCGACCCCTTTCTGGCCGCAACAACCCCTACTCCCGACACAGGGAACCGCTCAGACTCTCCTGATCCGGCCCCCTCGACACGATCATACGCGCCGAGGAGGGCCGGCTCTCCATTAAAGGAAAATACCCTGACAGGCAACCACGCACGTCTTTTTACGTGCGTGGCGGCCATTTTAGCTCTTTGGGCTTTACCCATTAATACACACTATCCGGACATTTTGACAGCTTGGGATACGAACAGCTGTTATCCTGAAATACCGGCAGTTGGAATAACTGCTTTTAGTTAGACATCGGCTGATCGCTCGACACGCTTTTCCCTTTTCTCTAGGTAGGAATTTACCACCTAATATATATACCTCCCCAGTTTGTTAAAAAAAAAAAAAAAAAGAAAGGAGTCAGTACTTAGCATTAGTGGGCTACTAAGGATTACCCCTCATAGGATATTAACACCTATACCTACATCTTACTGTTTATTACTTGGGGGTCAATTATAAAAACCTAACAATGTCTGCACCCCCACCTCATTCGAATATTGAGGATAAATTGGAGGAACTAGTGAATAAAGCCCTAGAGAAGGTTCTGGGCTCAATTGATGAAACAATAAATAAAAAACTAGAGTCCTTCTCACGCGTGTCCCCACGCCCTTCCACTAGTACACAAGCAGGAGCAGCTAAGGCTCCAAAGAAGAGGGCTCCTGGAGGTAACAAACAAAAGGGCGCCAAAAGAGCCAAAACCTCCATCCCCTCATCACGCTCTCAGGGCGGTGACAAGATTGGTGCCTTGGGCACCCCATATGGGCAAGATAAAGGCCCTGAGCTCCCCATTCACGTTGATAGCGACGACAGCTATGAACCAGAAATTGAGCTATCCTGCTCTTCTGGCTTCAATACTGATGCAGAAGAAGTACAATTAAGGGGAACGGGAAGCTCTGGAGAGGCATCCAAGGCCTCAGAACCCAACTTGGGAATCCTGGACCCTTTTGGCGAACAAATGTTCGACCCCTTACTAATAAAACACCCCCTATCACCAGAATGGACCCCCTCCCAACATGTCGCGGATTTCCTCTCCTTTTGGTTGAGGAAAGAGATCCCCAAAGAGGTTAGATCCAGACTTCGATCTGAATGTCCACGCCCCACCCTCCCCAACAAAATAGCTATGACCCCAGAATTAGACCCCAAGGTAGTAGCTTTTATAGCTAAGACCACCAGAGATCCCAGGAAAGGTATGGACAAAGGGTTAAAATCCTGTCAAGACCGTCTCCTTGACATTATATGTCCACTCACTAAAATATTTGAAATGGCTGAGTCAGCTTACTTAGGGGATACTCAAGTTGACCCCAAGGAACTCAGAGAATGGGTTCAGAGGATAATATGCCTCGTAGGCAATGCCAACACTGCCATCTCTACGGAGAGAAGAAAAGGGGTGTTACTGAAGATCGACCCTAAATTGGTGGAACTTGCCAAAAATGACAGAGGTCCCAACTCACAAGGCCTCCTCTTTGGCGAGGACTTCATTAAGGATATGGCTAAATATGTTGGTGCTTTTAGTTCCATCCAGAAGTCCCAAAAAGAAATTAAAAAAGTATTTCAAGATAGAGTTTTTACCCGGGCCGGGAGAATGCGGGGTCATTTCCCCGGCCGTGGAATATCCTCCTCAAGACCCTTCATGGGCCGTGGCGCCAGATTTAACAACAGCTACGGCACCCAACAATTCTACCCACAGAGGCAGAGAAACCGTGGACGACCCTTCAGAGGCGAACAAAGACAACGTTCTTTCTCATCAGGTAGGAATCTCGAAAGACCTTTCAGATACCCCTCCAAGGGTGGGAGGGAGACTACACCAATTCGCTGGGAATTGGAATTTAGTAACTCGAGACACTTGGCTATTGAATACAGTGAAGGGTTACAAGATAGACTTCACCGATATCCCCTTCCAAACAAGACCCCCACGAGAGATTACTTTCTCTTCCAAAGACGGAGATTTAGTCTCTCAAGAGGTAAAAGACTTACTAAAGAAAGGGGCGATTATAGAGGGAACACATTTGGGCTTCCTCAGCAACATCTTCCTGGTAGAGAAGAAAAACAAAGAGCAGAGACCTGTCATAAACCTAAAAGACTTAAACCACTGGGTAGTCTACCATCACTTCAAGATGGAGGGAATACACCTTCTAAGGGACATTTTAAGGAAAGGGGACTGGCTGACGAGACTAGACTTAAAGGACGCCTATCTGACAATCCCGATCTGGAAACCCCATCAGAAATTCCTACAATTCACATGGGAAGAAAAATTATACCAATTTTGCAGTCTCCCTTTCGGACTATCGTCCGCCCCTTGGTGCTTCACCAAGGTACCACGCCCCGTGACTACTTGGCTCAGGGAAAGGGGGGGTGAGGCTAATCATATACCTCGACGACATCCTTATAATGGCCCAATCAAAACAGACCGTTTCACTTCACAAGGACCTCGCAATACGACTTCTAGAACACCTAGGTTTTGTCATAAACAAGAAAAGATCTTGTACAGTACCAAGCCAACAAACTCAATTTTTGGGCTTCCTGGTAGATACTATAAAAACAGAACTGAAACTACCTGCGGAAAAGGTACGGAAGGTGACGAAAGAGCTAAGAAAAGCGCTCGACAAAAACACCTTCCCCCTAAGAGTACTAGCGAGGATCTTGGGCCTTCTATCCTCCACAATTCAAGCTATCTTTCCGGGACCTCTACACTATCGAGCACTACAGAGACTGAAAGCCAGGGCTCTAAGATCAACTCAGTCATACTTCCAAATGATCTCCTTAGACCAAGAATCAAGGAGCGAACTCCTCTGGTGGTTGAAGAATGCGGAGGCATGGAATGGCAGAGCCATTTTTGGGGAGGAACCGGACCTGATAATAGAATCAGACGCGAGTTTGGAAGGATGGGGAGCGACATGTGGGAGCTCCTCAACAGGGGGTCGGTGGACAACCCAAGAGAAGAAGTTGCATATCAACTGCTTAGAATTACTGGCAGGTTCATTTGCAATTCACTGTTTCACCCAGAGGTCAGTGAAATGCTGTGTAACACTACGGATGGACAATGTGTCAGCCGTCCGATATGTCAACAAGTTGGGCGGACCCCACTCCAAAGGTCTAACGGACCTAGCGAAGGGCTTCTGGGAATACTGTTTGAGCAAAGGAATATCAGTCATAGCAGAACACATTCCTGGCTTGAGCAATGGTGTAGCAGACTGGTTCTCCAGGAATTTCAAGGATTCCAGCAACTGGAGATTAGACAGACAAATATTCTTGACTATCCAATCCAGATGGGGCCCCTTCAGGATGGATCTATTTGCGGACCGATTGAACACTCAACTGAAGGAATTCTTCAGTTGGAGACCGGATCCTCAGGCTCAGAAGGTGGACGCCTTCCTCCAAGATTGGAGGGGTTTAGCTCCCTATGCCTTCCCGCCATTTGCAATGCTACCTCGCCTTCTCCTTCACGCTCGACGTTACAGAGAGAGCATAGTTGTGATAACTCCCTTTGGAGATCTCAAGCCTGGTTTCCAATCATCCTGGAAATGAGCATAGACTTCCCAATCTTAATCCCCTCGTTCAGAGAAATACTCTTGGGTCCAGAAGGAGATGCTCACCCCCTTGTAGAACAGGGTCTTCTGGTTCTGACGGCATGGAAGATTTCAGGAGACAGTGGCGAATCCCTGGGCTTTCGTCAAATGCTTTCAGACTCATTTCTGAGTCATGGGCATGTGGAACAAGGAAATCATATCTACTGGCATGGAACAAATGTGTTCGCTGGTGTTTTCAACGGGGTTATGATCCAGTTTCAGTTGATGTAGTACATGTTGTTAACTATCTCTCAGAACTTTTTACTTCAGGCCTGTCTTACAGAACCGTTAATGTCTATAGATCCGCTATTTCTGCAGGTCACTCCTTAGTTAATGGCCTCTCTGTCGGACAGAATTTGCTAACCAAAAAGATAATGAGAAATATGAGAGTTCTTAACCCTCCGACCGCTAAATATACCGCCCTATGGGACGTTACACTTGTACTTCGTACCCTATCCTCCTGGGGAGACAACTCCTCTCTCTCCTTAAAACACATCTCACTTAAACTTACCGTTTTGTTATGTCTAGTATCCTTCAGGAGAACTTCAGATGTCCAAGCTTTAGATATTTCTAGCAGGGCCTTTCAGCCAGAGGGTGTTTGTTTTTACCTCAAAAAGAGAACCAAAACTATGTCCTCTTCTATCTTTTACCCCTTCTTTCCTCAGAATGAAAGACTCTGTGTGGTTAAATGCTTGAAAGAGTACGAGAAAAGAACTCAAAGTTTGAGACTGAATGAAAGTCAATAATTAATTTCCCACAGATCTCCTCATAAGGGAGTTTCATCACCAACCTTGGCAAGGTGGGTGAGAGAGGTCATATATGAAAGCGGTGTGGATACCTCTGTTTTTGGAGCACACTCTCTCAGAGGTGCTTCAGCCTCCAAAGCCTACTTTCTGGGTGGGGGGCTGCAACAAATACTTAGGGCAGCAGATTGGTCAAATGATAGTATGTTTAAGAATTGTTATTTTAGACCAATCTCTAATGTGATTGATAATGTTCTCAACGCACTTTGAACTTGCATAATATGGCCTCCGTGTCGTGCCATAAAATTTACATTTTTCACAGCCTGCTGGGCAGAAAATCTGGATTTTATTATGGACACGGAGGCTAATATTATCCCACCACTTTTGAACTGAAACCCACCCTGATGTATTATAATGTTTTAGGAAGTTATTACGGAAATCTATTCTTCTTCTTTCAGAATAAGAATTTCCTTCCCTCCGGACCACGAGTTGGAAAGCTGTCTGCAATTGAACTCCTGTTTTCTGCATGTTGAACTTTTTTCTTCGCAGTCTAACAAAGAAGGAAGATGGCTGGTCATGGAGGACTTTTATATCTCATTGGAATGTTCATTGATGTTCTATGTTCTTCAATTGTTGCTGCTGAGCTGTGGCAATAAAGGAGATTTGCATAATATTAGCCGCCGTGTCCTTAATAAAATCCAGATTTTCTGCCCAGCAGGCTGTGAAAAATCTAAATTTTCCGTGCACCCCCTTGCCTGCCACATGTATCTCACCTTAGAGGCACATAAACCAAACTTTTAAATATGTTGTTATCCTATTTGAAATATTATGTTATGGTTTTAATTGGATTGGATACACTAATAGGAGAACGCGGAGATGGCAAATCTCTGCACACTCCGCAGCGGAGCGGAGTTCGCCAGCCCCTGCCTCCACCCCCCTATTAAGAAGTAAGTTTACAGGAATTAAAAATAAACTTTAAAACCACTTACCTCTTTACTGCGGCGTCCCCGGGCTGCCCTCCTCCTCTTCCACGCCGTACCGGTAATGCTTGAGAAAACTGCGCATGCGCATTTCTTGCGAGAATTCCTGTAAACTTACTTCTTAATAGGGGGGTGGAGGCGGGCAGCGTAGCGGAGCTCCACGGAGTTCCACTGAGTTTGTTTGAAACTCCGTGGACCTCCGCGTAGCCCTGCTAAGCCCACTACGCCCAGGGTTATACACTATCTTAGTTAATTATTTGGGATAACCTCACTAAATTATATTGTCTGTATGAATATTAAAACTGCAAAAAGGCCAAATTTCACTGAATTTTTTCTTGTGTCTGCTTTTAGATGCACAAGAGATATCACCCACAGTACTGCCAGACAGAAGGCCAGCACAGAGTGATACCACACCACACCACCTGAGTCCTCTTCTGCTTCCACTTGTGCAGCTACGTGCCAACTGAGAAAGCTTGAAGGTGGTCACAAAGAAAGGTGTTCCTGCCAAGAAAGTGGCCAGTGAGAGAAGAAGAAGCAGATTGCCACCTCTGGCATGCCGTCCTCCACCTTTTTCAGGAAACGTGGTGTGCCTGCCGCACCATCCTCCAGGCAGCAAGCTGGGAGCAGCACTCCCTCATCAATGGCACCACCCCAACCTAAGCCAAAGCCCATGTCTCTCAGCAAGGCAGCCACTCCAATCATGGCGACAATTAGTGAGTCTGAACTGGGTTTGTCTCAACCGCAAAGTATTCACTCATCACAGGAAACTGAGCAAGGTGGACAACAGGAGTCACAGCCAACTACAGTCCTTTTTGAAGTAGGAGCAGAACAGGAGTTTGAGCTTCCTGCTGAGCAAGATGTAGCTCTTGAACCATTGGCTTTACGATCTCCAGCAAGAAAAAGAAAGGTTACTCCACCATCTTCTCCAAGCCTCCCTTAGGATGATCTGGACATGAATTGGACCCGGTCGACTCCGAGACCCACCACAAGAGATAAGGGAAAAGAAAAGTTCCTGAAAGCCTTAGAATTATAGAAAGTGGCAGTGATGAGGATGAGCCATGATTGTCAGTATAGAAGGTGGTTCAAAGGACACCGTGATTACTCCTCCTATTCAACCTGCTCAGAGGGATGCGGCACTGATTCCACAACCACCGCCAGCTTCCATATTTGTAAGGCCCCCGCTAAGACCTGCACCCACCACTACCTCAGTCAAAGTATGCACTGCAAAGAGGCAAATGCCCCACCCACATACCTCCAGTTCTTCAGGGATTGGCAGAGGCACACCAAAAAAGTTCACCTCCCCAGTTTGGGACTTCTTTATGTTTAGCAAGCAGGAGGATATCATTGCAATATACTCCATTTGCCACACAAGTGTTCATCGAGGTAAGCCTGGATCACACTATGGTACTGGAGGCCAAATGTCTCATATGAAAAAACATCACGCAATCAGGTGGGAGAAGCACCTAGAAAAGGTAGCTGGTGGTGGTGATAAGAGAGGGAAAGCAGCTCCGATCATGGTGTTAGAAGGAGGTGATGAGGAAGAAGAGGATGACAGCTTTACACAAAGCAGACCTGTCTCTTGTAGTGTGCCAGCTCATATGCATTAGAAACCTCCAAATGGCACAAAACTCAGATGCAGACACCACTGCGTACAGTGATTCCCCCAAGATGCATATTGAGTCTACCACCTCCTGGTTCTCTCTGGAGTTTGCCTATGTCACCACAAAAGAAAAAAATCCAAGCTACTATTATTGGCATGTTTAGGCTGGAGGGGCCCATTGAAGGCAACCACCCAATGGCAAGTTTGTGCAATAGAAAGCTGGCTAAACTGTTAGCGCTGGATCGTCTCCTTTTTTTTCTTTTGTGGAAATGAGAGGAATTTTTAGAATTTGTGGCAGCCATCTGCCTGAAATTGAAGGTTCCCAGCTGGACCTATTTTGCCAAAGTGGCTGTTCCAGCGCTCCATCATGATGTGGCTGCAATTGGTTGGCCAAGCTATCCAGCAGAGTTCTGTTCACACTATCCACCTGACGACAGACATGTGTACTAGTTGTCAAGCGACTGATTACATGTGTACCACGCGATACCAAAGGGGATGATGGACGGAGCACTTGAGCAAATCAAACACTCACCCCCAGTCAACTGATCTGGGTTTAATCCATCATCATTCTTTAGCTCACTCCACCACCCCAGTTCAGACATGGCCATATGCAAATCAGTCTGACCCTGTGCCTCATGGGAACAGTCCAGCCCGAACTGCCAAGCCATGTCTTCCCTGGACCGGAAACAAGCATCCTGGGACCGGTTTCTGGCTATTCAGCCGTCATCAGCCAGGCTAGCTTGAATCCAGTGGCAAAGTGAGCAAGGGACCCACGTCTGGGCATACCCTGCCAACTTAGGGCGAACAAAGCGATACCAAAGGGGATGATGGACGGAGCGCTTGAGCAAATCAAACACTCACCCCCAGTCAACTGATCTGGGTTTAATCCATCATCATTCTTTTGCTCACTCCACCACCCCAGTTCAGACATGGCCATATGTACCACAGCATACTGGATCGCTTTTGTGGGGGTTAGGCAGCAGCTATCTGCAGGTCTCAGCACTGAAGAAAGTTTTAAGGGCGTTCGGAAGCATCTAACAGTAGTGATGTTCACCATGAAAAAATCCCATACAGCTGAAAACATCTTGGAAGACTTTAACAGCAAGGTGTTCAAATGGCTTCGACCCAGAATTGTATTTGTTGCTACGGACAATGGCAGTAATATAGTCAAGGCCATGGCAGATGGTGGATATTTCAGGGTCCTGTTGTGGAAGCTAACTTTAGATAACAATGGTGGCATCCATTTTGTATAATTTGACATTGTGATAATTCAATGATGATGGGAATTATATACAAATATAATAATTGCTTGATATCATGTGACAGTCTCAAATAAGAGTTAGAACTTTGCTTTTAGTAAGCTGCCTGTAACGTGACATATTGCAAGGCTTGCACAAAGAGTACATTTCCATGTTATTACATTTCTGCCTGCTTGGATTAGCAACAGGCCCTGTAGGCCTCAAAAGTGTATTCAGCCACATCAGCTAATGTAGACCATTGTGATTGCATTTGGGCGTAAATGTAATTGTTAACTGTCTGGCTTTAGATACAGTGGACTTGTCACGTACACATCGGGTGGTTTCCAACGTATTCTTGTGTAACGATGTACTATAAGTTTCCGAGCACAAAATGTTTCTTCACCACCGGCCGGGACATGAGGGCCTAGACATGACCTGTTACGCAGACAAATTATAATGAAATGTTGTGGTCTGTGTCTATAAATGCTTGTGTTTTACTTCTGCTATTCGAGCACTCAGGACCCATCTGAGGCTCCCGTGCTGGTTAAATAAATTCCCTTTATTTTACTCAGGTGGTTGTGATGGAGTTATGATTTTGGGTTCTACAGATCTTTTCAGTTTTCACATTTGGTGAGACAATGCGGTCCCTTGAGCCTTGGCCATCTGCTGCTGACCTTCACTTCCAGGCCCCCCCTATGAGAGGGAGGATTTCTGCCTCCAGACCCTGTTTCAGCCTGCAGTGACACGCTGAGGATGGTTCAGAGTGGGTAAAATACTGCTCCTCCTGTGACTCTCATAGCAGGGGGGGGGCGGACGCTCCATTAAGCATTGGCTGGTCAACTCCTTGGTAAGCTTTTACCGCTATTTTATATTTTTTCTCCGCTCACTTCACCTGCTGCCTATGTCTCCACAGTGGCTCTTTGTATTCTTTTTATTGCCCTGTGTGTGGGCATTCTTTGCCAAGCTTTCTTTTCTGGTCCAAAGGGGACCTGCATCTGTTTGTTCCTGAGGGGACAGAAAAGGTAAGATTAGGGTGCCTTCGCAGCTAGAGTACACCCTATTGGCTAGCCGGAGTTCTGAGTGAACTCGGACAAGAGTGGGCTGACAAGCCCCTGTAGGACCTTGGTTGGAGGGACTCGCTGAGGGTTGGTGATTAGCATCCCCTCTGGATTTACATGTGAGTTAGAGGTGTGGACTGTTTGCAGCTGGTGCTTCATTCAGAATTCAGATTAGGGTTACATTTGTGTTTCTAAGCAGCCAGTGGCGCTCCAATGAGACCGATAGGTCTGGGGACCCTGCTCGGTGGGAGCAGGGTCAGGAATCTTCAGTGGGAATTCTCGGAAGGGGGCCCATGGGTGCCGTCGCAGTTTGAGCACACCCAGCGTCGCGAGGGGTTGTAACTGCAGATACTCCCCTGGTATTCTCTCACTGTCTATGATTCAGGGTTCACCTCGCTCCTTGCTGATGTACTTTGTAATGGAAGTATACTTTGCTGCACCGACACCTTCACCACTGGGGTTCGGTTAGGGCAAACATTCACATTTTTTCCTTGACCACGCAGAAACTCCCTGAAAATAGGAAGCACAAGACTAGGGATGTTTCAAGGAGGGTGAAATTCTGCAGTTTCCTGTCTTGCCTGCTAACATTCACTGGCTCCAGGGTGGAAGGTGTCGGATGCTGAGAAAAGGAGGGGGGTCAACCCCTGGTTTCACACAGGGGAGGGATACATAATTTATTGTTTACCTTGGTTTGCTTTAATAGGTTTGTTGAGTTTTGTGATTTTAGTTGTTAATACCTGTGTTCATCAGTTATCAAATTTGACTGTACATCTACATTTTTGAATGATCTGACTTTGACACGATGACACCAATTTATGTTGCTATTTTCATACAGTAATGCTGCCAGACTGCTTAAATAGACACTTTCACATTGTTTTTATATTGCACATTACCCTATGTCTGTGCGCCGGGAACAGGTGCTCGGGTAGGTTCGCACCACCTAGGGATAGACCCCGGCTATTTGTGATATATGTGTGTGCCTGTTTAAGTGCAGAGTTCACCTGTTTTTTGTCTCACCTTTTATGGGATTCTACAAATTTCGTTGAGCTGCACCTCTTTGGGTCTACGTGGCCCAAGGGGAAAGGAAGGGGACAAAATATCTTACTCTACCTCTGTCTCTTTTCTTCCTATCTATGAATATTTCCGGTGAACTTGTAGAAAATGCCATTTCATGTCACGTTGTCTGATGAACAGTGCTCTCTCTGCTTCATTTACCAATGCGCAACTGGCTGTTTGATCGCTGCATGATTAGTTGAACGTATCTGTTATCCATACCCCCACACCTCAGGAATGAGCAGCCAGAAATAGTCTGCTGGCTACCTTTGGTGTCACTGTATCGAAGTGTGTCTGTAAGTTTGTCTACTGCAATAGGGACAACTGACTCCTTCCAACATACACTTACAAAGAGTAATAATTGGGGTACGAGCGCCTTACAAGTAACGCAGCTGCATTGTTGTTTTCTATCTTTTGAAAATAGGGGATAATAACATGACAAAGGGCTGACTATTGTGGTTTTTTAGATTACGATATCTTTATTGTGACCGTAATTATTCTCCTGGAAGGAGGGGAATGGAAGATTATGGTGTGGAACTAGTTTTTGGGAAGTTGTAAAATTTGAACATTGTGGACACTTTAAAAAAAATAAAAAAATAAAAAAATTGCGAAAGTCATTGAATATGATTGAATAAATAAGTCCAAAACTGAGGACGTTGTTTAAAGAAAAGGTGACGAAGTACAATAGGGGAGGTAACACTGCACCGTGCAATGCACAATTGAAGGTAAAATGGACAGAGCACCAATACATGCCTCCTCGCCTGAGGATGGTCAATGCTTACCATTAGTAATGGCTACAGAAAAAGAAAAGAACACACTGTCCCTGCAGCAGATGAATGAGGGACTGATAGGCCAAGAACAGAAAATGGCCATGGAGCTGTGATAACGGGCTAAAAATATGAAAGTTGGGATTAGTGGATACACCATTGTCCATTCACTCACAAGTCCGTAGCCCAGTGGGACCAAACAGCAAGAGAGGAGAGGATGAAAGTAGAGATGCTACTTCACAGATGCATCCCATAAATGCTAGATCACAAAGTTTGACAGAAGAAAAATGTATCGATTATAGCTATAGTATAATACCATCTCTCATACACGACACCATCAGTTTTGCATGTGGACTCTGTGCTCTGGCAACGCCAATTATTGGCCGGCTGGCAAGGATACCTGCAAGGAAATAATAGACGAGGTCACGACAGTTACAGCCAAATGGTGGGAGGAGGATGGTCAGGGATAATTAGCATTGCATATAACAATAGACAGGGTAAAATGAGAAGAAGGGACCAGTGAACAGCCGAAGTGGTAAGGATGTCTTGTAAAGTTCTCCAAGTTCAAAGTGTATTTTATGAACATGCAGAACTGTTTCATTTCTGTTCATCAGGTTATTTCAGTGCATTGATAGGTATTTTGGCGCTGGTTTTTGTGACAACCCTGGTGTTGGAGCTGGTAGCCACACTATAGTGTAGCCAGAGAGCGGTCGGCTCTGGTGCACTGCCTCCTGCTGGACACCAAGTGTGGTCTCCAGATGTGAATAGGTCTCCACCTACTCACAACAAGGAGGGGGTTGGTATTGTATTGTATGCATTCATTTGAAGTACTGTTATTGTATTGTATGCATTTATTTGAAGTGCTTTTATTTTTTGATATGCTGTTTTTGATTGTCACATAATGTATTGTGATTCATTGAGATTCTTAGTATTTTGCGACTCACTTTTCATATGCTGATTATATGTCAAATGACTGATTACCAGCCGCTTTACTACAAATGTTACTTTGAAATGTCACAATATTATGTTGATACAAACCAGCCAGCAGAATGGGGAAGTTCAGGCTCCCCTGCCCAACACAGATTACTCTGCCACAGGGGCACAACGCACCGAACTGTCCCATGATGAACAGACCTTTTGCAAATCTCTTGCGCACAAACTCATGAATGGGGAAGTTAACGAAATGGAACTTTCAATAGAATGTTTCAAATATTGCTTCTCTTGTAACAATGGGACAGGAAGCAGCCTATTCGGCTACCAAGTTCTGTAGAAAGAAAAATGAGCTGTTAAAATTATGCACAGAAAAATAAATACAATACTGCGTCTTATTGATAATATGTGGAAACAACTTTTTGACAATAATTCACTAGATGACACATTTACGGTTAAAACATGGCGAACTTTGGTATGGCCAAAATACAAGGAGTTACCCTATAATGCAGAATAGGGACAGGGTAATATACACCAAGGAAGGAAAACAAGTCCCAAGTCTAGTTTATGGATCATGTGATGCACCGTAATCATGTGCAGTACTAATGGGGTTAAAACGTATACAGTATTTAAGCACAAATAATCATTACGTGTGACATGTAGATACAGTAGAGACAATAATGCAAAAAACAGAAAATTTATGATAAAAAAGTACAAATCAATTTTTATTTATCATTACGTTCACAAATAAACATACATTTTAAAACATTAAAAATATATTAAAAAACAGTCCATTGTTACAACATGTTCATGTTGATCATCTGAACAAGAAAACTACACAAAGGTCGACGCGGCGTTTCGGTGTAATTAGGATCAACCACCTTCTTCAGGACAAAGTTTTCTACCAAATTTAAATTTGTTTATTTGTTAGTTTGTACATCCACATTTCAAAATTTGTTTTCAACACATAAATCAATGCATTAATTTTTATCTACAGTCCTACTTTGGATATAAAACTCCATATTATTCATTACAATATGACCTCAGTTTGAATTACAGATTGCACAGTATAAAAATGAGCACAAAACAGCACATGATCCATTTTTCTCATAACCTACCTAATGAAATACAACCATGTATCCCCTGTGTGATTCAAGTGAGACACGTTCTTCCAGTCGTTTTAATGGAAGGGATAAGGAAGGTAACCTATAATAGAGTTAATTAAACATTACTCTGCATTCTTACAGAAAACAGGGAAATCTATATATAGTGAACCCCTTGTATTAAGCATCTAATAATGCATTCATTATGGCGTACCTTTTTATGTGGTTCTTTTCTTCACTTGATATGTTCGTAGGAGCCACCGATAAAGTTTTTCGCTATCTATTAGCATCCTTAAAAACATCTGAATTAAATATCAACTTCCCTATATATGCTTAACCTTAATTGATATAGGGTTTTATCGAAGAATACTGATGCTTACCGTTAAAAAAAACAGTATACCTTCATCCACAAATTAAGTGAGCCGTGGTTGAGCTTCCAACTGTTGGTAAACCGTTTTCTATCTTTGGGATTTACACTGTGCGACAAAGATATTATGCTTAATAAATATCTAGAGTGACATTATTCGTGTGTGTTTTACACGCATTTCTAGAAATACAGGCTAAACCATTACCTGATTTTGTTGCTCTCTTTACATTGCAACTCAATGGTTAAAATCTGTAACGATTTAAAAAGAAGGGAACAGCCTATTAGAAAAGTATGTTCAAACGCTTTTTATCAACTACCACTCATTATGATCTAAGACTGTTAGTCTCTACTCTATCTCAGATAGTCCATTTGTATGATACGAAAGGGTGCAATCTATATATTGCCAAGTTATATCGGTAGCTTTCAATATTCTGTGGATTGAATTTGTGAATATTTTATGGATTGAATAGACAGCAGCAAACATTCTAATAGGTTTAGGTGGTATGCTACCGGCCAAACTCGATATTAGACACAAAGCGATAAGAGTGTCTCTTTACCAACGCTAATGATTTTTACTTCACATATTTAGTCGGCAAAATGCGGTATACTTAGTTAAGGCAACCGCTGCAAGTTTTGGAAGTGGGTTCCCAACCTGACTCAATATTAGACCTAGAACAATAAATGTGTCTCTTTCCTAACGCTAAGGGTTGTCTATTTGGTCGGCAATATGCGGTATATTTGGTTAGGGCAACCGCTTGTAAGGCACAGCAAAGTGCAATTAAGCGCAATTAAGAATAAATCAGGTTTGAAACCAAAATCGACATGGACCCCACCCCTACAATTAGTTAATAAAGATATTGAAGTGTTCGAAAGAATAGTCGAGAAAAGTATAGATGACCTTCTGAACAAAAAAATCTGGATAGATAATAACCTTACATCCCAGCAAAGAATAGCACTTGCAACCTTAGAACATTGCCAAAACATTACTATCAAGCCCGCGGACAAAGGCGGCGGTATTGTAGTAATGGATACTATTGACTATAATAACAGAATGATGGCCCTTTTGAATAACACTCGACATTACCAGAAATCAAGTAAAGGCGAGTGGAATGCCCTTACTCAAAAGGTGAACAATCTTTTATCACTCGCCAGAGAAGATGATATCATCTGTCAAGATGAATTCAACTTTCTCAATAATACACAGCCAGTAATTCCCACCCTCTATGGCCTGCCGAAGGTTCATAAAGATATGAATAATCCACCAATGAGACCGATAGTGTCTAGTATTAACTCCCTCACTGAGCCTTTGAGTAAGTATGTTGATATTTTCTTGCAGCCCATGGTTGCACAAGAAAGCATATATCAAGGACACATCAGCAATGATTAGTAAAATTGAGAATCTCCCTTTTGATAGTGACACCCAATGTCTGGTAACCTTAGATATTGAAGCTCTATATTCTGACATCCCTCAAAATGATACTATACAAATGATTAAAGATCTTCTGAGCACAGATGACAGGGACTTAACAGAGCACGCTATTTTTATTATAGACTGTGTAGAAATTATTTTGAAAAATAACATCTTTCTATTTACCACGGATTTCTATAAACAAATCAAAGGGACCAGTATGGGAGCGACTTGCGCTCCCAGCCTGGCATGTCTATTAGTTGCTAGATTTGAAGAAAAACATATTTTTAATCCAATGGCCCCGTTCTATGAAAATATAACGGCATGGTCCCGTTATATAGATGATATTTTCTTTCTTTGGAAAGGAAGTAAAGAAGGATTGATGGACTTCATTGAGTGGCTCAACTTAGGAGATGTAAATCTGTGATTTACATCATCCATTAATAAACATAATTGTGATTTTTTGGACATTAAGATCAAGAACATGAACAATCAACTTCAGGTTGAATTGTCTACAAAACCCAAAGATAGGAATACCATTTTACATTATCAAAGCAACCATCCAGCATGCCAAAAAGATAATATCCACTTCGGACAATTTCTTAGAATCAGACGAAATTGCAGTAATATTAATGACTATAACACGCATGCGAACAGACTCACCAATAAACTTTTAAATAGGGGATATCCTAGAAGGATTATTAGACGGGCATATAAACGTGCCAAATATTACAATAGAGATTCTCTCTTTGAAACAAAACAAGTCAATCGAGATCAACAAAAACAACCTTTAATTTTTGTTACAAACTATAGCAATATCAGTAACAAAATAAAAAATATCATTAACAGGAACTGGCATCTGATTAATACACAGAGTAAAACTAAATGGAAGAAACCTATGTTCTCTTTCCGACGCAACAGAACTATTAGAAATAGTTTGGTGCATACTTATAGAGACGTGAACTTGAACAGACAACTGAGCATAACTAACACACCTCTACCTACAGGGACGTTTCCCTGCAGTTTTTGTAATAACTGCAATAATATCTTAAAAGGAACAAATATTGTTCATAATAATGCAACTCATAGTTTTAAGAACATGGCCAACTGTCGTTCTAAGAATCTTATTTATTTAATTCCATGCCTGTGTAATCTGGGATACATAGGCGAAACTTCTAGAGAAATCAGAATCAGGATTAATGAGCACAAATCCGCAATTCGTACCAGGAGGAAGAATGCTCCCCTTGTAGAACATTGGATAGATAAGGGACACAATAAAGACCAGCTTAAATGGTGCGTGGTGGAGATAATTCAGACAAATGCACGTGGTGGTGATTTAACTATAAAACGGAAAAAACAAGAACAATTTTATATGTCTAAGTTTAAAACTTTTAGACAAGGCCTTAACAGTAAAGAGGACTGGGAAAAACTTATTTAAAAGAGATACTGACGTAATTTTTCCTTTTCCCACCACTTGTGGATATCTCTATCCTTATCTGTAATTTCTACCTGTGATCTTAACGTGCACCCTTACTGTGAACATAAAAAGTTTATGTATACTTTGTGATCTTAACTGACACTCTTACTGTGATCATGGAAAGTTTATGCATATTTTTTAAATTGGTGACATGATAATGTTAAACAGATCCGTATATTAATTCTCTAGTAATTTTAGTTTAGAATGCGATCGACGTAATTTAGGAGACAGTCAAAGATGGCTGCTATAGGATAGGGATTGTCCTCGGTCACGTGTATTTATATACGCACCTGTTTCCCGCCTATGCGAGAGTAAACAATAGAGTAGAAACAAGGGAAATACCTGACTTCACCTATTAACTACTAAAAGTCTTCTTGACCATATCGTTGTTTTTCGAGAGGTTGATTTATCAGAGGTTGATTTATCAGAGTAGTGGACATTTAAAGATGGCCGCCAATGTAAAAACGCTATTTTTCATATCTATGACAGTGAGTGTTTCAATCTGTTCGGCAACCTCAACAGATTGAGAAAACCAAAAATTTCTTATATGAAGAATAATCCCTATATGAAGTATAATTCATCTATTAAATTCTAAATTTTCTTGGACTTTACGGTGGTTTTCACCAGAGGTTGAGTGACGCATATCGGAGAAGCGGAAATTTAAAGATGGCCGCAATAGCAAAAACATAATCCCTATGACAGTAAGTGTTCCTATCGGATTAGTAACCTCGAACGATTTAGAAAACCACAAATCCTGCATAAGAAGCATAAAGAATAAATTTGTGAGTTGTTGTAATAATTGGAAGAGTTGTCTATAAGCTCAAAGTAGAACAGCGATCACGTGATCGCGAATAGGGTATATAAGACCATCCACGAGCCGGCTCTACATCCTGACCTGGAAATACTTTCGTAGAGAGCAGGGAGGCCGGAATCGATGTATCAGGTAAGAAGAATGGGGTTAGTTAGATCTACGATGTTTTTAGCCTCTTATAAAAATGATAAAATGTATACCAGGCTAGACTTAATTGCACTTTGCCGTGCCTTACAAGCGGTTGCCCTAACCAAATATACTGCATATTGCCGACCAAATAGACAACCCTTAGCGTTAGGAAAGAGACACATTTATTGTTCTAGGTCTAATATTGAGTCAGGTTGGGAACACACTTCCAAAACTTGCAGCGGTCGCCTTAACTAAGTGTACTGCATTTTGCCGACAGAGTATGGAAAGTAAAAATCATTAGCGTTGGTAAAGAGACACTCTTATCGCTTTGTGTCTAATATCGAGTTTGGCCGGTAGCATACCACCTAAACCTATTAGAATGTTTGCTGCTGTCTATTCAATCCATAAAATATTCACAAATTCAATCCACAGAATATTGAAACCTACCGATATAACTTGGCAATATATAGATTGCACCCTTTCGTATCATACAAATGGACTATCTGAGGTAGAGTAGAGACTAACAGTCTTAGATCATAATGAGTGGTAGTTGATAAAAAGCGTTTGAATATACTTTTCTAATAGGCTGTTCCCTTCTTTTTAAATCGTTACAGATTTTAACCATTGAGTTGCAATGTAAAGAGAGCAACAAAATCAGGTAATGGTTTAGCCTGTATTTCTAGAAATGCGTGTAAAACACACACGAATAATGTCACTCTAGATATTTATTAAGCATAATATCTTTGTCGCACAGTGTAAATCCCAAAGATAGAAAACGGTTTACCAACAGTTGGAAGCTCAACCACGGCTCACTTAATTTGTGGATGAAGGTATACTGGTTTTTTTAACGGTAAGCATCGGTATTCTATGATAAAACCCTATATCAATTAAGGTTAAGCATATATAGGGAAGTTGATATTTAATTCTTATGTTTTTAAGGACGCTAATAGATAGCGAAAAACTTTATCAGTGGCTCCTACGAACGTATCGAGTGAAGAAAAAGTACCACATAGAAAGGTACGCCATAATGAATGCATTATTAGATGCTTAATACAAGGGGTTCAGTATATATAGATTTCCCTGTTTTCTGTAAGAATGCAGAGTAATGTTTAATTAACTCTATTATAGGTTAATTTCCTTATCCCTTCCATTAAAACGACTGGAAGAACGTGTCTCACTTGAATCACACAGGGGATACATGGTTGTATTTCATTAGGTAGGTTATGAGAAAAATGGATCATGTGCTGTTTTGTACTCATTTTTATACTGTGCAATCTGTAATTCAAACTGGGGTCATATTGTAATGAATAATATGGAGTTTTATATCCAAAGTAGGACTGTAGATAAAGATTAATGCATTGATTTATGTGTTGAAAACAAATTTTGAAATGTGGATGTACAAACTAACAAATTGTTGCATTGTTTAATTTTAAATTTGGTAGAAAACTTTGTCCTGAAGAAGGTGGTTGATCCTCATTACACCGAAACGCCGCGTCGACCTTTGTGTAGTTTTCTTGTTCAGATGATCAACACGAACATGTTGTAACAATGGACTGTTTTTTAAATATATTTTTAATGTTTTAAAATGTATGTTTATTTGTGAACGTAATGATAAATAAAAATTGATTTGTACTTTTTTATCATACATTTTCTGTTTTTTGCATTATTGTCTCTACTATATCTACATGTCACAAGTAATGATTATTTGTGTTTAAATACTGTATACGTTTTAACCCCATTAGTACTGTACATGATTACGGTGCAACACATGATCCATAAACTAGACTAGGGACTTGTTTTCCTTCCTTTGAACTTTGGTATGGGACATCTGCATTTATCCATATCAGACAGCCCACGATATCATCACACTAGAAAGTACTAGACAGTGACACCTCTAAATGCCATACACTTCTTGACAAACTGGTAGAGGGAAGGCTACAAGTAAACGCCTTCACAGCCACTAACTCCAGATCAGACCAGGATATAGTGCTCTTGCTGGCACGTGCAGAATTAATGGGCAAAGGTCCTGAGGCCCACTGTGCATATGAGCTGCAAGCCACGGCCCTAAGAAAAGACGGAATACAGGAACAGCCCACCCCTTTCTCCAGATTATTGTTGAGATGTAGCTAAATTTACGTTCACAGATTTCTATCCAAGTGCCCACAACACCCACTTTGATAATGCCCCTGTGAAATTTGTCCCCTCCACCTGGGGAGAAGGAAAATAAAGTAGCATATGTACATGTCCCATGGTCCAGAGCAGATCTCATGTCCTTTACCAAAGACTTTCCGAAATTACGTGAAGTACAAAGAAGAGGGTACACCGAACTAATGAGACACTAACTACACCCATTGTTCCAGGACCACTAGATTTAAATACAGCAGCTATAGTCTCTCAATTAACGCGCTTGGAGCTGGCCACATCTGATTTCCAGCTTCTAAGGCACAAAAATACACTGGAAAGTGTGTTTCAGACCGCTCGAGGAGACCTGACCTCTCCTGGGACACTTAGCACCCCATATTATTTCATAGAGTAAAAAGAGTGAAAAGCAATAGTTACTGAGAAATGTTCTGCCCAGCAAGGCCTTTGATATTATGATATATTGAAGGGTTAAAGAAAACTCTTTTGGACTGGCTTTGAAATAACAATCCTGGCTGGCCACAGACCACGGGCATTGCGCCAAGACCAAACCACACACTACAACAGTTTTCTGTGGGTATGAACAGAACTGGTTAAAAAAAATGCATTCTTCGCAGCGGAGAATGGAAAGGAATGCAAATACTTAATGAAGAGAAGTATTATTTTGTGTATATGCACTTTAATAAGTTTTGGTGCAAATGTTTGTTTCCTAACATTTTTCATTTTCAGATGCAAGAACTTCGGAGAAAAGATTTTTGTTTGCTATACGTGTCTGATTTATGTCTTGTTTCATGGTATGTCTCTTGTCAATTGACATTGTAAGGGCCAGAGTGATGGCATCTATAGGTCCCCACCCCATCTCCCAGAGTCATTTACAACAGGAGACATTTGCTGTTTTAAAGAACAAAAGATTGCATTACATTGCGCAAATAGCTACTTAATTAAAAAGCAGGGGGCAAGTTTTATAGGAGGTATAATGGCAAGTATGTGTGAAGGGCCAACGCCCACCCCGATAGTGACAGTGGTGCCTGGGGGGGCACATCCGGCCCTCCTGCCAGTCACATCCGGGCCCATGAACTGCAGAAGGGTGCTGTTTACCCTGACGACTAAGTGCTGGAATAAGAGAGAAGTTAAGATATGGAGGCAAACATTTGCTTAAAGGTCAAGTTACATTATTGAAGGGAGGTAGCCAGAGTGCCTTGCACAGCATCACTTTCAGGATAATAGTACAGCAAAAGTATTAAAGGAAATTAAATGCCCAGGATCACACAATTAGGTCAGGTTAGGTAGCTGGCTTGTTTTCCCCATTTCTCACTCCACAGACCGCCGCCTAACATATAACACCGCCATCTTCACAAGCACATATAGAATAGCACTAGGTATATTGAGTTCTTGAAGGGTTTTGCCTAATTAAATGGTGCAAGAAGAAGTACTATTTTATGTATGTATCTAAAAGAAATAATGTGTATGTATATTAATGTTTTTCATTTTCTAGGTTCTTCAGAGTTGCAGAAAATATTATTATAACGAATTACATTGTAAGGTGGGATGCACTGAAATGCATTCTAATGCAGTGCATTCGCCAGGGGCTACAAAGGATAGGATAAAAAGCTGTAATATTATGTTTATATATTGATGTTTAGTAATGAGTATATTTCAATGTAGAAGGATAGTGTGCATTGAATAACTATGCTTCGTATTATAATTATAATGTTTTCAGGATACAATGTGTACAGATTTAAATATCTTTTACTATACAGGTGCAGCCTTTAGGGGTGATTGCAAATATTTTTCCAGGTATAAGGAATGGGCACAGTTCGACAACTATGAGTATTTTGATTCCCTAAAGTGTTACTGTGACAGAGAAGCTTCCTGTTTTCGAAAATGTTTGTCTGCATGTGCTTAATGATAAACATTTTCACCCTCTCATATCTGGTTAGGAAGCTCCACTGGTGCAAATGTGTTCTGTTTTTCTGACAATTTGGCCCACACATTGCACCACTACTGATTTCATACCTGGTAATGGGTCATAAACAGGGAGTGTTTGGTAAAGAATAGTCCATGTGTGCTAGCGACAGATACGTATGCAAATGTTTGACCTGATTTAAGAGACACACCTTTCCCCGATGGAGATGGAGATCTAGTTGTTCATGGTTCATGCATCAGCAATAACACAGGCTCACTGCAAAATTCTTACGCAGTGGGCATGGCTAGAAACGTACTGGAATGGGGCAAGATTAACAACATGAAGGAAGAATAGTGAACATATACACAGACAGCCAATATGCTTTTGGGGTGGCCCCTGATCTTGGCCAGCTGTGGGCTATGAGGGGAATCCTTACCTGAGCTGGCCAACAAATACAGCATGCCCTATTAATAGCACAGCTATTGCAAGCCCTGTTACTAAAAAGTTGCAATGGTCAAAATGTGCTGCACACACTTCCTTCAAAGACTATGTATCACAAGGTTATAATTAGGGGTGGGCGGAATTTACGGAGTTGCGTTCCGCAAAATTCCGCAAAACGGCAAGAAATCTCCGAGAGCACGCGGAATTTCACGTGCTCGCGGAGATTTCGCTGCGCCCGTTGTAATCTATGCAGGGTCACTCTCAGGGGCAGACGAGCATCGTCTCAGAATGAATCCTGCCCTGCATATTTGTCCACGAAGATGCCACCGTTTTGTGCAATACCTCTACTCAACTGGAGTACTTTCTACTGGCTAATCAGTAAGTGCTACCTCGTTGGGTAAATGTATAGTGCCTTTCCTACACTACAGCAGCGTAAAGTACCAGAAGAATTGTCCCCAGTGACCTGTGTGTCTGTAACTTTGCCACCACGCCGAAAGCACCGGGGTCCTTTGATTAAGCTGTCCATCATTCTGGGGAAAGGGCGGTAAGACGTTGAATACCGCTAGTGTATGTGGGGCGGGGCCAAGCCAAACGGCGGGGCTTCTAGGCCAGTTCATATGCCTCTTGTTTATAAAGGGTCAGAGCAGTATCTCAGCGGCAGACGAGGATAAGGAACCTCCTGGTCACAGGAACTACACAGGGATTGCGCTCGAGAAAATCAAGGATGCAAAGACCTCCATCAAGGATTACAGCTAACTTTTCACGTTGGAAAGGGAGAGAAGGCACATCTGCTTAACCACGCTCACGAATTCTACCACGAGGATTGCGCTCGAGAAAATCAAGGATGCAAAGACCTCCATCAAGGATTACAGCTAACTTTTCACGTTGGAAATGGAGAGAAGGCACATCTGCTTAACCACGCTCACGAATTCTACACGAGGATTGCGCTCGAGAAAATCAAGGATGCAAAGACCTCCATCAAGGATTACAGCTAACTTTTCACGTTGGAAATGGAGAGAAGGCACATCTGCTTAACCACGCTCACAAATTCTGCACACCTGCCCTGCATATTTATCCACGAAGATGCCACCGTTTTGTGTAATACCTCTACTCAACTGGAGTACTTTCTACTGGCTAATCAGTAAGTGCTACCTCGTTGGGTAAATGTATAGTGCCTTTCCTACACTACAGCAGCGTAAAGGACAAGAAGAATTGTCCCCAGTGACCTGTGTGTCTGTAACTTTGCCACCGCGCCGAAAGCACCGGGGTCCTTTGATTAAGCTGTCCATCATTCTGGGGAAAGGGCGGTAAGACGTTGAATCCCACTAGTGTCTGTGGGGCAGGGCCAAGCCAAACGGCGGGGCTTCTAGGCCAGTTCATATGCCTCTTGTTTATAAAGGGTCAGAGCAGTATCTCAGTGGCAGACGAGGAGAAGGAACCTCCTGGTCACAGGAACTACACGAGGATTGCGCTCGAGAAAATCAAGGATGCAAAGACCTCCATCAAGGATTACAGCTAACTTTTCACGTTGGAAATGGAGAGAAGGCACATCTGCTTAACCACGCTCACGAATTCTACACGAGGATTGCGCTCGAGAAAATCAAGGATGCAAAGACCTCCATCAAGGATTACAGCTAACTTTTCACGTTGGAAATGGAGAGAAGGCACATCTGCTTAACCACGCTCACGAATTCTGCACACCTGCCCTGCATATTTATCCACGAAGATGCCACAGTTTTGTGCACTACCTCTACTCAACTGGAGTACTTTCTACTGGCTAATCAGTAAGTGCTACCTCGTTGGGTAAATGTATAGTGCCTTTCCTACACTACAGCAGTGTAAAGGACCAGAAGAATTGTCCCCAGTGACCTGTGTGTCTGTAACTTTGCCACCGCGCCGGAAAGGCGCCGGGGTCCTTTGAGTAAGCTGTCCATCATAGTGGGGAAAGGGCGGGAAGACGTTGCATACCTCTAGTGTATGTGGGGCGGGGCAAAACGGGCGGGGCATCCATGCGAGTTCACATGCCTCTTGTTTATAAAGGGTCAGAGCACGATCTGAGCAGCAGATGAGGAGAAAGAACCTCCTTGCCACTGGACCTACATACACGGGGATTGCGCTCGAGAAAATCAAGGATGCAAAGACCTCCATCAGGGATTACAGCTAATGTTTGGCGGTAGATCTGGGCAGAAAGCACTCCTGCTTAGCCTCGACCTTGCTCACGAATTTTTTGTGCTGATTAATGAGTTACAGAATTTGAGCTTCAACTCGGGCACCTGCTTTATTTAAATCTGTAAGTGCTTCATGCACCCGAATTTCGTTCCGCCGCGGATCGCGGAAGTTTCGACATTTCCGCGTTCCGCGCGGAACGCAAAAATGCCGAAATTTCGCAAGTTCCGCGAGCGGAACGGAATTTGCCGCCCACCCTTAGTTATAATTAATGCAGAAGAAAAAAAAGAATAGCACTAACTGCTTGTAAGAAAGCAATGGTTCAAATTACATCTACTCCACATGATATCAAGAATAAAGGATGATGATATGTACTATGACCAAAGTATATTACTCAAAGGGCGGGGGTGGAAGAAAAGGAAGAATGGAAAAGGGGAGGATGTAGGCAAACAGAAGAGGTAATATGGATAGGCCCAAAAGGGAAAAATATGTTTACCAACTATAATGCTTGCTCCCATGGCTCAACTTTTTCATGGTCCATCACATGTAGGACGGGATGGAATGATCAGACTGCTTTCCCAATGCCGGTACAACAGTAAAATTGGAAAGGGTACTTCCACTGCCCCAGGCCACATGAAATGGACTTCATCAACATGCCCCCCTACTCAAAAGTACAAGTACGTGTTGGTTATTGTGTGCATGTTCAGCAAATGGACTGAGGCAAACCCATCCAAGAACTGCGATGCACAAACTGTTGCCAAATGCCTCCTGAAAGAGTTCATTCCGCGCTTTTAAGTGCCTATGCTTTTGGGTTCTGACAATGGACCAACGTTCATCTCACATGTGATTGAGGGGTTGTGCAAGGGGCTAGGAGCTACACAGAAACTACACTGTGCCTATCATCCACCAGCAGCGTGCGCTGTTGAGAGAAAGAACAGAGTGTTGAAAAATAAGATAGGGAAGATTTGTGCATCCGGTAAACCGACCTGGATTGATGCACTACCACTTGCTCTGTTGCACATGAGAAGTACCTCACTCAGAGTGACAAAGCTCAGCCCACATGAAATAGTGTTTGGACGGTCAAAGAACATTCCAGGCCACATGTCTATTGTCCCTCTATCCATGTCTGATGATCTGCTTCTTCAATACTGCAAAAGAGTAACATTGTCAGGTGCTGTAGCCCCTTCCTGAAGCAGAGACACCAGTAGCCCACGGCCTCCAGCCAGGGGATTGGGTTTGGATAAAAGCCCACACCAAACGGCACTGTCTCCAACATCGGTGGAAGGGGCCACGCTAGGTCCTTCTGACAACAGCAACAGTAGTCAAGTTTGAGGGCCTGACTTCCTGGATCAATGGCTCCCATACCAATAAAGCAGTGACTCCGCCGCCACCACAGGAGCCTCCAGTGCCTTCCCCTGCATCACATCAAGTACAAGCTCATTACAACATGTGTCCCACGAAAGGTACCAAGTGAGAAAGGTATCCAAGCTCATCCTGAAGGGGTGCGCGTGCTGCACACAGCAGAGAAAGAAAGAGTGTGTAAGCGGGCCCCAACGATACATCAACTAAAGACGCCTGAAACATCAACGCCCCAACCCCTCAGTCTACAAGCTGTGACAACGAGACATCTTTACCTACCTCATCACTTTGTTTTCTTCATATTGAAAGTGCCTAAGTAATAGAAGTGCTTGATAACCTCTCAAATTACTTGAAGACAGGCACCAATGGTTACTTTTCTGTTTACAGGTATCATCACTGCATTATTCCTCATCAGACTTTTGAAAAGAGTGAAAGTGCAACAGAAGATAAGACATTCTTCCAACTAGTCACACTAGCCACACATACTAACGACTAAAACAATACCTCAAGACTTTCAGAACAATGAGAGAAAATGACCATGGGTGCTACTAGCAGTATTGACCCCCATTGCTGCCATTATAATGACTACGCTCCTTATAGTGTATTCTGATCACAGTGCTATACCTAAAATACTGCTTAAATGACACAAAGATACTGTACCAAAATGAACAAATAGCGATTGATAAAGTTGGGAAAGGGGGATAGTTGGCAGGGCAGGAAAGAAATAAGAGAGCAAATTGGGAAAATTACGCAGAGAACAAATATGTTCAAAAGGTAAATTTCTGATATATGAAATTAATGTGATGCATTGTTATGTCTGCACATATCCGCCAACATCTATTGGTGAACAAGACGGAGAAGAATAGAAATTTTAAAATGTATGAATATGCCTGAATATGCCATCATCATTGTTTATCAAAAGGGCGGGAATGTGGAAGCTAACTTTAGATAACAATGGTGGCATCCATTTTGTATAATTTGATGTTGTGATAATTCAATGATGATGGGAATTATATACACATATAATAATTGCTTGATATCATGTGACAGTCTCAAATAAGAGTTAGAACTTTGCTTTTAGTAAGCTGCCTGTAACGCAACACATTGCAAGGCTTGCACAAAGAGTACATTTCCATGTTATTACATTTCTGCCTGCTTGCATTAGCAACAGGCCCAGTAGGCCTCAAAAGTGTATTCAGCCACATCAGCTAATGTAGACCATTGTGATTGCATTTGGGCGTAAATGTAATAGTTAACTGTCTGACTTTAGATACAGGGGACTTGTCACGTACACATCGGGTGGTTTCCAACTTATTCTTGTGTAACGATGTACTGTAAGTTTCCGAGCACAAAATGTTTCTTCACCACCGGCCGGGACATGAGGGCCTAGACATGACCTGTTACGCAGACAAATTATAATGAAATGTTGTGGCCTGTGTCTATAAATGCTTGTGTTGTACTTCTGCTGTTGTATTCCGCTTTAGGTGTCCGTATATAGGTTTTCCTGAAACATGTCCTTATATAGGCACAATTCGCATTGCCCATATATAGGCATAAGATCCCAGTCCTTATTTAGGCATTAGCCATGCTATCCAAATACAGGCATGGTCACTTACATCCGTCCACCCTAACGTCACAACGAGTTCTTAGAAACCAGACCCTTAAGCTCTTGGGAGTTCCCCTTGCACAGGATTATTGATTTCTCCAAGAACTCATTTATTATGCATGAACCGCTATACCTTAAGGGTTCATTCCTGACGCTCTTCCTCTGCCCGACTTTACGTCAATGCTAACATTCCAAGGCACCTACCGGGTATAAATATACCTTCCCTTGCCCAAGCAAGTAGGAGGAGACCTCGACTTTAGAGGAGCCTGTGTCCCGGCCTGGCCGCACTGACAAGAGACGCTGTCATCCCTGCTTGCAGAGAATCCAGCTTCCAGTGTTCTGACTCCCTTCGCGGGGTGTTAGATTTCGAGACCCGGAAGGAGATTCCCACCTCTCTCATTCTCAAGGTATGGAGCTGACTAGAACCTAGAGGGACTCTTGGCATACTAGACTTGGCATACTAGACTATAGCATACCATACTATAGAATACTTCACCTACTTTTACCTTGCACTACACTTAGGTTAGGTACACTGGGGTTGAACTAGTTAGAAAAGCATCTCATGAGTACTCGCATTTTTAGCATATGTTATTTATGTATATGAATATATGTGTCATAGCTAAAAGATAATGCTAGCGCAGTATTATTTCTTTCTACTGCTTACGCTGTACATTATATATCTCGTATACTGTCTTGTGATCATAACAGCTCATATCTCTTACACGAGAAACAAGACTGTTCAATAAATCATTTTATTGAAACGCCCGTCTATTCTTTCTGTGTAACTCTGAAGAAACTAAGCATGCATGATTAGCTGAGTGAAACTGTTATCTATTGTTTCCACGATTCTGAGAGTGTTCCGATTCTAAAGGGAAACAAAGTTGTCATGTTTATGCGGTTGCCAGAAACTACTCCCTTCTTGTTTACAAGGAGATTCTAGTGGCCTCTGAGTTAGCTGGTACAAAGTAAATTAAGTTTAATATACTGGATAGGGACATACTGACCTCAGTCCTATGTCAAATCTATAGGGTATATTATTCCTATATTATTCCGACCTAGTAGCAGACGCACTCCTCTCGCTACTATCCAAGAGGTTCAGACTGAAAGACTCATAACCATCGAGAATTCAGCAGTAACAGATGAAGGACTAAGCAACAATGCTATGGACTCATCCCTCTTGAAACTCAAGTAACAGTTCGTCCTGATACACCTGTTTACACCAATGTAACAAGTGATCAACTGGTTCCAGCGTTTTCGACAAATCCTGATGCAATTCCAACAATTGACCAAACTGCTTCTGGCTATTTCATTAACTTTGATACGTTTTCTGAGAATCCAAGTGAACCTGAAACGACGCCAGCCCTAAAAACTTTCAAACAACAAGTACAAGACCTTTTTCATTTCCTGAAAGAGACTTATCTGGTTTCACCATGGATTGAACTATAGATTATTTCTGGAATATTTTTCTTTCTGCTTTGGCTAGCTTTGGTTATGACTCTTAGCGTGCTTATAAATGGCAGATACATCCATATGGACACTGAAAGTAAAAATGTGAACTTACTTTTAAAACCACACAAATCATCCCATCGTGAAGCAAGAGACTTGTCAGCAGTGAACATCACAGCCGTTCCTATACAGGATGGTATAGTGTGGGACAAAATCGATTTCGATATATTCGGCCCAATGGAACTTTTGAACATTCCACAATTATTTAAATTTTCATTAAGTGATTTTATTACCTCCAGGACCTATTCTGATGATTGGGACTTTGAGACTGTAAATGACATGATGTCTGATCTAGAAAGGTCTGCTGCATTCTCTAACAATGAATACATAGAGGGTTCATCAGACTACGAACAGCTTTATTGTTACAACCACTATGGTCATCATTTCTTGCATAAATCTGCAACACCTAGAAATGTGTTTATGTTTAACCAATGGGAACATTGTCCTACACCACCAAGGGGTAGTTCAAAAACGTTTGCTAAAAAGTTTCCATATTTTTCAGGGTACAATACATCTGATCCAGAAACATTTTACTATAAAAATGTAAACAAAACAGGACAGAAAATTATGTTAACTAATACAAAACAGATTTATTCTGCAGCCTTTATTACCCAACTGTCTAGACAAGGATTTGACTTTTGGAAAGACACAATCGACACAAAACCTGTCTGGGGTTCTAAAGATTGGCAAGTACAGGGGATAGAAGCTTTGTTTAGAGCATGTATCATCCCACAGCAAATAATGTTTTTGAATGACACTGTGCAACAAACGTCTTGCCTTGGTTTAGCCAAGATCAAAGACATGAATACACCTCCTGTACCAACACCTGCAAGTAATAGCACTACACAGGGAGCGGTCAGAGTAGACACAATACTACAAAACAACAGAACAGATCCTGATTGGAAAAAATGGTTACTCTGGCCCACAGACACAAACATCTGTCAAGAAATATTCCTGAATAGAATACAGGGCTTTACTATCCATAGGCCAGACCCACGTTATGTTCAACAACAACATCCGGGGGTAGTAACAACATACAGTGTAGGAAAATTGTGCCTCGACTGGTTACAAAAATATACACTCGAGGATGTGAAACAACACTTATCTTTACTTAAAGAAGACGCAGACCTTAGGGATTTCTTGCTAGGACCAAGAAAACCGCGTCAAAAACGTTTCATATATGCCGGCATTTATGCTGCTTATAATGAAGTATGGAAGGTTTCACAGGCAGAGGCCGCAGAAAGAATACGTGAGCTTGATCGTATTAACTTAGAGAAATCTCTCACTGTGGTCGACAATGGGTTAACAACTTTGTCATCCAGAATTAATTCATTGGACAACATTGTATCCTCTGCTATTGACATACTGGAACAAGATTTAGCCATGTTACAACAAGGCCAATCTCAGTTACGTTCTATTATGTTATTAGGCTGGACGCTGCAATCTTTGCGAGCAGGCTATGTGCCTTGGCGTTTTATCAACACGTCGTCTCTGTTTGCAGAATACAATCTAACGGATAAACAGATCGAACTGGCACAAAGGGGAGCAAAGTATACAGTGCTGAGCATTGAAAAACTGGAAAAATTACCATTTACGGTAGCAGAAAAACCAGCTACAGAATGGCTTATCCATGGCAAAATAACTCTGCCTGTCACTACTTTTCATTTTCAGTATTGCCTCAAACAAATGCAAGCAGGCAAATATGAAAGGTTGGGTAAAGAATACATTAAGACATCCTGGGATTTACCTTACGAATACAGATGTTGGAGTGGGGATCGTGAAGTGTTTCTAAGCGGTACACACTGTGAAAATGCACTAAGCGGTTCACTCATATGTCAGGACATTTCTTTACACGGGGCTTGTAATGGTTCTGTGGCAAACTTGTCCTGCCACCAGCAGGGTACACCAGCTACTGTGATTAATCCAACGTTTGGCCAACTTTCTAACGGGAGTTACCTCATGTTGAATGATCAGAGTTGCTGTGGCATGTTGCCAGGCATCCCATATCTGGTAACGGTCGACTCCAGGGTTACTTGTTGTATGCAAGTATTGTTCCCCCAATAGACACAGTCAGGGAGTCGCCTCTATGGCCTTCATTGAATGTTTCTTTTATACGTTTTGATACTTTAAGCAGAATGAAAGCCATGCTTTTACAACAGACCGTGCCTTTGACCTCGGCCAAAGAAATCTATGATTTACAAATCGCAAGGACTTCGGCTGAGATACAGGCTCTAATTCGTACAAACTGCCCTATACATTTCGTAGAAATGATGGGACGTATCTTAAACATGTCTGATACGAGCAGGATTGTACATGTATTTAGGATCATCTGTTCAGGACTGTTAACACCTTTTCAGGCAGTCCTCGGAATCATAACAAACTTCGCACATTCGGGGGTTTGGTGGTGTGCCATTAATTCTAGCACTGGTTGCGGGAATCCTGTTTTTATTACTACTACTACGCTATGGCAAGCCTATCAACCGGCGTCACTCCCAGCAATTTGGAGAAAGCTCTCCTAGAACGGAAGTGCTGTGAGCGCATAGTGCAACTTTTGGGCATACCTCGTCTACGGGAACTTAATACAACATGGTTTCTGTCATTTAGACCAATCTGGCAAGATTGCATCTTACCTGTTCTACGCTGCCTGCTTTGCGGTGAAGAATGCGTGCTAGACACCTGTCTAACACTCCCATCAGTCATGCCAACGGATATCGATACTCTGCTGGACCCGATAACGGCCCATGCTCTGTGTTGTCCCCAGAGGCTACCAATCCTGATGACGGCATTCCTTGAGATCTCACAGACGCTTCCTGCTGCTGCTGAGGTACGAGATGGATCAACAGGCACACAGGTAACAACTGGACGCGAACATTGCTGCGGCATCCTATGCTGAAGGCGATGCTTCACATCTCTGTGCAGTTAACCTTCTGAACGAGGTGTTCCAACTGTCACCGACATCGGTAGACGATCTTTTGTCTACAGAAATAGATGATTTCATGTTTACACCCGACCCATACACTGACTTTGATTCGGCTCACAGTGTACCAGGGAAGCAATGAAATTTGGCCTCCATATTTTCAAAACAGAACAAAACTTGGAACTCTTCCTAAAAATTGACTTTTTTTTTCTCTCTATTTTTGAAAATACATGGCAATTCAATCTGCTTACAGTAGAACTATTCATATAGAACGGACTTCTTTGAATACTTCCAGGGACACATTGTCACCTTATTTACCACAATTTCATTTAGTACCATGATATGCAATGGCTTTGATTTTTGAAAACTTGTCAACCATTTCGTCATATGTATATATTTCTGTTTATTCATTCATGTTGCATTTATTTCCAATATATGCTTAGAATGAAAAAATGCTTTAAAATGTACAGTACCTATTGCATTACATGTTTAGCAACAGTTTCTTTTAAATACTTCTTTTAATATGCTTTTAGAAATGTTTTTAGCAACATGTGGTACTCAGTTTAATGTTTAGCATTTAATGTTTAGCATTTAGTACTATCGTTCATTCGAAAGTGGAGTGGGTGTTGTATTCCGCTTTAGGTGTCCGTATATAGGTTTTCCTGAAACATGTCCTTATATAGGCACAATTCGCATTGCCCATATATAGGCATAAGATCCCAGTCCTTATTTAGGCATTAGCCATGCTATCCAAATACAGGCATGGTCACTTACATCCGTCCACCCTAACGTCACAACGAGTTCTTAGAAACCAGACCCTTAAGCTCTTGGGAGTTCCCCTTGCACAGGATTATTGATTTCTCCAAGAACTCATTTAATATGCATGAACCGCTGTACCTTAAGGGTTCATTCCTGACGTCTTCCTCTGCCCGACTTTACGTCAATGCTAACATTCCAAGGCACCTACCGGGTATAAATATACCTTCCCTTGCCCAAGCAAGTAGGAGGAGACCTCGACTTTAGAGGAGCCCGTGTCCCGGCCTGACGCACTGACAAGAGACGCTGTCATCCCTGCTCGCAGAGAATCCAGCTTCCAGTGTTCTGACTCCCTTTGCGGGGTGTTAGAGTTCGAGACCCGGAAGGAGATTCCCACCTCTCTCATTCTCAAGGTTTGGAGCTGACTAGAACCTAGAGGGACTCTTGGCATACTAGACTTGGCATACTAGACTATAGCATACCATACTATAGAATACTTCACCTACTTCTTACCTTGCACTACACTTAGGTTAGGTACACTGGGGTAGAACTAGTTAGAAAAGCATCTCATGAGTACTCGCATTTTTAGCTTATGTTATTTATGTATATGAATATATGTGTCATAGCTAAAAGATAATGCTAGCGCAGTATTATTTCTTTCTACTGCTTACGCTGTACATTATATATCTCGCATACTGTCTTGTGATCATAACAGCTCATATCTCTTACACGAGAAACAAGACTGTTCAATAAATCATTTTATTGAAACGCCCGTCTATTCTTTCTGTGTAACTCTGAAGAAACTAAGCATGCATGATTAGCTGAGTGAAACTGTTATCTATTGTTTCCACGATTCTGAGAGTGTTCCGATTCTAAAGGGAAACAAAGTTGTCATGTTTATGCGGTTGCCAGAAACTACTCCCTTCTTGTTTACAAGGAGTTTCTAGTGGCCTCTGAGTTAGCTGGTACAAAGTAAATTAAGTTTAATATAATCGATAGGGACATACTGACCTCAGTCCTATGTCAAATCTATAGGGTATATTATTCCAATGCGCAGAGCCTATTAGGGAAATAGGAACTACACTACACTGCTATTCTAGCACACAGCACCCATCTGAGGCTTCCGTGCACGTTAAATAAATTCTCTTTATTTTACTCAGGTTGTTGTGATGGAGTTATGATTTTAGGTTCTACAGAGTTTTTCCATTTCTACACTGTGTTTGGCACATTGCATCAACCTGATCTGCACCAGAAGAATCTGCACTCATTTCAGTCATTGTTTTAAAGCCTGGAAGCAGTTCACGATCATTCAGCGTGCTAATAGAGTACCAGTTAAAGCCCTCATACAGGAGGTGCGAACACGCTGGAACTCTACCTACCACATGTTACAATGTCTAAGCAGTACAGACCGATCACCGACTATGTCCTGTTGCAGGGATTCTGCTCAGGAACAGAACTATACTTGGAACCATAGAACATAAGTAGTTAGAAACAGAGTCACCATACCACCTCAGTACCATGAGCCCGAGTCTGACTAGTTATAGTGTCTCACTTGGCCCCCTACTCATAACCAGAGGAACAAGTGGGTTGACACCCCAGAACACAACACTCCCAATCCATAGGAATTGCGGTGACAGGACACTCCCTTTTTCTCACACATTTGTACTCGTCCACAATAAGATATGAAAGAGACACAAAGGAAGTTTGAAATGTTTGTTTAAACTATGTTTCTCTGAAATGCAGTATATGTGCCACAGTCAGAAATTAACTGCCTAGCACAAATACCACCAGCATTTTTAATAAGCCATATATTATGAAAAGCCCTGTCATATTATAAGACAGAATAGCCTAACCCCTCTCCCCTTCTACAGAAGCAAACTGATTTTATAAGCAAAGATCTCTGGGTTTAGCAGCGGACCCCGTACCTTAGCATACACTGATGAACATTCTACATTTCAGATACAGCCATGATCTTCTCTCAGAAAATATCTGTCCCTTTGTGTGTGTGTTACCCTGCTGCGCATAAGTATTTGACAAGGTTCACATGTTCATAAACAACAGCTGCATTTCTGTGTTGTGTCTGGGTGTGAGTGCCTGACCAGAAAAAATAACAAGGGACATTGTTGGTTAACCATGTCTGCTGTTCAGACTAAATCCCAGGAAAGAACAGAATGAGAAAACAACTGCCGCTTCTTTGTGAAAATATAATGTAGCACTAAAGCAAATGTGTTTATGTACTAACGTGTGCAAAGCTAAAGCTGCCTGTGTTGTGCACAGTTAGGCTAACATAGGGGAAACTACAATAGGCCCTGTATAGAATACATGACAGTCCTTCAAAGAGGAGGGGATGAAACTGGGAAAAGCATGAACATGGAGATGGACAAAAATGTGCTAGTCAAATGCCTGACACAAATGCTATTTCTTTTAGAAGTTTTCACAGGAAGTCAGCAAGGAGGACAGTTAGATGAGCCAAGAAATCGCGTTGTTGCATTTGCTACAGGACTAGTTAAAAAGGTCTCCCAAAAGTTTGCTGGTGTGAACGAAGAAGCATGAGTTGGTTCAGAGCCTAACCTTTCGTTTGGCTGTTAATACAAGGCTGAAAAGAGAGATTGTGCCCTCCAAAGAGTACATCTGTGCCATAATACTTGATTCACTGTTCAAAATATTTCAAAATACAAGACTTGGATTGTTGAGCAAGGTAGAGACCTGGAAGAATGGCTGGAAGTTAGAGTCCCGGGCAGTAGTTCTGGCATGCTACCTACAACCTCCAGAGAGGTCAGTGCTGATGTCTCACAGCAGCAGGCACCAGCAACACTAGCAATAACACCAGCAACAACTCCACCAGCAATAGAAGAATCAGACCCAACCTCTGCAATGGCTAGGTTTCAAATGGCAGGGCTTAAGTCAAGTGCAGAGGCAACGACAACAGAGGTTGAGAAAGTGGCAGCATCAATGACCATTTAGAGGATGGTCCAAGACTATCTGGATAAAAAATAATTTATCTATTGGTATGGGAAGTTGCGCCAATGGCCAGGGCTCAGCAGGCTGGCAATAAAGTATCTGGCTTGTCCAGTAGCCAGTGTATCCATTATTATTATTATTATTATTGAGTTCTTAGTAGCGCGTAGCTACCCCCAGGGTTTCCCACCACTTAGAGAACAGGTTGAACAGCTTAGAAGGAGTTAAAATAGCCTGGTGTTTAGTTCCTTATGGAAGACAGATAGGGAAGCACTGCATCCCAGGGACTCTGGGAGGGAGTTCCATAATGTGGGGCCAAGAAAAGAGAAGGCATGACCGCCTATCCGGGTGCGTTTGACTCTCGGGACTGTGAAAAGAAGTCAGCTGCTTGAGCACAGGGTAAGGGAGGGAAGATAGGGAATCATCAATTTTTGCAAGTACCGAGAGCAGATTTTGTACAGAAAGCAGAGTGCTTTGAAATGTATTCACTTATCCACTGGGAGCCAGTAGAGTTGGCGAAGAAGACCAGATGCAGAGGAGTGTCTAGGAAGGTGGAACAGAGCCTGACAGCAGTGTTCTTGAGCACCTGGAGGCGTCTTATCATTGCCTTGTCTGCCCCCAAGTACAGGATGTTACCATAAACAAGTCTTGAAAATATCATGGCCTGGATGACTGTTCTTTGAGCAGAAAAAAGGAAATATCCACAGGATCTTTTTAAGCCATTTCATGGTGGCAAAGTATGTGGAGGCTACTTTGGCCACCTGTGGCTACATAGACAAGGTGGAATCGAGACAGAATCCAAGGTTCTTCACTTTCTTGGTGGGAGTAGGTGGCATACCCAGTATGGCAGGCCAGTGTTGGTGCCCCTAAAGGTGGGGATTTTTGCCCAGTACCATCACCTCGGTCTTGTCACCATTTAATTTCAGGGAGTTACTGTTCATCTAAGTGGAGACAAGGCTGAGGAAAGAGTTGAGATCCTCAGAGTTGACTTCCCACCCATACGACAAGCAGACGATGATCTGGGTGTCAGTCTACGTATGAAAACAAAGTCAGTCCACAGCTTTCCACCAGGTCTGCCACAGATCAGACGTAGATGTTAAAAAGCATAGTGCTGAGGGTGGATCCCTGTGGAACTCCTGAGGTAAGTGGGTGTGGTTCAGACTCTATATTTCTCCCCTCAAAACATGGTGAGACTGACCATCTTCAAAATAACCAACACTTCATACTACAAGGTTACACTGTTCCTGAACATTTGCACCAATGAGTGATAAATATTGAGTGAGCGATGATGATTCTTGTGGTGGCAGACACTGGGTGTGTTGTTCAACTAATCTCTGAATTTGATTTAGACGATTTGCAATATTTAGGGCCTGATGGGTGATTCTGCCTGAATGTGATTGCCCTTTCACATTTAGCTAGCAGGCCCTTTTGCCAGCTCCCATCTGCTGGGTTTGCTCACCTTTAGCTGTTTGTTCCTTTCGTTTTTGCCTGAATTGAATTCACTGTGTTTGTCATCCTTCATTGTGTGCTGCATAACCTTGACTTTACCGTTTTTCTTCTACTGTTCCCCTTTGCTATCGTACTTTAACTTTCTGTTTAAGTTTCACCTAACTTACATTTCATTTATTTAGCTCACTTGTTTTTCTGTCCATTTCTGTGGCTCTACTTTAGCTCTGCCGATCCTACCGCTGCCACCCACTTTTTCCCACTGTTTCGCCCACTTTTCCCCCTCCAGCTTCCCGCCTCCCATTGCCCCTACCTCCTCCCAGGATCTACTTAATGGAGGCCGTGTGCAGTGGTAGCACTGCTGATGTGCCAAAGGCAAGCTCATCTGTGCTTGGCAATGCCTGATCTGCGCCCAGTACCAGAAACCCTCGTTCTTCCACCTCCTGCACCTACACGCTGCAGACCTCAGAGGCCTGGACCCGGGTGCATCAACTACAACAACTGCTGCTGCACATCTCCACAAACCACCAGAGGACCGCTCTCTTGACAGCACTGCCGCCTCACCTGCAACACCGAAGCAACCAATAGCACTGGAGTAATCGCAAACACAACTGCGTCCACCATGCCAACCAAGACCGCCACAACACAACTCCAGTGCATTCTATTCAATGCATGATCGCTCAGCAAACATACCCCGGAGATCTGGGACACGATCTCATCCCTCACTATAGGACATCATCTTCATCACAGAAACCCGGCTGAACCCTGCCTCCGCGCCAGACATTGCCATCGCCACCCCTGAAGGCTACAAGATTAGGCCTGGGCTGAGTTTGCGGGTCGCGCTACGTGCACCCCTGCGAAGTGGTTAAAATACTTTGCTGCGCTATGCGGAGTACCGCAGGCATTAGGAGGGTGCCAGCACGCCCATTCGCGTTGCGTTTACATCAAACACAGCGCGGAGTACGTCCTCGTGTTCAATTATGCACACAGACAACATCACGCAGTTCACATAGGCGCGTCCATCTTATTTTCTTACTCTGTTTATGTTGTTGGGCCTGTTTTTAAATTCTTTCTTAATCTTTTTAATCCTCCACCCTCCTAATTAATCTACCGCTTATTTGTATTTATTGTATTATTGTGTGTTTTTGTGTCTATGCATTTTATGTTTTTTTCATTTTTTTGTGATGTTTTGTATTTTTGTTTATTTTTCCCTTCACTTTCTAATTCCTACCTTCCTTCCTTCCTTCCTTCCTTCCTTCCTTCCTTCATTCCTTCTTTCATTCCTTTTCCTGTTTATTTTCTTTACCCCACCCAGTGCCATGGCAGAGCAAGGCGACCTGGGGAACAGCGGCGCCAGGCTCCCCTGAACAGCCAGCAGCAGCCACATACCTTGCGGATGGTGGCACCACCAAGGGGTACTGCCCTGGGCAATTTTTTGTGAGGTGGAGGTGGCAGCACAGTTTTTTTTGTGCAGCATCGCCCTGCCCTCCAGGCTGGCAGCAGGCAGCAGGCCTGGCAGTGGATACCCCCTGTGAGAGCGTTGGCTGCGTTGGGGCAGAGGTGTGTGACGAATGTGTCAAAGGCAATCTATATTGCACATTCCTTTCCCCGTAGTGCAGTGCATTGTTTTCCCCACCGTCTACTTACGGTAGACAGGATAATAATAATATCGCTATTTTGTATGTGACGTAATATCTTATTTATTATTCATCTGCCTTTTTTCAGTCAGGGTAGAAAGTGAAAGGCATTTGGAGAAGAGCAGAGCCATTGGAATTAAAGATAGATAATTGTCAACTACAGCTGCTCTAGCTGCTGTCATTAGCAAAGTACTCCATTAATTTAGCACAGCAACTTGTACTCCATAGTGCATAATGCCTCACTCATTATTGAGAGGTCATTTATTTTTATGTTTCTACTCAAAGTGTCTGGTTAGTTACTAGAAAAGCCTTTAAAAGAAAAAAAGCAAATCATTGTTTTTTTAACCTGGTTTTATTCTGCCTTAATTCTTTTCTGCCAGTAAGTCAGTGCTTTTTATGTGAGGCATGTCTGACATGTGACTCTCTTAATCAAAATCTCATTAAATTCCAATGTCCCTAGAGGACCAGCAATGTACTGCTACTGTGTCACCCATTAATTTTAAACAAGTGTTTGCACAGAGCATTGTTTACAATCTGTCTTTTTGTTTTTCTTGATATAGCTACTCTTGCTGGTCCACCAGCGCCACACACCAGGCAGGAGATAGAGATCCATCTGCGGCGGCAGAGGCTAGAGACCATCCAGTCTGAAAACCGGTGACTGGTGGTGCTGGAGGAAGAAAAGGCAGAAGTAGCTGCCTCTGACCCGGGCCCCAGTTCCGCATGTAGCCCAGCCTCCAGCCGCCTGGCCATTACATCTCCGGTGCCACCACCAGCTGACAGAGGCCCTGACCGCCACTGCTGCCACCCCCTCCTGCTCGAACAATTTCAGGTTTGTGTCCTGCAGTGGCTCAACCGCATTGAAAGCCAGCTAGGGAGCATAGAGCACAGCCTGGACCAGCTCCAGCCCCGTATGGACAATGCCCTCTTCTAAGCCATTTTCTATTTAATTTTTGGTGGGAGGGACTGTTCTGGGTGGAGAGGGTGGGAAGGGAGTTGGGACTGGGTGTTTTATTCTTGGACTTTTGTTTGGACATTGGTTGGGAATGGGTCAATTTGTTTGGGGAGAGGGGTGGGCCTGTTGTGGGTGGAATGGGTGTTTTTTAATAAAATGTTAAAGGGGAAAATGAATTTAGGACACTTTAGCCTTAAGTAGTTTATTTGTATTTTACTTTTACTTTGCACTGCTGCCTTTTTGTGCAGCCTGGTTTTTTTAATCTGTTTATTAAAGTGTATACCGGTTACTTATAGTTAGTCAAATACCCTTGTCTTATTTCACTCTGTAACTATCTTGCCTATTAGGGGGGGATGCTGCAATGACCTATATTGCCTACAGCAATGTAGATAAACAACTACTTCTCTGCAGTAGCAGTTATTTGCTTACTAACTGCTAGCTTACCTAGTTCACTTCACTCCATAGTTCTCTTACCTGTATACAGATAAACCGCTGACAGGGAAGGCATCACAACTTCACAAGCGAGGTCCTACTCCCACCCAGGTGAGCTCCAGCTGTAGGATTAATTAGAAGGATTATCCATCGCAGGCAACCAAATGGAAACAAAAACATTGAGTTAGTGGGTGATAAATTATCATAGCTTTACAAAAAATTGAGACCAGACTACTACATTTTTTTTTTAACAATTTTTATTTTCAATGTAGCATAAAAAAAGCATTTTATATTACTTCTTCGAGATTTACATAAAGTGCATACAGAGATTGAGTTACATATCATAAATCCATACATTGGACATATAGGAACCTTAAAAAATACTCCTAGATAATACTTTAATAGTATAATAGTATATCTAATATCTACTTAGACCTTTCTTAATGACCTAGTCTTCCTCTAAGCATAAGAAGGGGTAAAAAAAAAAAAGCTTTAATTCTATTCTTTCCATATTCTATTTAATCTGATTACAGAGCCCACCCTTTTAGCATAAATAGTTTCACGATTAAAAATTCTATTCATTTTATTAAACCAATGGGAAATTGTGGGAATTACTGCTGATTTCCAATTAGCCAAAATTAATGATCTAGCAACTAAGGTGGAGATAAAAATAAATTGGCGTTGAGGTAAAGTTAGTAGATTACGAGCTTCTACTCGACCTAAAAGAGCTGTAGAAGCCTCGGGAGGAAGTTCAACTGCCACTATTCTTCCTACTTCGGAAAAGACATTTTCCCAAAAGCTTGTAATCTGGGTGCAAGTAAATCCCACATGTAGCCAATCTCCTAAAGCCTGATGACATCTAAAACATCGAGAATCGACAGCAGGATAAATTTTGTGGAGTTTGGCCAGAGTAAAATAAATCAGCCATTTACTAAGAAAAGCCATCCTCCTTAGGTTAGCAGCTCTTACTGCTTTGTAGCTCATTTTATTAAAGCTTTGTCACTGCTGAAAATTGAGGTGGCAGCCAACTGATTCAGAGATTTTTTCTAGGTGGCTTAAAACTATTTGATCGTTCTGAGTGGATTAAAGCAGTTTATACCAATTCCCAATTCCCCTAACTCTAAGTATAATATGTGCTCTGCTTAATCGTAGACCATTGCAATTGTCCAAATTCCTCAAACCTGAACAAAGCTTATTTATCTGGAAAACGCTGAAAAAAAGAGACGTGCTAATATTACTGTTGTGCTCCCTGATTTCCTGCCAAGTTCTCAATCTGTTATTTAAGAAAAAATCCTGAAGTTTGAGAAACCCGAATTTTTTCCAGAGATCACAAGTCCGGATAGACATGTGTAGACCCAGGGAGAGGCATTCCGCTAATCTCAGCTGTGGATGTAGCCAAGGGATATCGAATGTCTCCCAGATCTTTTGAAACTGAGAGGCTATAATCCTGGGAATTTTGTAGCATGATCTTTTCGGAAGCTTAAGAATTCGCAGGAAAGGAACAAGAGCAATCTCCATTTCCCCTAGCATTAAATCCAGATATAAGTTGTCGGAAGACGTTTCTTCTAAGCAGCTCTAATTTAACCAGTCAATTAATGAAGCTTGATAATACAAACATAAGTTGGGTATTGCGAGGCCCCCATCTTCGACATCTAGTTATAGGGTTTCTAGCTTAAGTCTTGGTTTTTTACCTTGCCTAATAAAACCTTTTATTTCAGAGTTGATTCGCTCAAAAAAGGACTGAGGGATCTTGACCATCAAATTGAAAAATAAAAATAGAAACAGGGGTAGTCTATTCATTTTAATAGGAGCTACGTGACCCACAATTGTGAGAGGGAGGTCCTTCCATTGTGATAACAAACTACGCATTTTATAGAAAGTAGGAATAAAATTAAGCGAAAACAAGTCTTCTAAGTGGGCCATTACAAAAATACCCAAATATCTTACGGCATGGGACCTTAGGTGTCGTCCTTGCATTGAGAGAGGTAGAATATCTGGGGAGCAATTAAAAAGGAGGGCCTCTGATTTAGCAAAATTTATTTTGTACCCCCCAATAGCTGTAAACTCACCTATTTTGTCTAGAGTGCGCCGGATATTATCTTCTTCGGCTGCCAGATATAGGGCCATATCATCGGCGAACAACTTCAATTTGGCGGAGCCAGGAATCAGGGTTAAGATAGAATGATCTCGTATTATTGCGCACACTAAAGGTTCTAGAAATAGGGGAAAAAAGTATTGGAGAAAGGGGGCAGCCTTGATGCGTCCCCTGGCTAATTGAAATGTCGCCAACCTTATTACCGTTTATAACTGTGGACGCCTGAGCACCTAAATATAGATTTTCCACTGCTCGACAGAATTCAGATGGAACCGCAAATCCTCTTGAAATAGAGAATAGTACATTCCACTGAACTCTGTTGAACGCTTTCTCCGCATCCAACATCATAATGACTGCTTTGGATTTATTGGTGTGAAAATAATCAATTGATTGACAGAGAAAATGTGTATTAGTAGCCAGAAGTCTGCCTGGGATGAACCCATTCTGATCCCTATGTACCAAAGAGGCCGAGACTTGAGATAGGCGATTCGCCAAAATCTTTGAAAAGATCTTATAATCATTATTAAGTAAGCTTATCGGGTGATAAGAATTGACCTCTTCCTCAGATTTGCCTTTTTTGACAAAACTGACTACCACCGCTTGCGTAAACAAGGGCGGGATCGGTTCGCCTTTCAAGATTTCATTAAAAAATACTTTCAGAAAAGAGCTGAGCTGTGGTAGAAAAAGTTCATAAAACTCTATGAAAATCCCATCACACCCACATGCTTTGGCAGAGGGTGAAGACATCACGCATTGGTTAATTTCCTCCGCTGTGATCTCTGTTAGTAAGCTATCTTTCTTCTCCTGGGATAAACAAGGGCTGTGAATTCCATTAAGCCAGGCAGCCGCTTCCTCTCTTGAGGTGTTAAGAGGATCAGAGTAAAGCTCCCTATAATGATCTAAAAAGAAATTTCCCGGGGTGAGAAGTTAATCTTCCATTAACTGGGTCTTTTTGATGATACTCCTATTAGCCCTACGTTTTGCTGACCACGCAAGATATTTGCCTATATCCTCATTCTCCTCATATCTTTTCTGCAAGACCGCGTCATGCGCTAGGATTTCCTTGGAAACAAAAAAAATTCTGTAAATTATATTTTGTTTGATGTAGTTTAGTTTTATTTTCCCTAGAAGGGACTGCTAAATATTTAGCCGTAGAAGTCGAAAATTGTTTTTCTAATTGAACCCTTTCTTCATTCTCTTTTCTTCTTTTATACTCTAAATAATTAATAACTTCCCCTCAAAAAAAAAGCCTCAAGAGCTCCCCAGACTGCAAAAATCGTAGCTGTATCCTTATTACGTTCCAAAAAATCTTCTAACGACAAGCGCATGCCGGCCACCCATTGCTCATCCACTAGAAGAGATTTGTCCAAAGACCATCTGAGCTCTTTTCGAACTTGAGCTTGAATTTGAAATTGGACCGAAATTAGCGCATGGTCAGAAAAGGGGTTTTCAATAATCTCAGATTCAGTTCTTAAAAGTGCGTGAGAAATAAGAAAGAAGTCAATTCGTGAAGATGAATGAAATCTCTTCGAATGGCAAGTGAACTTCTTTTCTCGGGGGAATTCAATGCGCCAGCAATCAACCAGCCTGAAATCCCGTATCAGCTCCTGACAAACCCTGAGGGATTTGGGTTTTGTCTGAGGTTTCTGGGATCCTGAACAATCAATTGTTGGGTCGATTAACAGATTGAAGTCCCCCTCAATAATCAAATATCCTGCTTGAGCAGTGGCAAAGTCATTTAGAGACTGGAGCGTTTCTGACAAGTCTTCTATTGGGCCATAGAAGCTAATAAAATTGAATAGTTGGTTACAGATCTGCAACCAGAGCCATCTGGCGCTGTTATCCCTTTGGACCAGTATAATATCCCCCTAAACCTTTTTACTAACTAATATGGCTACTCCCCTGATAGCCGCACTTGTGGAGGCATAAAATTCATGTTGAATGAAGGCAGAGATTTTATCCCTTGATGCACCCTCCTTGTAGTGAGTCTCCTGTAAGAAAATGATATCAGCTTGGAGGGACTTAAACCAAGTCATCATTGAGCGGCGCCTCAATCTAATATTAAAGCCATTAACATTACAGGAAATTATCTTCAATGGTCTAACAGACATTTAAGTGTGAAAATAAGAAAAAAAGGAATATCTCGATCTTTTACGTTTCTAAAAAATCTGCTGCATTTTATTTTTCACCCCTGTAACCTGTGAGCCCAACCCCACTCACCCCCCTCTACCTTTCGTGCATCCTTCCTCCCCTCACCCACGGATCCCCTCAATATGGGAGCCTCCCTGTCTGGGGCTCTCTGAGGTGTCTCTCCCCCCCCAAGTGACCCTGAAACCCTCCCACCAACCTCATGTGACCCCCCGCCCATCCTACATAGGGGTGCAGTGATATGACAGCCAAGGTGATGAGCCAATGGCTGGCTGGCGGTTCAAGAAAAAAAGGAAAAGAAAAGAAAGGAGGCAAAAATTAGGGGCTAGGCAGAGGGAAAGACGTCTAGTTCTTGCTTCACCGAATTATATTATTGCAGAGCTCCTAGATCATTTAACCCCCCTGACCCCAGAGTGTTGCAGAGAATGGTAAAGGTCTTGTGCCTCTTCAACTGACTGAAATATATAAACTCTCCCCTTATGAAGGACCTTCAGCTTCGATTGTTGAACTAAACCTGTAGGTGCCCTCACTTGTTGGAAAGAATTTGTCATGCCTCTAAAAGCCTTTCTACGTTCAGCAGCAAAGGCTGACATATCTGAAAAAAATTTAAACGAAAAATTGTCTTTTGACTGATACCCTTTATCTCGAATTGCACAAGCTAGAATTTTTTCCTTGATTCTGAAAGTCCCCGAAGTTCACAATGATCGTTCTTGGATACTCGGCGTTAGGGAATTGAACTGCCGGAACTCGGTGGGCACGTATAATCGTGAGATACGTCATCTGAGCGGTGGCTTCAGGGCAAACGTACTTGGTAATCAAATCTGTGATAACCTTGTCCATTGCTTGCCCCTTCTTGTAGTCTTCCGGAATCCCTGTGATGCGATCCGCATCATCTACCTTAAGAAGAAGGCGTGCTAGCTCAGTTTGTATTTTGATAAACTGATCCGCTTGTCGAGGGGCGCTATCTTCAAGATCAGATATGCGTTGTTCCGCTTCCGAGACACGAGATGTAAGCTGCTGAACATGAGATTGTATTAAGTTTAGTTGTGATTCTGTCCTTTTCTGGGCTTAAGAGTTTGTGTCGAATCTCCTGTGGCAGACCCTCTCCTTGAGTCTGAAGGCGTTGAAGCTAATTGCTGGGTATTAGGGGCCTGGGGTAGGATTTTGACTGGTGTTGCATTTGTGGCTTCCATTGCCGTGGTAAATAAGGAAGCATCCAAAAGCATGGGACTCCCCACACCCTGAAGCGTAGGACTTGCAGTAGGTTTAGATAAGATGAAGCTTTTTAAATTGGTCTGAGTCTGAGCCTTCACATTTGGGACCAGAGAAAGCAGGTAAGGAACGGACTGTTTATCCGCTGGGAGACCCTCCGTCGTTGGCGCACAGATGTTGTCAGGCAAGGTTTATCATTGCCTAGGAGAGAGGCCGAGTTAGCTGGGCTAAGCAGGGACTTATCGGAATTATCCGGACCTCCCGACGACTCCATTGTTAAAGAGGGCCGTACCGTTAATTGGTCTTCGTAGCCCTGAGGGGCATTCATACATTGCTGAATGACCAGCTTCTGCTGGATACCCACAGCTCCCGGGCCTGGCAGACCTGCAATCTTATTAAATCAGTCCCTCCGTAGGCTGCCGTTAAATAGCCTGAACTCAACGTCTTTGAGAGGAGGGAGGGATGGACTCTTGCTCTTGCGACGTGATCTCGTGCCCCTTGCAGAGTTTACCTTCAAACGAGGTTTCACAGTAGGATCTCGGGAAATTCGTTTCATATTAGATTTCCCTTTGAGCTTATTTCCTGATTCTTTATACGCCTGATATGGAACCGTTTGGGAAGAGGGCGCAAGCCGATCCAATTGGGCCGCTCCCACGCCCTATCCCCTATCCCTTATCCCCTATCCCCCTGTATGGCAATCTCAGAGAGGGAGCCTCAATGTCTCTTCTTTGCTTAGCCCATATAGCCCAGATAGCTGATATTGCAGCTTTGATGAGTGATATTTAAATTTCTATAAGAAATAACACAGGGGCCAATTCACAGAACTAATCTGAGACAAAATCCTAAACTTACTACTTTTGGTATTCACAGAAGGCAGTTAGTAGTAGTAAAGTTAGGACTACTAACTTTACTACTACTAAACTGAGACAAAATCCTAAACTTACTACTTCTGGTATTCACAGAAGGCAGTTAGTAGTAGTAAAGTTAGGACTGCTAACTTTACTACTACTAAATGCCTTCTGTGAATACCAAAAGTAGTAAGTTTAGGATTTTGTCTCAGATTAGTTCTGTGAATCGGCCCCTATGTCTTGTAAAAGGAAAAACCACAACTTTGAAAGAAAAAAAAAAATTTAAGTCCTAGCACATATTCTGTATTCCTGTATCTCTAAAACAGTCTCACCCATGTCCTTACAAGCAGGTGCAAATTTTGCCTTGTCTCACCTTAGAGAGCTGCTGCACCGGCACTGATCAGGAGGGGCCCAGGAGCTGCAACGTGATCTCCCTTTTATATCACTCTAGCGAGAAAGCATTCCGAACGACAGTCTTGCTGCCAGCGTTGTTCATGTGGCTGATCTGTGTGTCTCCTCCCGAGGTGGCCGAATCGCCTCCTCCACGTCCTGCCCACTCAGGCTCAGCGTCCCATCGGCAGTGCTGCCTTTTGACTGCAGGAAAGAGATGACGCCTGAAATGGCCTAACCGCGTCTTTCAGCAACACGCACTGCGGGCATCTTGGTGCAGAAAAAAGCCCAAGGAAACGCTCGAGCACTGCTCGGAGATTTTTTTATGAGCTGCTGCCGCCGCTTCCTCCTCTCTTAAAACCGAGCTAGCCCGCCATCTGCTTGGCACCGTCCACCTTCAGTCACGGAGCATGACGGGAGCTCCCGTGACCATCGAGACCAGACAACTACATGACACAACAAAGAATACCTGATAGTGATAGCATAGCAAACAATAGCAATAGTAATTTCTTCTGTGCAATAGGGAGCTAAAATTTACCTAAAACTAAAGTTACGAAGTCCTCGAGTCATGAAAAGCTGACTCAAAGTCTGGAGAGGACAAATTTAAGTGTTTACGCAACACAAGGCCTGAATGATGTTACTGATGACTGATGTTCTTCTATATCTAACAAAATTGATCACTTTTATGTGTGGGTGGGTAAATGAGGCCAGTGTGGGCTATTGCTTAGGTAACAGAACATCCAGCTGTTAGTTGGTGCACTTTCACCACATCTGCTCCACCAAGTGTGTGATCCATTTATGGTGTAAATTAAGTGACATACCTCAATAAATCACACAGCCCGAGGGCAGAGGGTTAGAGGTTTGATGAATGGATGGGAAAGGGGATTTGGGGAAAGGTGTAACAAAGACAAACACTACACAAGGACAAGATTCATCTAGGCAATGAGCAGCACATCATTGTCATCAATCTGATGTGGAAGGAAACGAAGATATGAGTATGACACAGTACAGTTAAATGCATTGCAAACAGTCCTTCTGCCCCAGAGACCCAAGTTATCAGATATCTAAATGTTCTGTCTTCTAGGTTTGAAACAATCAAATTATGGAGAATTGAACCCACCCAGTTCTAAAAATATGATTGCTAAAAGAAAAATGATACTCTATTGCCAAATTGGTTGGTGTATCTGCATTCTCCTCAGGAATGTCCATCACTCTTGGGTGCCTGTCTGGACCGGTCGGGTATGCAAGCAGGAGTGTTGAGCTCAGCTTTCGCCTTTCGTCTATGCAGGAGACGAGAAGGCCTGCGGATTGTAAAACAGAAACTGTATTGTAGAGTCAAGGAGAAGGACAGAGTGAAGGTAAGCTTCCTGAGGAGTGTACTAAGAAGACTCAGAGGCAGAGCAAAAAACAAGAGGACTCGAAGTTTCACTTATGCCACAAGTGCAACACACACACTCAGCAGAATTCACCAAAGCAATGCACCTCTCTCCATTCCACATAGCTGAGTTGACTGTGAGGCCCCAGAGTCATGGCTTCCCTTTAAAATTGATAACTTCTTTTTTCTAGCTGTTGATGAGGTAGTCCTGCCCTGAGTTCTTCCATCCTCTTCCTGACTCCGAGTAACTCCGTCCCAGTACCGACCTTAGCAAGATAGATGTGTAGTGGTGCACTGCTGTTGAAGATCAAGTAGGGAAACAGAATAGCAGTATTTTGTATAGGGTTTTGTTTGTTAACTAAAGTGACTCGTCTGGTCTCTATAGAACCAGAAAAAAGGAGTGGACCTTGCAGGTAAATCTGACAAAGTGTGAAAGGGCTAATCACCTCCAGGAAAAATGATCACCCATCATTCAGGCCCCAAACATTGCAAAACATCACAATCAAGTTTACAAATTACAATTGAGCACCCTCCATCACTTTCTGCCACAATTGATGGACAGAATGCAGAACAATGTCATACATTCACCCCAGTACAGAGATCTGGGCCTTAATCCATTGTATTTTTGCTCACCATGCCATTCCAGTTTGAACCCAGCCATATGCAAATCAGTCTTGACCCTGTGCCCAATGGGAACAGTCCAGCCCGAACTCCCAGGCCAGGTCCTCCCTGGACTGGAACCAAGCATCCTAGGACCGGTTTCGGGGTTTCACCCCTCATCAGCCAGGATAGCTTGACTCCAGTGGCATGGAGAGCACGGGACCCACGTCTGGGCATACCCATCCCACTCGGGGTGACAAATGCAAAAAGAACAATTGATGGACAGAATGCAGAACAATATCATACATTCACCCCAGTACAGAGATCTGGGCCTAAATCCAACTTTTTTTGCTCACCATGCCATTCCAGTTTGAACCCAGCCATATGCAAATCAGTCTTGACCCTGTGCCCAATGGGAACAGTCCAGCCCGAACTGCCAGGCCAGGTCCTCCCTGGACTGGAACCAAGCATCCTAGGACTGGTTTCGGGGTTTCACCCCTCATCAGCCAGGATAGCTTGACTCCAGTGGCATGGAGAGCACGGGACCCACGTCTGGGCATACCCGTCCCACTCGGGGTGACAAATGCAAAAAGAACAATTGATGGACAGAATGCATAACAATTCACCCCAGTACAGAGATCTGGGCCTAAATCCATCATTTTTTTGCTCACCATGCCACTCTGGAAAGGGGCCTCCTGGTGCACTACTGGATGGGGGATGAAGTCCCCTTTGCTGCTGAGGGTCTTTGGGGGCCAATAACCCCTATTGTTGCCACACTTAAGTCCCCCACAGTGGGATTGCTGAGACTAGGGGTGAGTGTGCCAGTAAACTCTACGCCGCTGGCAGGTTGGCAGAGTTTTTGCCAATCTCTGCATTCCAAGTGGAGCGCAGAGTAGCAAAACTCCACAAACTCTGTTGGTTGAGCAGAGTTTACCTCCCATCCCTACAATTTTCTAAAGATGCGCCTCCCACCGGATTGTGTAATGTTTTTTCATATGGGTCGTTTGGCCTCCAGTACCATAATGTGAACCAGGCTTACCTTGATAAACACTCATGTGGCAAATGGTGCATATTGCAATGTTCTCCTCATCTTTGCTAATCATGAAAAAGTTCCAAACTGGGGAGGAGTTTTTCTTTACTGGCCACTGCCAAAGCCTGAAGAAGAACTGGAGGTAGGTGAGCGTGTCGTCTAATGCTTCCCTGCAGTGCATACTTCTACTAAGCTAGTGATTAGTGCAGGTCTCAGCTGGGACTTTGCAAATATGGGAGCTGGCAGTGCTACCTGTGCCACATCCATTGGAGCAGTTTGAATAGCAATGTCCGACTTCTCTGTGTCACATTCCACAATGACTAACTTGTTGTCATTATCCTCCTTATCATCCCCTTCCATAATTATAAGGATTTCAATAACTTTTCTTATCCCTTGCCTCTCCTGGCATTTCCCAGACTCTGGCAGGATCCACACCGCGTCCCTATTATCATCATCAGAAGTGGTGCTTGAAGAAGATGGTGGAGTAGTACCCTTCCTTTTCCTTGCTGGAGGTCTGGGAGCCAATGATTCTAAAAGAGGAGTTTCTTGCTCTGCAAGATGCTGGACCTTCAGTTCTGCTCCAACATCAGTAAGATGTACTAAAGCTGGCTGGGGCTTCTTTCCACTTTGCTCTGTTTCCAGAAATTACTGGGTACTACATTGCGTTGAATCCAATTCAACTTCACTGCTCGACGGGGTCTCCATGATTGCAGTGGCTGCCTCATCGACAGACATGGTCTTGGGCTTAGATTGGGGTGGTGCTGTTGATGCAGGTGTGCTGCTCCCAGCTTGCGCCTCAGGGACCGGTGCAGCAGGCACACAATGTTGTCTGAAAAAGGTTTGGGCCGAGACACAACTGGTGGAAAGTTACTTCTTCTCTCTGACCACTTTCTTGGTAGCAACTTTCTTTGGGGCCATTTAAAACTCTCATTTGGCAGTGGCACTAAGTTGCACAAGTGGAAGAGATTGGAGGACTGACATCAATGTACAGGCCTTCTGTTTGGCAGTACTGCAGGTGATGTCTCTTCTCTTGTGCACCGAAAAGTAAACAAGCAAGAAAAATATTTAGTGAAACATGGCATTGTTGCAGTTTTAGTACAGACAACATCAATATTAGTGTGGTTGGTTACTTACATAATATAATCACTTTAAAGTCAAACCACACCACCATACCATAAAATGTAATTCTCCATAAGGCTAACACGCAATATGGCGATAGAGCTCTTTCCTTTATGTCCATATATTCTAAAGGAGACACATTTGGCACTCAGGGAATTGCATGGGTGAATGGAATTATAATCTTTTTCAAAAAGGAGGTTAGGGTGTGCTATGACATGCAATGTGGTATATGAGGTATTGGAATAATCATTAAAAAATGAATGATTCTGCTGTGTCTGCATTGCACCGCAGACATGGTATCCAGGAGGAAATTGAATGATACCTTAAAAAACTGAATGTTATTGTGCAGCTCTACGCCTATGGTGGATGGAAGGATAAATCGACTGACGCAAAATGAAATAAAAAAATACTTTAAAAAAAATGGTTTACAAAATAACATTAAAACAAATTAAAAAATATTGTTAAAAAAATTCTAAAAGACAAAATTGAAATAAAAAAAATAATTATAATGAATGAAAAAGATAAAAGTAAAATAAATAATCAACAATTGTCAATGTTTGCATGGGAGGATGAGAAAAAACCTATTGTGAGGCAAGAAGGTGCTAAATAAAAAAATGCAAAAAATGCATCTCATATATAAGAACTGTTCATCATAATCATATTCTTAATATACATACTACAATGATCCTCAAGCATATTTTTAAATTGATATCACATCCATCCATGCAAACCTATGGAAAAGTCACACTGGCTGGATTAACAAAATGGCTGCCAGCCACATGGCCAAACAACAACAGCGAGCAAGGAGGCACGGGGAACAAAGAACACATGCAAGCCTATGGCAAAGGCATACTGACTACATGCACAAAATGGCTGCCAGCCAGTGCCACATGGCCAAACAGCAACAGCGAGCAAGGAGGCATGGGGAATAAAGAACACATGCAAGCCTTTGGCAAAGGCAAACTGGCTGGATGCACAAAAAAGGGCCCAGCAACAAGGCAAAACAACAACAGCAAGCAAGGAGGCATGGGGTACAAAGAACACATGCAAGTCTATGCAAAATCACACTGGCTGGATGCACAAAATGGCTGCTAGCCACATGGCCAAACAACATCAGCGAGCAAAGAGGCATGGGGAACAAAGAACATATCCAAGTCCATGGCAAAGGATAATTGGCTATATGCACAAAATGGCTGCCAGCCACATGGCCAACAACAACAGCAAGCAAGGAGGCATCTGAAACAAAGAGAACACATTCAGGCCTATGGACACAGACTTCACAAAATGGAACATGGCCAACAACAACAGCAAGCAAGGAGGCATCTGAAACAAAGAGAACACATTCAGGCCTATGGACAAAGACTTCACAAAATGGACCCCTGCCACAGGGCATGGAGAACAAAGACACATCAATGGTGGCCTATGGCACTCACACACACACAGACAAAGGAGGCATGATAACACTGAAGAAAACACTACCATTAATTCAGCAATGCCAAAACAAAAATTAACTGAACAATACAAAAAAAAAATCAACAACACACATTCTCCCAAGGCATCAAATTTTACTCCACATATACACTTTTTGTGCACAAACAAAATGTGACATACAAAATAAAACCACCACATTTTTATTTTAATCCAATGCCATCCCAGCCCTAAATGATGTTTTAAAACAATATATACCACAGAAACAGTTGTTTCAAGCACTGATGACTAGCACTGGCCTGGGCCTAATGGATGGCCCTTTGGCAGACTAGGCCAAATATTAAAAAAAAAAAAAATATTGCAAATTTAACAAACATGGAGAACATGTACTGTACTGTGCAACAATGTCCCTTTACAAAATAAGACAAATTAAATGCAAAAATGTAAGTATGCCCCTACTAAAAATGCAGGCCACGCACCACAATAACTTTCAAAATTGGAATAAAGGTATAAATAAATACTGTATCATGCCCTCTATCAAACAAACAACACCCTTATACAAGAGTTTTTGAACATACTTGTGAAATCGCAAATACAAACTCCTTAAATCCAATGGTACATATGCAGCAGACACGAAGAGTGATCCTTCCAGCTCCAAATCCAAATGAAAAGTTACCAGGAGATGGACAAAGCACTGGGAGGAACCTGTTGGACAGGAACTGGAAGTTGGAGTCTCTGAGGCACTTCCTTCCTGTTGGAAAAAAAGTAAAACAACAAAAAAGGCTTCTCGCACAAAAAACAACTTGGAGAAGAAAATCCACTCAAAAAAAATCTTTAGCTGCTTCTTGACCACAAAAGCTACTTGAGTGGTGCCTTTGCATTCCCAATCGGCACAACATTGGAGCCATCACGGCCAGAAGCCATGCGAGTGGGCGCAAAGTCTTGTGTGCGCTCGTTAGCAGCCTGAGAGTGTTGTGACGCTCAGGAGTGCCAAAACAAATCTCAAGCATGTGAAAGGAAAGAAAACTCCGCTTTGCACCCAGAAGGCAGAATTCAGGAACTCCACGCTCCTCTGTGGAGTGCCCAAAATCCACAAACTTTACGAGCAGAGCATATTTTACCACATGGGCCTATACAAGATAACACACATGCACTGAACAAACAAACACAGAGGTGGAATTGCCATTATCTACAAGGACACCATCCGCTGCACGACCTCCTCAGACGACTCGATCCAGATAATGGAGCATCTTAACTTCCAACTTCACACAGATGGAAAAAGCTTCATCAGAGGCACCGTCGCCTACAGACCACCAGTACCACACCCTAGCTTCTGCAATGCCATCCCTGACCTCATCACCCCGATCGCTATTGACTCCGAGTACTTTATCTTCCTAAGGGATCTTAACTTCCACCTCGACAACCCCAGCAACACCAACACAACCCACCTCCTGAAAAGCATGAGCAATATTGGCCTCAAGCAATATGTCACTGACCCCCCTACCCACATTGCAGGACACATGCTTGACCCCATTTTCACATCCAGCGACAGAGTCAAATACAACTACGGCTCACTGCTCACCTGGGCCTGCCACTACAGCATCCACTTCACCATCTCAGGACCTTCCAACAGTGACACCACCCCCCCCAGCTCCACACATAGAAAGTGGAAAAAGATAGCAGAGGACTCCCACCTCCCTGACACAACATCCAACCCAGAACAGACTGCAAAGAACTTCTCCCAGTGGATCACCACAGAATGTGCTGACACAATCGCCCCCACCAAGCCAGCCAAATTGAAAGGACCTGCTAGAAAAGCCAGCTGGTTCACCATGGAGCTGAAAGCCACCAAATGCAACTACCAGCAACTAGAAAGGAAGAGGCGTACCATCAAAGAGACAATATGACCTTCAAGACAGCATTCAACCAGTATGACCACCTCCTGAATGAAACAAAGAAGGACACCCTAGCAGACCACATAGAAGCCAGCTCAAACTACAGCAAGGAAATCTTTGCCGTCGTGATGAAGTTCTCCTACCCTCCAGCCACCAAGAACGACATCATCCCCTCGCAAGAAATTTATGACACCCTGACGGGCTTCTTCCACGACAAGATCTCAGCCATCTACGAAAACATCAAACCCCAATCCCCTCACTGCCAACAGCATCAGCCTGCTCACACCCACAAACACAAACCATGAACACCTGCACACCCACTGGGATCCGCTCACAACTGAAGCCACAAACTCCAGCATGAACTCCGTGCACTCCGGAGCACCCACGGATCCCTGTCCCCATCACATCTTGAACCTCTGAAGCTCGATGATAGGCGATGAGCTCAAGAAAGTCCTGAACACCTCCATCAGCTTGGCCTCCTTCCTGGAAGACTGGAAACACGCTGAAGTGAGGACTTTCCTGAATAAACCATTCGCTGATCCAGCAGAACGAAAGAAGTAACGGCCTATCTCCATGCTCCCCTTTCCAGCAAAGGTGCTTGAGAAGGCAATCAACCAGCAACTCACCGAACACCTGGAACAGAACAACCTCCTGGACCCCTCTCAATCTGGATTCTGAGCCAACCACAGCACCAAGACAGCCCTGAATGCAGTCACTGATGACATCAGCGCCCTCCTGGACCACAGCGAAATGACAGCCCTCATCCTCCTGGACCTGTCAGCCACTTTAGAAACTGTCTCACATCACATCCTGATCAACAGACTCCACCACATTGGAATCCAGAGAGACTCCCTCAAATGGATTGCCTCATACCTCATCGGAGTAACCCAGAGAATCCATCTCCCACGTTCACCTCAGAATCCAAGGACATCATCTGCGGCGTCCCCCAAGGATCGGCCCTCAGCCACACCCTCTTCGACATGTACATGACCCCGTGGCCAACACCATTAGATTGCACAGACGCAACATCATCTCCTACGCTGATGACACACAGCTCATCCTCTCGCTGTCAGAAGACCCCTCCACCACCAGAGCCAACTTACACAGATGTAAGATGTATGATGAACGTCGCTGGATGGATGAAGGACAACTGTCTCAAGCTCAACTCGGACAAGACGTAAGTTCTCATCTTTGGGACTAACACTTTACCATGGAATGACCCCTGGTGGCTGTCTAAACTCAGCCCATCTCCTTCCCTGACAGAGCATGCCCACAATCTCAGCATCATCTTGGTTAGTAAGCTTTCTGTGAAGAAACAGATAAACACAGCCTCATCCACCTGCTTCCACACCAGTTCATGCTCTGCAAGATCTTCAGGTGGCTCCCATTCAACACCAAATGAACCGTCAGGTAGGCCCTCATCACCAGTAGGCTGGACTACTGATACACACTCCTGAAGAGACTACAGACAATACAAAACTCAGCGGCAAGACTAATCTTTGACCTCTCCAGATGGACCCACATCACACCGCACCTCAAGAAGCTACATTGGCTCCTGTACCAGAAGAGATGCCAGTTCAAGATGTTAACCCATGCATACAAAGCCCTACAAAACAAAGGACCAGCATACATCAGCAAACGCTTGACCTTCCACCAACTGACGAGACACCTACGATCTGCCTTCTTCTTCCTCACCCCCTGAATTCGGTGAGGCAACAGCAGAGGATGCTTCTTTTTACACCTGGTGGCCAAAGTTTGGAATGATCTTCACTTGCACCTCAGGACCACCTCGTAGCTCCAGGAATTCAGGAAATGACTTAAGACCTGGCTGTTCGAATAAACAGACCACGTTGATGCAGCCAGCTACTCCAGCCCCTTGAGACCCTCACGAGTGATATCCTGTGCTTTATAAATCCTGATTGATTGATTTATATGGTCCATACCTTGCTGTACTTTTTGGGGGGTTCTTCAGAGACCAGACCAGTCAGTTTAGTTAACAAAGCTACACAGAATGCTCAAATTCTTCTGCTGTTTTTGTTAATCAAAACCATTGAACTGCAGGTCTATCTATCTCAATCTCATTTGGGTCGGGAGTCGAGATTCGGAGTCAGGACTCAGGGCGGGGTTACTTCAACAGCCAGAAGAAGGAGGTTATAAACAATGCCTGTCTACTTTAAAGGGAAACCAACATGACTCAAAGAGGCAAACTCAGCCCTGTGGACTGGAGAGAGGTGCATTGATTTGGGAAATGCTAAGTAGTGTGCTGGCTCAAATGTCATACTCCTCTGATTAAGTGGTTGTGGTCAGGAAGGACTGCAACTGGAGACATGAAACATGATAGACACACTTGGCTAAATGTTATGACAGTTGTGAGATTCATCAGCCAGGTACATGCAGCTACTTCTCTGGCATTAGTTGTAAATTCTTTCTCACTTCTCAGTTAATGAGTCATGACTGCACCAGCCTATGCACTTGCTTTGTCTCTGTGTCTTCATGAAGTTTATCTTCTCCTTGACTCTACAATATTGACATTTACTGTTTTAAAATTCACAGGCCTTATTTTTTCTATACTTTGATCCATACCACTTCTGCTTACCCTACCCGACCTGTTCAGCCATGCACCCAAAATTGACATTCTGAGAAAAAGAATGCAGATGCACTACCCAATCTGGCATTTATATACAGTATCATTTTTCTTTCCTTAACAATCATAATTTTTAGAACTATGTGGGTCCTCTCCACACTAATTTGTATTTTTAAAACCTAGGTGACAGAACAATTAGATAACAACTTGGGTCTCTGGGGCTAAAGGACTGCTTGCAATGCATTTACTAACTGAACTGCATCATTCCTTTATTTTCTCCCACAACAGATTTAATGATGATGTGCTGCTCATCGACCAGATGAATACTGTTGTTGTGTTTTTCTTTATCACACCTTTCCCCAACTCCCCATTCCATCCATTCTTCAAACCCCTAATCATCTTCCCGCAGGTTGTGCGATATATTGAGGTGTGACCTATGAATTTACACCATAAATGGATCACATACTTGGTGGGGCAGATGTGGTGAAAGTGTCACCAACTCACTGCAGGATCTTCTTACCTGAACAATACAATAGCCCACACTAGCCCCACTTACCCACCCAGGCATGAAAGGGACAAAAACATCATCCTGGTGTAGAAGCTTGGTTGAACAATGTTTGTCCCCACTATAGGCAGCACTAGTGTGCACTATGTGGCCTGATTCACAAAGGTAAAGTTGCACTTTTGGTTTAAGTTAACTCTTGCAGTTTAACTATACTATCAGCAACTTTACAAGTAGTAAGTTACCTTAGTAGTAACTAACTAGTAGTGAGCAATAGTGATACTTTTAAAATGACAGGGATTATTTACTACTCGAACAGTTACTACTCATAAGGTTACGGATGGAAAAGTTACAAGTTGTATGCTTACACTGCAAGAGTAAACTAACACCAAAAGTGTAACATAATTTACCTTTCTGAATCAGGCCTTGTGCTACTTAAAATGCTTAACCTTTTAATGAGTTTAATGACTCCTGACTAGAGGTTTTCGGAAGTTTAGTTTTCATTGCTTTAATAAATTAAATACTAGCTTCCCACTGCTTAGAAGTTACTACTGCTAATTGTTGTAATATGAGTTTTTTTTATCATGGTGGTGGCCTGGTCTCACTCTTTGATAAGTTATGATAATAACCCACTATCTATCACTGACCATGTCATGAGTGATGTAATATGTGACGTCATCAGCAGTGCATTGCGGGGCGCGAGTTCTAGTTACCTCAACTAACTATAACGGCCAAATTTCTCTGGTTTTGTACGACTGAAATGTCCAACTAACTATAACGTCCCTGAAACTTGTGGTTTTTTCAGTGAATTTCTAAGGTTTTTTAAATGATAATTTCGAACTATAACGTCCCTGAAACCTATGGTTTTTCAGTAAATTTCAAAGGTTTTTTTAAATGCTAATTTCTAACTATAACGTCCCTGAAACTTATGGTTGTTTCAGTGAATTTCAAAGGTTTTTTAAATGCTAATTTCTACCTACAACGTCCCTGAAACCTATGGTTTTTTCAGTGAATTTCTAAGGTTTTTTAAATGCTAATTAATACCTATAACGTCCCTGAAACCTATGTTTTTTTCAGTGAATTTCTAAGGTTTTTTAAATGCTAATTAAAAACTATAACGTCCCTGAAACCTATGTTTTTTTCAGTGAATTTCTAAGGTTTTTTAAATGCTAATTTCTAACTATGCCTACATAGGTAGGACATATGCAGAAAGAGGAAGAAAGGCGCAGAAAGAAGCAAGAGAAATGCAGCAAGAGGCAACAGAAGTCCAGAAAGACAAAGAAAGGTGCGGAAAGAAGCAAGAGATATGCAGAAAGAATCAACAGAGGTGCACAAAGAGGCCTTGTTGAAAAGTCATCCTGTGCCCCCAACTTTTTGCTCACTGGTACTGGTGGTAACTGACTCTGACTAACCAGGCCCGGAGTCGGTGCTATGCTAAAAGACACTTAGAATACAGTGAAAACACCTACATACACTAGGGTACACTATGGGTTGGGGTACCCCTGTGATTGGCATGACCTCCCCTGTAAGGCCCTCGTACACAATAGGGCAGGGGGATTAAAAGTACCTCTAAGTCAGAGGTGTAGAAAGAGGCAAGAGAAGTACAGAAACAGGCAAGAAAGGTACAGAAAGAGGGAACAGGGGTGTAGAAAGAGGTAAGAGTGATACAGAAATTTGCAAGAGAGGCGCAGAAAGAAGCAAGAGCAGTGCAGAAAGAAGCAGGAGAAGTACAGAAAGAAGCAAGAGAGGTGGAGAAATAGGGAAGAGGGTGCAGAAAAAGGCATGAGGGATGCAGAAATTTGCAAAAGAGGTGCAGAAAGAAGCGAGAGCAGTGCAGAAAGAACTAACAGAGGTGCAAAAAGAGGCAAGAGGGGTGCAGAAAGAGGTAGGAGAGATGTACAAACTGGCAAGAGAGGTACAGAAAGAGGCAGGAGGGGTGCAGAAAGAAGGAAGAGAAGTGCAGAAAGAAGCAACAGAGGTGCTGAAATAGGCGCACAGGGTGCAGAAAGAGCAAGAGAAGTGCAGAAAGAAGCAACAGAGGTACAGAAAGAGGCAAGAAAGGTGCAGAAACAGGCAGGAAAGGTGCAGAAAGAGGGAACAGGGGTGCAGAAAGACGCAAGAGAGGTGCGGAAAGAGAAAAAAGGGGTGCAAAAAGAGGCAAGAGGGGTGCAGAAAGAAGCAAGTGAGGTGCAGAAAGAGTCAACAGAGGTGCAGAAAGACGCAAGAGCAGTGCAGAAAGAACTAACAGAGGTGCAAAAAGAGGCAAGAGGGGTGCAGAAAGAGGTAGGAGAGATGCACAAATTGGCAAGAGAGGTACAGAAAGAGGCAGGAGGGGTGCAGAAAGAAGGAAGAGAAGTGCAGAAAGAAGCAACAGAGGTGCTGAAATAGGTGCGAAGGGTGCAGAAAGAGCAAGAGAAGTGCAGAAAGAAGCAACAGAGGTACAGAAAGAGGCAAGAAAGGTGCATAAACAGGCAGGAAAGGTGCAGAAAGAGGGAACAGGGGTGCAGAAAGACGCAAGAGAGGTGCGGAAAGAGAAAAAAGGGGTGCAAAAAGAGGTAAGAGGGGTGCAGAAAGAAGCAAGTGAGGTGCAGAAAGACGCAACAGAGGTGCAGAACGACGCACAAGAGGTGCAGAAACAAGCAAGAGAAGTGCAGAAAGAGGCAAGAGAATTGCTGAAAGAAGCAACAGAGGTGTGGAAAGAAGCAAGAGAAGTGCAAAAAGAGGCAAGTGAGGTGCAGAAAGAGGCAAGAGAGGTGCAGAAAATGGCAAGAAAACAGCAGAAAGAGGCAAGAGGGATGCAAAAAAGGGAAGAAGGGTGTAGAAAGAAGCAAGAGAGGTGCATAAAGAAGAAAGATAGGTGCAGAAAGAAGCAAGAGAGGTACAGAAATAGGCAATAGAAGTGCAGAAAGAGGCAAGTGAGGTGCAGAAGGAGGCAAGAGAACTGCAGGAAGAGGCACGAGAGTTACAGAAACAGGCAAAAGGGGTGCAGGAAGAGGGAACATGTGTGCAGACAGAGGCAAGAGAGGTGCAGAAAGAGGGAAGAGGGATACAGAAAGAGGCAAGAGGGATGCAGAAATTTGCAAAAGAGGTGCATAAAGAAGCCAGAGCAGTGCAGAAAGAACCAACAAAGGTGCAAAAAGAGGCAAGAGAGGTGCAGAAATAAGTAGGAGAGGTGCATAAAGAGGCAAGACAAGTACAGAAAGAGGCAGGAGGGGTGCAGAAAGAAGGAAGAGAAGTGCAGGAAGAAGCAAAAGAGATGCTGAAAGAGGCGTGAAGGGTGCAGAAAGAGCAAGAGAAGTACAGAAAGAAGCAACAGAGGTACAGAAAGAGGCAAGAGAGGTGCAGAAACAGGTAGGAAATGTGCAGAAAGGGAACAAGGGTGCAAAAAGAGGCAAGAGAGGTACATAAAGAGGGAAGAGGGGTACAGAAAGAGGCAAGAGGGTACAGAAGGAAGCAAGTGAGCTGCAGAAAGAGGCAACAGAGGTGCAGAAAGACGCAAGAGAAGTGCAGAAAGAAGCAAGAGAGGTGCAGAAAGAGGGAAGACGAGTGCAGAAAGAGACAACAGGGGTGCAGAAAGAGACAATAGTGGTGCAGAAAGAAGCAAGAGAGGTGCAGAAATAGGCAATAGAAGTGCAGAAAAAGGCAAGTGAGGTGCAGAAGGAGGCAAGAGAACTGCAGAAAGAGGCAAGAGAGTTGCAGAAACATGCAAAAAGGGTGCAGAAAGAGGGAACAGGTGTGCAGACAGAGGCAAGAGAGGTGCAGAAAGAGGGAAGAGGAGTATGGAAAGAGGCAAGAGGGATGCAGAAATTTGCAAAAGAGGTCAAGAAAGAAGCAAGAGCAGTGCAGACATAACCAACAGAGGTGCAGAAAGAGGCAAGAGGGGTGCAGAAAGAGGTAGGAGAGGTGCACAAAGAGGCAAGAGGGGTACAGAAAGAGGCAAGAGGGGTGCAGAAGGAAGGAAGAGAAGTGCAGAAAGAAGCAACAGAGGTGCTGAAAGAGACAAGAAGGGTACAGAAAGAGGCAAGAGAAGTACAGAAAGAGGCAAGAGAGATGCAGAAAGAAGCAAGTGAGGTGCAGAAAGAGGCAAGAGAGGCACAGAAAGAAGAGAGGTTTGTGCACCATTAGTACCAGTTTAACACCCACATTATGCAATAAGTAACAAGTGACCATTCCAGCTTTGCAAAGGGCCTTCCACCATGTTGTAACTCACCCTGGGCGTAGTTCGCGAAGTAGCGCTACACGAAGCTACGCAAAGTGCAGTTCGCACTACGCGAGCTACGCGTAGCACTACGCGAACTGCGTAGTGCACTGTTCGCAATGATTGCACAGTGCCGGATGCTTGTCCGCACTGTGCAATCATTGAAAACGGCATCTTGCACAGTGCGAGCTGTCTTTTACTGCCGCTCGAGTAGATTTGTACTCGAGCGGCAGCTTTCTCAACGCGGACTGGTAGTTTCTCATCGCGAGCGGTCGCGAGCATACGCGACCACTCGCAATGAGAAACCTGACCTCCCGCGTTGAGAATCTCGCCGGGAGGTTTATTTTCCACGCTCGCGATCGGCAACTTGATGTTGCTGATCGCGAACGAGGAAAAGTCTCGCCGGGATGTCATTTTGCTTGCTCGCGGTCGCCAACTTGACGTTGAGGACCGCGAGCAAGCAAAAAATGACTGCTGCACTACGCTACGTTACGCGTGTTTGCACTGTGCTACGTGCAATTCGCGTTGTGCGAAGTAGCGGAAACTTCGCAAACTACGCGAGCGTTGCGTAGTGCTTTGCCCAGGGTTAGTTGTAACACGTGACGCTGCATTTTTGGGAACATTTGAGCCGTTTGAGCTAGAAACAAGGCTTTTTTTGTTCAAATCTGCAGATTAGGCAGCAGATGATGGAATGTTTGGCAAATGCGGAAAATGTTTAATTATGTAAAAATTGGTGCAGCCGAACAGTCACATAATTCCAGGGGCCATGCTCATACCTCTGACTAGGTCCAGAAGTGCTCCTCAGTGGTACCTTCTTTTTTGTGTCTCGTTGAGTTTATAGTTTAGCTTCTATGGAAATGAGGAAGACTAAACCTGAGGTTACCACTCCACAACACAGGCTACAATACCACATAATTACTCTCCAAAACACATAATCCCACTCCACATAATTCCTATACACAAAATACCACATACTTTCTATTCACATAATTTCACTGCACAACATACCACATATTTCCACTACACACAACGTACATCCACTCTACACCAAAAAACATTAGTAAAAAACGTTTACATTTACAACGCCAATAGCTCTAACTCTTGCAAATGCAAAACCTACTACATTTCAAATGCTTCTTTAACTAGTAGTCGCGTTTGCAGAGTGGTGGAGAAAGGGTGCTGGGCCTCCGACCAGTGCTCAGGAATTCCGCTACGTAGGACTTACAGGAGGTACCAGGAGGGCTTCTTGGCCCCCAAAGTCCCTCAGGAGTAAAGTGGACGTCATCCCCCATCCCGTAAGGAGGCGCATTTGCAGAGTGGTGGAGAAAGGGGGCGTGGCCTCCAAAGACATCTTAGCAATCCCACTGTGTGGGACTTACTGGAGGTAACAAGAGGGGTAGTTGGCCCCAAATTACATCCTTGGGGGCCAACTACCCCATCTATTACCTCCAGTAAGTCCCACACAGCAGGATTGCTAAGTTCTCATAGCAAACCATGCCCCCTTTGCCCACCACTCTGCAAATGCGCTCCCTGGTGTGCTTTTGGATGGGCATTGAAGTCACCTTCGCTGCTGGGGGTCCTTTGGGGCCAAATAGCCTACCTCTTTCCTCCAGTAAGCCCCACACAGTGGGATTGCTGAGAGGTGGACAAAGGCCAGGCCCTCTTTCTCCACAACTCTGCAAACGCACCTCCTGGCGCGCTCTTTGTTTGGGGATGAAGTCCCCTTGCCTCCTGAGGGTCCCTGGGGGCCAACTAGCCCACCAGGTACCTCCAGTAAGCCCCACACAGCTGGATTGCTGAGAGTGGTCTGAGGACACTCTCCCTTTTTACACCACTCTGCGAATGCGCCGCCTGGTGCACTGCTGTTCGATGGATGAAGTCCACTTGTATCCTGAGGTCCTCAGGACAGAAGAGGACCTCATCGCCCCACCAGCAGTACGCCAAGAGGTGCGTTTGCAGAGTGGTGTAAAATGGGGCGTGGCCTCGGACCACCTCTCAGCAATCCCACTGTAAGGGGCTTACTGGAGGTACCTGGTAGGCTAGATGCCGGCTTTTCTTTTTTAAACATATTTTGAGAAGGGAGGCTGTGTGGCCCCCCTTCTTTTAGTATTTTGTGGGCCCTTGGGACCCCATCCCCCAGGGCCTGAGCATTTTATTTTTTTAAACGGGAAGGGGGCCGCGTGGCCTCCCTTTCCTGGGACGCTATTGGCCCGGGGGACCCCATCCCCCAGGGCCTGGCCAGCATTTATTTTTATTTTGGAGGGAGGCCGCATGGCCCCCCTCCTGAGGCATATAATGGCCCCGGGGACCCCAGCCCCCGGGGCACTGCATCATTTTTTTTAAAATAAAATAGTATGGGAGGGGGGCCGCGTGGCCCCCCTTCCCTTGGCCACTTCTGGCCCCAGGGACCCCATCCCCCGGGCCGGCCTTCTGTTTTTTTTTTTTTAAATAATTAATTTGAAGGGAGGGGGCCAAGTGGCCCACCTCCCGGGCCACTTCTGGCCCCAGGGACCCCATCCTCCAGGGCTGGCCCTCAAGTTGGGGACCTTTGGGGGAGCCCCAATTTCCCCACGGTCCCAGCTGGCTCCCCACCTCCTGCCGGAGACGGCATTGCTTTTGGGCAAGGGGAGCTGCTAACACGCAGCTCCCCATGCCCAAAAGCAATTCTGCTTTGCTTCGCTTCCAACAAGCAAAGCAGTGTTTGCAGTGACAGGGCGGGAGCCACACGGCTCCCGCCCTGTTATTGCAAACGGCAATGTCCCAAGGGTGGGCACCCCATAACATTGCAGGAGCCGGCCCTGGTTGGTGGCGGTCCCCAGGGCCATCGAGGGCTCCAGGAGGGGGGCCCCCCTCCCAAAGATTACAAAGCCCCGGGGAGGTGGTGGTCCCTGGGGCTTGGGGGGGTCCACGAGGCCCCCCCTCATTAAAGAAGGAAGCCCCGGGGAGGTGGTGGTCCCCGGGGCTTGGGGGGGCCCGCGAGGCCCCCCAGCTCAAATATATTAAAGCCCCGGGGAGGTGGAGGTCAGCATGGGGGGTTGGAGCCCCCCCAGGCATTTTTTATTTAACCCCGGGGAGGTGGCGTTCCCCAGGGCTGCAGGGGCCCCCACGGGCCACCACTACATAACTGCATATTGCCCCCGGGACCTGGCCCACCCGGGGGCTTAAGGATAGCAAAACGCGGATGCCCGCGCTTCATTTTTTTTTATTTTCATAGCTGGATTTGTGCACCCAGAGCGAATTCGGCTGATTTTTTAAAAATAAAATGCTTTTTTTTATCCTTTTTTCTTCTGACTCTGTACCGAGTCACAAGATGGCTGCCAAACACATTCTGGTTTGGAGTGTTGGCAGCCAATCAGAATGAAGCTCGTGCTCGGGAGGATTCGCGGCTTCTCCTCGGTGCTCAGATATCAATATTTTTACTTTTTGAATTTCTCAGGAACTACTGAACGGATTTACACCAGTTAAAAAAAAGGTCGCTTTCTGAACCAAGAGCTACCTTTTTGCCAAATTTGGTGTAATTCCGTTGCCGCAGCCACCTTTTGTGGCTCTGCTGGGACCACACTGCCTTACTGCAAGTAACCTCGCTACCTCATGCAGCTCCCATAATGCACTTGCCTGTCACTGTAAGACACCTGGCAACACTTGCGCACTACTATTTGGTGAAGATGTTTATTGAGCCAGACGTACCAACATTCCGTGTATCCAGCATTTTTCCCCTTAAGAGAGGCTCCAGTTCGATGAGGCCTGCGGTCCTATCAGGTACTCCTAAAATTCTGTTCAGTTTCATCTCCTTATTGCCTGCAAAACCCCTCAGTCTGGCTGTGATCATCAGATGCTGTGACACTATGCTGGTGTTTCCACCCCAGCGTATGCAGCCCGTATACAGCTACTGCTCAAGGTATACCAGGGTGTCAAAATGTTTCCAATGTTATAGGATTTGAGGACATGGAGTAAAACATATGAGCAATTTACTTGCCCCTCCATAAAGTTGCCTGCAAATTGGTTCTGGTAATTTGTCAGCATCTGTGCTCCAAACCCATTTTCCAACCCTGTTGGGGTGACAGCCCACTGTTCGGAAATGGCATTGTCTGCAGTTAAGGTAATATTTGTGCTCAAACTAACCCACACTCATTTTTACAGTATTCAGCTTCTTATCCTGTCTCACACCTTAGAGAACCCTGGACCTTTTTACTGGGCAACCACCCCTACCCACCTGGCTGACCAGCTTAAAGCAGGCAGTCTCCAACATTAATTGAAGCGTCCTGTTATACCCAGGTTTTTCTGAGAGCACATTCCCGTTATCTGGCCAGTGGGTTTGCACCTCACCCGAATTATTTATACCTCCAATTGGACCAATGTTGTGTCATAATCCAGTACCAGTGGGTACTTGCCTATTGTGCATCACCAAGTCAGTCCCTTCCTTAGAAAAACTAATAAAACTTGCGGTATCTACACACTGTTTTCCTTCTCCGACTGACCAAGAACGGAGTTAGCAGCCGTAGTCAAATGTTACAATTAGATGACATTTTTTTGCAGTGGTTATCTGGGCAAGTACTCTCCTTCGACCTCTACAGCTTGTGTACCTGACTTTCGCACAAGTGAAACGCGACCAACGGACAAACCTGCTAATTAATGCTGACATGTCCAGCGGGTGAACCTACGGCGGTGTAACCAGGCTGCCCCGCCCCCCGCAACCGCACAAAACAGCAGTCCGCAGCCATGAACAACTCAAATGGGGGGGCCCTTGATCGCACACAAAAACGCTGGCTACAACACCCCCTACTCTCACTCCAAATAGGCTGACCGTCACAGCAGCTCATTCTCTCTGCCCCTCGGCCTCGGTCCACGTGTGGGGGGGGGCAGCCCAACCCCCAGTGCCCCTCTCCCGGCCGTGAGCACAGCGCTAACCATCAATGCCAGACTTGCAAGCGGGCCACGGGCAGACTAGCCGACCCACCAAGCCCCCCAAATGCCTGGGCACAGTGAAGCAGCCCCAAGCACCCGCAAACAGCACTGTGAGCAATGTGCCCAACCGCGCTTACCTCACACCAGCATGGATTCTCCACACCAGTGAAGGACCCCAGCCCCCCGCGGGGCCGTGGGCCACCGCCGTGCTGTTAGTCAGTTCACAAGCACCAGGAGGGAAAAACAACCGCCTAACGTGCCCGAACTCGCCTCTAGAAAACCGAAGTTGCTTGCAGGCACCAGAGCGTGACGCGACGCAACACAGCAGACAATGCATGGTACATTCTCAATGAGCAGCAGGCAACAATCCCGCACACATCCTCATCCACTGCAAATACAGCAAATCATGGCTATGAAATTTGAGTGCCCCCGCACACGTTCACTGGCACGCGTCACACTCCTCCCCCTAGGCAGATTAGGATGGGGGGGAAACAGGCTGTTGTGAAACAGAAACAGAAACCTGACTGTGCCATGCGCAAGCAAACATGCTGCGCTGTGTACCAACGGGAGGGGGGGGTGGTGAGCACAATAAAGGCCATGCATGGAAAACTTTTGCAACGCCCCGTGGGCACGCCACGTAAGCCGCCCAGGAGCAGCGCATGACCAAGTACACCCACCTTCCCTCCAATGGTAGTCAGCCCGTTCCCGCCCCAAGATGCACAGTGAACGTGGCACCCCTGCCCAGCGTGTCCCACAAACGTGCTCCCACGACTCAACAGTTGTGCAAGAGCTGTCCCTGGCCGACCCGGTTCCACAACTACGCAACGCGGCACTGGCCGCAACACACCTCCAACATACTGACGGAAGCCCCACAGGGGTAAAAGACGACCTTCACTTAGAGGCCACCACTCTGAAGTGCTTGGAAGCTGGGGTCCGACTGCCGCCAGGTCGGGGCACAGCAGAAAGCAGCTCAGAACAACTGAAGCTGCAACCGAGACACGGTGTGAACATGCTGGTCAGGAAAGTGTGTATGGGGCGGGGGAACTCACCGCAGGTAGACGGACGCACGCGGAGTCGCCAGAGCAGTGGGACACGATGACCCAGAAGGCCGCAATCATAGCAACCGCAGGATTTTACACCTAACCTTAGGGTACAAGTCATAGACCAGTAAGCGCTAGGCCACAGTGAAACATCCCACATTATGGCCACCCCTGTTACACCCGACCCAGCCTGCATAGTTGTGAGTACCAGGTGGAGGGGGCCCTTGGGTACTGGGCTGACTCACCACCAATACTCTTGCCAACCTCACCCCTAGCCCCAGGCCAGAGCGGAGAACGAGTGCCCTGAAGCCCCGCCCCTCCCAGAACCACACTCGTGGGATCACGCCGGGACCCAGCGCAACCGCAGCCGGGGGTGCCCCCCAGACAGAGCCATCAATGCAAAAGGCCCTTGCAAATGAGGAGTGCACCCACAGGAAAGCTCAGAACTGCGCCCCCCACCTGAGTGCCCAGGGCACCAACACACAAGCCCCGAACCACTCAGGAGCCCGGACAAGGTGCTGCCCATGCCCCAGTCATCCTACCTCAACCCCGAGCCACAGTGTAGCTCACTCGCAGCCCTGCTCCGCCGCTGCACACGTAGCCTGCAATGGCACAGGGACAACAAAAGTGGGGGTGGGGGCCATGGGACACAGGCCGACTCACCACCAACTCCTGCACTCCACCAGCTCCGGGCCAGAAAACGCGACGCGACCAAACGACAACCAGACGACGGCGTGTCCGGCACAAAGAGGGCGCCAGAAAGGCAGGGGGAGGTATAAGTACCTTCCCCCAACCCTCTATGCACCGGAAATGACGCGGCCCGCGTGCCAGGCTGAGGGACTCCTCCCCGGGTTCCCTGACTAGAAGGGGTGCTGGTGTGCCTAAGTGGCACTAAGGGGGCCTCCCTTTTAGGTGGCCCACTGCGTGAGCCGCGGGCAGCCACATAGTCTCGTCTCACCTTCCAATCATCACCTAAGGAATCAGCAGGAACTTCGATGGCCATGCACTTCTCATAAAAAGTTTGGAGTTTGTGCTCATCGCCAACTTCAATGAGCTTCTGGCAGCCAGTGGTCGGGAAGGAGATGCTGAGCAAGTGTACACAAAAGACATAACATTAATAAAGAAAGACTCACTGAATTTGCTCACTACTTTCAGTTAATGCTAATCCATTTGATGTAGTTTCACTGCAATCCTATGAGGAACCTTGTCACAGATAAAGATGTTTCACTAGGCAGAAAACTTTCCGTAAATCTACTTTTAATGGGGACCACAATAAATGAAGAAGGCATACTGTTTCAAAACCTAAAAACACGTGGCATTCAACTGCCACATGCCCACATGGCAGCTAAGATGAGAGGCTCTCGCCATCCTTTCCATTAATGATAACATTCAAGGTGTGGCAAACAAAAGCGCCCTGATGTGTGTGCATCTCACAGATGTCTCCATGTCCAGCCGAGACCACAAGAGAGCATATATAACACGGCCAAGACCTTTTCTAGAAGAGAGAAGTGATTGCTCAGCGACTTGCGTGGGAGGGGGTGATAAAAAGAGCAATACTTTGACAGAAGACCAAAAAGGGAACATTGACTTTGCAGCTCAAAGGCAAGCGAAGATGTGGTCTCTATACTATTATATGCTGGGGTGTGGCACTTGCTCTAACGTTGCCATTTGTCATCAATGCAACAGAGCAGTTCTGTGAGTACTACACTGTCACATGCTGAGGTTCCAAGCCGGACAAGTATCTGTTCTAAGAGCAGGGCATCTACTTAAAATGCAGGATGACACTCTGTTGTCACCATGGCAGATCGGGTCTACGACAAACTTGCCTACAGGTAAATGCGTACAATGCAGGATGCCAGTGCAGCTTGCTTCATTAAGCACACGATCTGCAGCCCCCTACCTCCACTGGCCCCTGCTGTAGAACAGAGGCCACTTGTTGAGCCTTCTGCTCCTGCCATGGAGTCGGTCGACAGCCCGTGCTTCGGGTAGCAGGAGGCCACCATCTAGGTAGGGGAGCCTGGCTTTTCTTACTCCCTCTCTCCATCCGCCTGTATCCTCCTCAACGTACCGCTGCAGGTCCCAGACGGCCCTCGGTTATCACCCCGAAGACCAACTCAGCCTGCTGACCACGACATTTCCCAATTCCTGGCACGTCTTGGCTACCAGGGTAGGCTGCTCTCCTTCATCCTCGCAGCTCGCCTGAGATCCGCTTCCGGAAAGAGAAAGAACTTCCACCCAGCTCTGGGGAACTCTCTCCAGAAATGGAAGAACAGAGACGGGCAGTCACATGATGCTTACATTAGGCATAGAAAGCGGACATAGCAGCAGCTAATACTAGGTGTAGGTGGCAGGGGCAAACTCCGCCACACAACGGAATCAGAGTTTTTGCTGCACTCGAGCAGAGTTGCACAATTCTGCAAACTCAGCTCGCGGAGAGGAGTAACCCACCCACCCCTATGGCTAAGGCAGGAAAATGCCAGCTTTCTAAAAATTTATCACAAATTAGGGCAACCCAATATATTCTTGTGGGCTTGAGTACTGAAGATTATCAGGCAAAGATCCCAACAAGGGATTTTACATCATAAAAAATTGTACATTTATAGATATTTGGGGTACTCTACTGTAGCATCATAAATTAATTATCATAGATATATTTTGACTTTCCACAAAGAAAACAATCTCAACAAAACCGGGTGTATTTCTTATTTTTATATTTATAGCCTTTTGTTTTAAGGGTACAAATATTTCTTCAAGCACATTGATGACAGGTATGATCTTCATATATAATACATAGTACTAGTCAACAATGTACAAACCCATTTCTCTAATATAATGAAAGACTGGCCTATACATAATGCCTAGATTTCCTCCAATCACAATTCTTGGACAGAAGTAAAATAGAAAATGGGTAGATGCATCGACGTTTCGGTCTTTCTTGTAGTAAATATATAAGACCATCTTCAGGACAAAACAAACTTTTAAAGATTAACGACCCCTCTGTAAAGAATATGTGTACAATTAATTTGTCCGCTTAATTACTGATCAAATAAAGAGAGATATACACTCGGGGAAAATGAAGAAATCTTTAAAAGATTTTTGTGGACAGTCCCTTATATACCAATTCCACCACATAAAATGTGCAAAGATGCCCAACGAAAATAAAGCACCTTCACCTTTATAAAACGTGTGCTTGAAAAGAATCAATACTCGAACATCTTACTTATGAATGGATCCGTTTGATCAAAATCATTGGATCTTGTCAAGCATAGATTAGTAGATCTGTGGATGCCTACATGTGAAAATAATGTACATCCAATAGCATTGGTTTACCCTGGTTAGCGAACAACTGAATTTATAAATGATATTCTCTTAGTAACTCAAATTTCATATTCTAGAATTTCCATCAAGAGCCCCTAGGTCAGGAATCAAAAGCTGTGCCCGCCCGTTTAGCCTCTTTGTACTCCACTATACTTGATAGTCTCAGTCAGAGGCAGCGAGGACCCCAGTCCCAACAGTCACCAAGGGGGTCCACAAGCCAATGGACTCACACACTTTTACCACAGTAGATACCGCAGATGGACAGCCTCCAAATAAACAATATAACTTAGGTACCTTGTGCTGCTGGATAGTGAAGCAATGAGTGTCAATTGTCAGTTCTGAAGTTACAAAACAGTTCAGCACGAGCACATCCTCCAGATGGGGTAAGCTCTAAACGAGCCTCTGAGCCACACACCCCGCTGATAGGTATCTTGGTAGGAGAGAGGTAGATCCGCTTCCTCAGTGGTAAGATGGTGTGTTCTAGGCAGTATGACAAGCTCTGTTGTCACATTAGAACAAGATTCACTGCATGGGGTCCATGTACGGTGCACTCGAAGCAGACAAAGCCATCTTGATTCACTATTGGCTACGATCACAGCACCGCTTCAGGGCTGCTGTTTTGTGCACATTCCAGATGCTCTGACTTGCCATCAGGAGGAGCAGCAACCGATAGAAGGGCCCCCTCCTATGCATTAGCCCTCCATGGGATGTCACAGGGAGTTCATGGTGTGAGTAATATGCAGAGAACTCGCTGGAGCTCAAAAATGGGCTACGATCTTGGCCGCGATCCAGGCCACGCCCCTTTAGAGCTACATTTGTAATTGTGTTTAGGCACTCCATACGAGTGCTTGTGTTTTCACTCACTCCTTTCGCCTCCCTGTTGCTTCTTTTCTGTCCCCCTCTGCCCCATCTGTTTCTACTTTACCTCCCACCACCCCGGTTTGCCTGCGGTCCTCGGCTCTCTGGTCTCACTCTTCGGGACTCGAGACTTCGCGTGGATTCGTGGTCGGGGTTTTCCGGCGGCGGCATCGGAGCAACATGGCCGTTGTCCGGTGGAGCTGTACACCGCCGCTGCCGTCACCTACCCAGCCAGACATCGGTGCCCCTCATCACTCCGCTGGTCCTCCTTTCTTCCCCCGCCTTCTTGTGATCTCAGGTGGGTTTGCCAGCTGCCTGTCCGCCTCGCTGCAGCTGATACCCGACTCTGCTGACCGGGCGGTCCCGCCGATCTACGCTTGCCTTCCCAGACCTTTGTTGCAAATTCCTCTCTTCCGGCGGCGCCGCTCTGGGGCTGCAGTTGAGTCGTGTGGATCTTGCGACACCGGACGGAGTTTCCTGGAGAGTGCCGCGACGCAGAAGCCTGTCTTTCCGAGCTTGTTCTCCCCTTTGGCTGTGTCGCGCCCTCCTGACCCCGCAACTGCCGTTCCCTCACGGATCCGAGCCTGCGCTGACTTCTCCCCTTGCTTTCGATGCCCGGTGAGGGATTGACGACACCCTGCTGTTCCTCCTTCGGATTTCGGTGACTTTGCCTTCCCATTCAGGGGTGGGTGTTCTCTCTGACTTTTCAGCCGGTTCGGTTTTGCGTGCATTGCCCGCCATTTTGTTGTGAGGTATTTACCTCCATGACCTGGACCCTCCATCTTGCGGCTGCAACTGACACTCGGACTGATCCTCACTGTTGTTCAGCGCCTTCCTTCCAACACCACCTGAACACCTGGCTGAACGATGGCAAGAATTTCCTGCTTTGTAAATATGTAATAAAGAACTGTCCAAGCCTAATCGCTGTTAAAATGTAATCCTGAGTGAATTTGCAATTTGTATATATATAACTCTAACCACTTGTATATGTAGTAGACCATTGTACTTACTACCACTCCTATGTGATTTTAGAGTTTATCTGTTTGTATCTCTTCCTTGAGTGACTTTACAACTTGTACATTTGCAATTTTTTTCTGTTTGTATCTCTTATGTAACTCTTGTAATCCCAAGTCCTTATGTAACGCAACTGGTTCTTTTGTAAAGCGCTCTGACACCTTCGGGTAATGTTCGCGCTATATAAAATCGCATTAAATAAATAAATGTTTATTTAAGTACTCCATATGAGTGCTTGTGTTCTGACTCGCTCCTTTCCAATCCCTGTTCCTTTTTTTTAGTCTTACCCCTCTGCCCCTTCTGTTTCTTCTTTACCTCCTGCCACTACTGCATGTATTTAAGCACTCCATACAGGTGCTTGCGACATAGTTTCCGTTCCTATTTCTTTTATAATAAGCAAATGGCACTGACTCGGGATTCTATGTTATTTCCCCAACCCCCACACCCTCCTTCTCAATCGTTGTTGTTGTTTCCCATTCCCACTTGGGAGATCAGCAAGCAGGGGAAGCTATAATTTTTTCTAGGCAAAACATGAACTACAGCCAAATAGAGCATAACAGTATATAAAGCCCTGAACTGAAAAGATTTTAAAGTGAGAGTGATTTTAAAAACTAAACCCATCACCCATGCACCCTGCATTGTCTACTGGCATCTTTCAAACATATCGCTGGTGTGGCTAAAAGACAATTAAAAAGGAGGAAGCAGCTCAAACCGGCAATTTGAGCCCAGGGCATTATAGGCATCCTACATTTAAAACAGCTGCCAAGCATTTGAATCTAGGTAGTTGGGTTGTTCTACGTGTACCTTCAATGGGATAAATATGTCCTTGGCTGGAAAAGTATTCTTTCACTTTTCACAGAAATTGCCTACACAGCTATTGAGACTAGAGAGGAACGTGTACTTCATAGTAATAATAGTCTCACTTCCTCTTGGCACCGCTGCCCCTCCCTCTTCATCACACTACTGATCCTCCATCTTCATGCACTGCTTCTCCCCTTTCCTACACATGCTACTGCTCCCCTTCTTCATCACATCACACTCCACCTCACTCTAATCCACCCTTCTCCACCTCACTTCAGTCTGCCCCATTCTACCGCCAACTATCCTACTCCAATCTATTCCCATCTACCCCACTCAATCCACCCCAATCTACCGCACTCTAATCTACCCCCCTACAATCTACCTCAATCTACCTCATTATAATCTAATCCAATCTACCCCACTCCAGGCTACCCAAATCTACCACACTTAATCCACCCTAATCTACCCCACTCTAATCTGCCCTTCCAATTTACCCCAATCCAATTTATCCCAATCTACCCCAGAACAACCTACCCCAATCTACCCCACTCCAATCTAACCCACTCAAGTCTACCCATTCCAGTTTACCCCAGTCTACCCCTCCAGTCATCCCCGATCTACCCCACTCCAACTACTCCAGTCTACCCAGTCTACCCCACTACAATCTACACCACTCCAATCTAGCTCAACCTACCCCACTCAAAGCTACCCCATCTGCCCAATATACCCCACACAATCTACCCAAAATGTTCCCTATCTAATCTACCCCAATCTACTCCCACTCCAATGTATCCCACTCCAATTTACCCCAATCTACCCCACTCCCATGTACCCCAACCTACCACACTCCAATCCACCCCAATCGACCACACTCAATCTACTACAATCTACCACACTCTACCCCACTCCAATCTACTCCACGACAATATAGCCCACTCCAATTTACCACACTCCAATTTACCCCATTCTAATCCCACTCAAATATACCTCAACCTACCCCACTCCAATCTACCCCACTCCTATATACCCCACTCGTATGTATCCCACTCAATCTACCCCATCTCACCCAACCTACCCCACTCCAATCTACCCACCCCATTCTACCTCACCCCAATGTACCCAGCCCCTACCTACCCTGACCTGCCCGCATATACTCCACCTCAATCAGCCAGAATCTACCCCAATCAGCACCAATCTATCCCACCCTTATCTGCCTGCCACAATCTCCCCAACCCAATCTGCTCACCTGATCTCCCCACCCAAATCTACCCCACACCAATATACACTATTGTACCCCACCACAAAATACCCCAACTCACCCCAACCTACCTCATGACAATCTACCACACCCAAATGTATCCCAATGTACCCCAACCCACCCCACTCCACTCACTCAACCATGCTGAACAGCAACCACACTGGTGTACAACTTGGCTAAAATACAGTGGCATCGCCCTCACTGTCTGGCGCAGAGCCAGCAAACGAAAAACAAAACGATGCTATAGCATTGTTTTATTTTTTCGTTTGCCGGCTCTGAGCCAGCTTGTGCATGGAGGGGCGGGCATGGGAGGGTGGTGCTCATGTGTGTTTGGCCGGCCGTCTCAGGCCGACCAAAACACACATGTGCACTTAGGTTTCTCCAGCCCGGCTACATTCAGCAGCCGGGCTGGAGAAACTCCACAGACTCCATGACCAGAGCAGGACGTCTTTCCTGTCCACTCAGGCCAATCCCCGTGCTACTCTGCAGCACAGGGATTTGGCTAGGAGTCTATCTCAGCGGCTGTTGGGACCCAGGAAGAGGCCAGCAGGAGCGACGCAACGCGGAAGGCGGCCGGCAGCGTCAGGTAAGTTTAAATAAAATTATTATTAACATTCCCCCTGTCCCCCGGTGAGCGCGCTCTTCCCCATGCGCTCCCCCACCCGCCCCATCACTCTTTGTTAATGGTGGCCGCCACTGCTAAAATACATTGCCAAAGCCAATAGCTCTTGCTTAGGCGAGACCTATTGGCTTCGCCAATGCTTGTTTGGACAGCTGGTGTGAAGAGGGGGTGTGGAATGGGCCTCACTCAGCCAGTGAACTATAAGCAGATTTGCATGAAGGGGCGTTCCACCTCGGCACAGGTGGGTTTAAGAAAGAGCTAGAGGGCCCCACCCAGACATCTCCTTGCATCAGAGAGCAGAGCTCTGCTGACCCGTGCACCATGTCCTGGGCTCTCCTCCTCCTGCTTAGCACTCTCTGTGCAGGTAAGTGTGCAGTTGGGATTTTCAGTGATAGCAATAGACCTAAGCTCGCTAATCTTTTGCTCAACGTGTGTCCCAGAGTCTTTTGCAGGGAGTAACAACATTATAATGCAAGTCCTAGATCATTTATTTTGTATGTTTAATGTCTGTCTCTAATGTAATTGTTGCAGGTTCCTGGTCTCAGCCGGTGCTGACCCAGCCCTCCTCGCTGTCAGTGACCCCGGGACAGACGGCCAGACTGCCCTGTGTTATGAGCAGCGGGTTCAGCGTCAGCGGCTCCCATATCTACTGGTACCAACAGAGACCCGGGAGCCCCCCTAGGTACCTGCTAAGGCTCTATGATGACTCTAACAAGCACCAGGGCTCCGGGGTCCCCGCCCGGTTCTCGGCCTCCAAGGACCCCTCCAGTAACACCTGCCACCTGCTCATCGCCGGGGCCCTGGGGGAGGACGACGCGGACTATTACTGCATGACCTACCACTGGGAGGGGAGCGTGCTACATTGTACACAGCGTTACAGAGCTATGAGGAACTGAGACAAAAACCTCCTCCGCCCTCTGTGTCCCAGGCAGACTCACTCAGACAACCCAAGAGCAGGAGGCTTAGTCGTGGCTGGCAAATGATTTATAGACCTCTAAGTAAAATGATTCAAATTTGAGTACATTTGATTGAAATAATTCTTTAAGCAAAGAGATTATCTGGGGTCTTTGTTGGACAGTCGCTGGATTGAAAATTGGCAGATTATAGACAGCCCTAAAGAATGACTTTGAGACATCTAACCCTTCGCTTGATAAGGATGGTTGACATTCGAATACACAGCTGAGGAAACGCTTGGCAGAGTTGCAAAGTTTTTATCTCACAATCGTCTGTAATTCTCATGAGTACCAGGATTACTACCCATGAATTGCAAAAGTTTTCTCCATGCGGGTTTTCATACTCAAATCCGGTGTTTGGCTCCCCTTTTATGTTGTTTCAAGGGAAAAAAAAGCATTGGCAACATACATCAATGGTGCGAGGAAATGATTTTAAAGTCAAGTTATAAGTCCGTTTTCAACAACAACAAAACATTTATGGAGAAGTATTGGCAATTTGCATGTATATTGACTGGCAGTTTGCGGGAAAAGGGCTATGTGGGAGTAAACACAGGGAACGCAGGAAGTGCTGCCGTCCACAGATAGACCAGTATTTTGGAAACACGCGACATTTCTGTCGAGATATTAGATTAGAATTTTGCATGCGCTGAATACTTGGTTCAGTGACTCTTGAAGCATAGTTAGGCTATTGTATAGATATTAGATCATGAACATGTAATACATAGATCTCAGCACAGTCCTGGTGGAAAGACCAGAGGTTATCATTAGTGCAAAAGTGACATTCATTGAAGTGGCGTGCATTATTTGGATCCATATTCTGTCGGCCCAATGTCTCGTGACTCCATGGGTTTGCTTTGTCTGTTGTAGACGTCTTTCATTGATCTGTGGAGTGAACCTACCTTTTTCCTGGATAGATATCCCTTACTGTGTGTAGCCCACCATGCCTGTCCCGCTCTCTGGGACTTGCAAAGGCTGGGTTCTGGTGCCTCACTGCTATTGTCATTTCAAACTCAACATCATATCTGTTTCCCGCATCCTTCATTAGTTTGCTGGCTGTTGGAGAGCTCACGCTCCCACTGTGGGGGAACGGACCCCACTGTTTGCTGATATTGTGATGGACTCTTCTTTTAAGTGTACAAAGCTAGTATATTATTCTAGCTCTCCGAGGCACTTGCATAGCTTTTGTCTCTGCGGAAAAAAGAAAATTGGGAAGGGTTAACTTAATAGTGTGCATGTTATATCTTGGTATGCCCTTTGGCCCCCTTTTACTTTTCCCTCTTAGTTCAGCCCTAGCCTGTTGGCGGTTTAGAATCCTCAGGTGGAGGGTGACTCAGAACGTTGGCGCTGATTAAGCATTCAGCTGAGGAAATGTTTGGAGGCATTCTACTTGAGAGAAATACATCTTCTCCAGATTTACCAGTGGGACTCTTTTCTACAATGATTTGGCGACGAGGATGAGATGCTATGTTAGGGGACAGCCTGATGCCTCCACCCCTACCTATTTCTGCTGGATCCAGTCCTCAGTTTTCTTCATGACGCTTTTTGGACTTCTGACCTGTGTACTTTACTTCTCCTGAGGAGAAACCTTGCTTGGACTGTTGTACCATTTCATCTTTGGAGATTTCAATTCTTTAGGGAATCATTGTGACATTCTTCTATTGTTCCTATTATCGTTCACAAGCGCAAGGAGGGGCTGTGGTCTTCAGGGAATCCATTTCCAGTCCTGGCAAAGGCACTTCCACAAGGCAGTGCCCGTCAGTCGTGTGGTGATTAAATCTGCACATTTGGTCTGGTGTGCATTCATCAATTCGGCCTGTAAACCCGTTTTCCAGTCAGGTAACTAGTACTGATGCCTATGACTTCCAACCTCAGAGCCGTTCTGTGAAGGGAGTCTGCCTTAATTCAGCTCCAGATCTTATCTCTGGCTGTCATCTGTGTGGAGGTTTCGAGCTGTGCTTACTGTACTGCTCTCATGCTGTGTTAAACTGCACTCTTTATTAATGGCTGAGTACAGATGTCCTTGGGCTCTGCTCGGTACACTTAATTACATCAAGTGGACAGACAGCTTTGTTTTGAGTCTGGCTTTTGCCAGCTTTGTTTTGAGTCTGGCTTTTGCCGGTTTGATTTTTCACAACTCATTTGCTGGCCCATTATACAAACTTTATTCCTTTTATTCACTTTCTCAACCACTTCAGGGACAGAATTTCCGACTCGCAGCAGAGTTTATGATATATGTGAGGCGCATGAATTTCTCTTCAGCTGCCTGCCATCTCAGCCCCAGGAAACCAAGTGAGGGACGGTGCTCGGAGCGCACTGTGCCACGTTTTCACCTCAGCCTCTGATACATTTAGGCACTTGCATACATCATTGTTTTACAGAACACAAGTTTTCCTCAAATAACCTTCAAGAGGCATAGAAAGAGTAGTGAAGGATTTAGAGTGCCGACCTATATTTTACATTTACTCCTACTGTGAAACTCTAATACTCTGACAAGTCATGGGTGTGGTTTACTTTACACGCCACTTTTCCATTCTCTGTCTCTTGAAGGCATTTTACTACAGTACTACATTTAATGGAGAAGTATTTATTTCCTCACCCGAATTGTCATTGATGATTATTTCAGTTTCATTGGATACATAGAAGTGATGACACTGAAATATACTTATTCACCTGCATTTTGGTGAACTCTACTGTTGGGGGAGTTACCTTAATTTTTCTTGTCTCCTTGTTCACTTACTATTGCTTCTAGCTGATGGGTATTAGCAAACTCTTTGCAGTACTTTTCTGTAGTTTATTTGGTGTCCTGTGTGACTTTCTAAGGAATTGTTCGTCTTTTGTATTGTGCATAATTTTCTTCTGTTTTGGTGTGTTGTTCAGTGTCTCACTGTAGGCATTGTTAGTGTATTATTGTCACTTCCTTAATTTTGATATGGCTGCATCCAGTATGTCCCAACCCTGAATGAAGAAGGTGAACCATCAATTCAATGGAAAAGATGGGTTAAATTATTTGAATCATGTCTTATATCTATTGGAGGAGATGAATTTTCTGTAGTTCGCAAACAGCATATTTTAATACATAACCTAGGCATCCAAGGCAGGAAAGTGTATGACGACCTATCTGTATCTCTGGAGATTGAGTTGGAAGGGGAAGGTGGGGAAGATGAGGGACAAATGGACATAAGGAAATTGGAAGAGCAGTTTAAAAGCACAATTGATATTGTGATGGAACAATTATAAGTGTTTCTCTAGAGTGCAAGGTAAAAATGAAAAAGTAATAAGTTACATTGCTGTACTATGCTGTGCTAAAACGTTTTGGCTATGTGTCCGCCCACTTAATATAGATATGTGTACGTATTGCCATTTTTCAATGCCTGTCACCCCAAGGAAAAAAACTGGCGGTAAAGGGCATTGAAATGTGCTCAATGCCCCACTTGCCATAGGAGGAAAACTCCTATGGTGAGGAGGGGCAATGTTTTAAAAATAAATTATTTATATTTTCTCAAAGAAAATCCGGCTTTGGGGTTTACTTTTTGAAAATAAAGAAAAAACATTGTAAGTTTGCTATAAGGCTGTGTCTTTTTGACAGAGCCGTAAGGGAAAATTGCAATGCATTGCCAGGAACCGCAGTGATGGCGGTTCCTTCCAATGCTAGAAATGACTGCTGGGCCAGTGGACATTTCTAAATTTGGCAGACGGGGACCCCATCATGGTGATGGAGTAATTTACTCCTTTGCCCTGAGAGAGTTAACCCTGTCCGCCAAAATATAAATATTAGGCCCTAAGTGATTGGTGCAGAATCTCAGGATGTTCAGCTGATGCCAGGACTCTAACCTGATATCCCAGATGCGAAGTCTAAAACTCTGGCCGTTAGGGCCATATTTCCTCCCTAACGTACCCTAGATGGAAAGAGACATGGTTGGCTTTAAGGGCCTCATGTACTAAGAGGTTTAGCATGCGCAAACTCTCTGATTTGGCGAAACACTTTTTCAAATGTACTAAGCTCATTTAATGATTCAGAAAAAGGTTTTTCAAATCATTAAAGCGTTAAAGAAACTATTACGAATCTGTGTTGGGAAGGGGTGTCTTGGGGACGTCCTTTCCAAATACTGATTCCTTGTTTTATGTATTAATGTTTTGCAACTGAAATCCGGAAAACAGTCTAGATTAAAAAATTGCTTTATTTAAGAGCAATCAGAGACATGGTGTTCTGCTGACCCCAGCAGGTCACCATCACAATCTCTGTGATGGAAGAACATCATAGTGGGTCACAATCTGCGACCTACCCCATTTGCATTCATGGGTTAGGTTAAACTGCGACCCACTACGATTTGGTATTTTGTGATTGAACCAATTAGTACATAGGGCACATTTCGTAAATGTTGGTGCACAAATTGCAACCACTTTTACCAAATACGGTTTTAGTACATGAGGCCCTAAGCCCTTTGTATTCCTGCTGCTTTTTGTCATCGCAGACACCACAAATACTGGTTTTGCCCCGTCCTTGGATACCAGCCACCTCCCGCTCTGTTGTTTTCTCCATACTCAAGCATTATTTTCTACTTTAGGAGCAGCATCTATATGAGCACGTATTTGTGAGGGCAGAGACTGTATGTTTTCCCTGCGAGTGGGCGTGCTCTATTTTTGCCATCCTTGCACCATAAAGTACCCTAAATTGGCCCCACCATGATAAATGGCACGGCATTGTTTAAATTCAAACCCTATGCACGCGCACCTCACCGTTCTTCTTGTGTCGCGCGGAGCGTGGGTGAATCCTTGGTGACGTTTTCCCCTCTTCCTTGCTTGATGACGCCCTTCTCTCCTCGTTCCCCTCAGCTGTGCGGTGACGCCTGCATGCAGCAGCGCGGCATGTGCCACCCGGCCTGGCATCAAGAAGCGCGCCGCCATCTTGTGCTTGGACACAGCACATCAACATTATGGAGTTACCTAGCATTACCGCCCTCGCCAACCACGTTGTTATTAGAGTTTCCTCAAAGGGTTCCGGTCCGCTGCAGCTTCCTTCCAACTGTCTGCAAACCCTGCAGGCCTTCTGCCAACGTCGCACTTCAAGACATAAAGATGTTGAAACTTACCGATCTACATGACAAATTCAAAGCTTGATGGTCAAGAAGCGCGCCGTCAGCGTATGCATATTCAATGCGTGTGTCAACTTGGGATTTCACTTCTTGCTGATATCCATACATAAGCAACCTTCGCCGTCGTCGAGGGATTCCTTTGGTCTTGCTCCTTGGACAATTAGAAGGGCCTTTTTCCTTCTGTTTGGTTCCATTGTGTGGCACCTTATCCTGGTAACAGCCACTCTTTCCCCTTTGACTGCCTGTGTCAATTTTATTGTTTATACTCTCATGAAGCTCTAACTTATTATGTTTTTGGGCAGTTTAATATCTACAGCATATTTTTCTATCTTCGTTTCTTGGCATGTTTATGTTTTGTTCCCTTAGGCAAGGGGATTTGTTGGCTTGGAAAGCTTGGGTGAGTAGTCGCTCACCGGTGATATCAATTGAAGTTCCTATGTGGGATGTTACATGCTTTCTGTTTTCCTATATACTTTGAACAGGATATTTGTTTTTGTTCACAATATGCTGTTTTATTTTTCACAAGATTGTACTTTATGTTCGTGTGGTTTACACTGCATTATTTATGGACCCTAGGCATACACACCGTCATGGTACATGCCGTCAAGAGTCCATTGTTTCTTTGCTTTCTTATGCATACTATGTGTTTCCCTACACTGGGATCGCAGTGGGTTTTAGTCCCATCTGCTCGTTGTATGTTGGTACACTTTTCTCTTGCACACAGCATCTGTCTACCCTTTTTACAAGGGATCCATGCAAAGGTTATAGTCCTTCTGCATTAGTACGGGTTCCTACCCAAACACTTTCAGTTCTACCCGTTTACAGGGGGTCCATGCAAAGGTTACAGTCCTTCTGCATTAGTACGGGTTCCTACCCAAACACTTTCAGTTCTACCCGTTTACAGGGGATCCATGCAAAGGTTACAGTCCTTTTGCTTTAGTACGGGTTCCTACCCAAACACTTTCAGTTCTACCCGTTTACAGGGTATCCATGCAAATGTTTCAGTCTTTATGCATTAGTGCGGGTTCCTGCACATATCTGTTTGTCTTCCTCCTGGGAGTTATGCGAGGGTTTTAGTCCTTTTTGCATTATTATATGGGTTCCTACCCATATCTGTTTGTTGACATCGCTCAATCTCTCTTTATTTTCACAATGTCAATATTACAAGGACTATGGTCTTTATGGTTCTCAGTCCCATCTGTTACTGCGGTTTGCTTTCGGGTTATAGTCCTCCCGAACCTCACGTATAGTTTTTTTTAAACTTTATATTATTAATTTGCACTGTTGTCTTTACGCTATATTTTGTTATTATGTATTGATGATGGTGTTTGACTTGGGTGAGGATTATCCTTTTACTTTTCCTCATCTTCTTTGTTTTCTTTCTTCTTTTCTGTTCCTTTTGTGATGTTTTCTCCTGGTGCCTCATGTGGATTCTTAACTTTCCTCGGGTTTTCTCCCGTGTTTCTTTTCTCTGTGTTTTCCACATCCTATAGTCCTGTGTTTTGTTGGTTCATTCCTCTTCTGCCCTCTTACATTCCTGTTCTGGCCAGTGGGTATGTTTTGGGGCAGTTATTCGTGCTTCTTTTTCTTCTTTTCTCTGATCGTTCTTTTTCTTTTGTCTACAGAAGGGAGGATGGTTCTTATATCTTGGTTTGCCTCTCTTATATCTTGGCTTTGCTTATCTTTTCCTTTTCTGATGCTCTCTTCTTTCTATGGTTTCTTGTTTCTGATGCCCTCTTCTTTCAATGGTTTCTTGTTTCTGATTTCCTCCGTTTCTCCTCATCTTCCTTGTTTTCTTGTCTCTCACTGTTGTTTTATTTATATATAGAAGAAAGGGGGATATGTTGTATCTTGACTCCAATGTTATTCTTGCTCTCTCTGTGGAACCTTGCTATGATGTCATCCTACAGAATGTTAGGAGTCAAATCTTCACAGTTGACTGGGCTGAGCAGCATGATGGCTGCTCCTGGTGGGGTCTATTGTACCATCTTGAATAAAACTACCTGAAACCCATCTTGCGTACCTGACTCAATCACTACAGTTTTGCTTTCCTGGAGCAAGGTCTGTGTAACAAATGATCTTTAAGTTCTGAAACTCAATTGATATGAATAGCCAGTAGACCAATCACTTTTAAATATATATATTTCTTTTTCGTGTTTTCTACATTCACGGAAACAAGAAATAATGCATGAGAGGTGAACAGAAAAATGTCTGCATTAGTATTCTCAACCACAAAAGTAACCATGATTTAGTCTGGGAAGAATCTAGATGGGTGTCAACATTGTGCAACAATTTTCACTTTCTAACCCACAGAATATAAATATATCTGCTCTGTTAAATGGCCTTAAGCTTGCCATCTGTTCAGTGCACTTTCAGTTCGGAAGTAGGAGGCTCCATGGGTGCCACTGAAGTAGGGGACGGCATTTGTTTTGAAACACAGCCTGTCAGTGCATAGATGTGAGAGCCCATGTTTTGTGCACATATCCGAGTGTGCACATTTATCACATGTATAGGAGGTGGCAAAATGAGTCCTCACATGTGTGTGAGTCTGTAGATGTGCCAATGTGAGTATGCATGCATTTAAGAGCATGTCTATAGGCAAACCAGTGTGAGGATGCAAATCTGAGAGCATGTGTAATGATCGCAGTGTGAGAGTATGTGGGAGACAAAGTGTTCATCATAAATTGTGTGAGAGCCTCAGTGCACAGGAGAGTAAACAGACATGCAATCTTGTGTGTAGGCATGTACATATGCTTGTTTTCTAGACAGCATGCATTTTGTTTGTGAATGCTTATGCAAGAATGCACATGCACATAAGCATATATGCACTTCCATGTACACACTTTCATGCATATATAATTATTCACATATATATGTACATATATATGTGTGTGTGTGTGTACCTTCAGTCTATGTCCTGTGTATCTGCACATGCAGTAGTGCTTGTGTGCACATGTGCATGTACATATATATCTATCCAAATGAGTGTGCATCTGCACTTGTGTGTGCATGCTAAACCTGTATATCTGTTTGCATTTTCACAAGTCTGTGTTTGCATATTTGCAAGCATATGAGCCTGTGTCTACTTTGGTTAATGCATACTTGATTTCTAGCTCTGTTGTTAGCCAATATATTTGATTTTACTAAAATGATATGTGTAAGATATTTATTGGGACTTTCGGCCAGCCCTCTTCATAAATTGGTCTGGTGTTGTACATTCACATATTTCTTTACCCCCTATAGCATACACCACAGGGGAATGATTCAGACCACTTTACCCAGTGGCTAACTTCTTTGTGAGTGACAGCGTTCTGCTAGTTCACAAGAAGCATTTCCACACACAAAGTAGATCCCTTCGGTTCTAGGGACTATTATAGCAATGTGTCTTTCTGACTAAATCCTATTTTTGCTTTTAGACTGTGTTTCTTTATAGTGTCAAGAGCCCAGTATCATGCCCCACATTAAGGTTTTGCAAAAACGATAACAAAAACAGAAGAAAAATTGTGACAAAGCCAAAGGTCTGACAGTCAACTCCGAACCTATTGACTTTGCAAATGCGTGTTTTTAAAGGAATCACGTCCCCTGTAAAATATCCAATACTCTCTTTCTTGAAATAGGCTGTGTCTCTGGGCCAGAAGCAAACGATATTGTTAGGTCATAGAAAATTCAACATATGGATTTCACTATGTGCCTGCTTCAGATCATGGTCTCCTTACTCATGTGAATTTATACCCACTGCTCTTTGAATCCCTTTTGACTGTGATCAGGGACCTCCAGCTGGAGGTGTAGTGAAATCTATTCATGCCCCCTGCTCTGTGTGCTGCCTCAAACTGCAAACTGGAAGTAAAAAGATACCTTATGAGCAAGTTCTTACCTTAATTGGTTTGGATCTTCGGCTATACGATACTGGACGTATACCTTCATGGCTTGTACTGATTTATTATATTTGTTTTCTTTTATTTAATCTTTTCTTCCCCTCCCAGATCTGCTATTTTAGCCACTGTGTTGCTTTCATGCACCCTTGTAACTGTCTTGTTGATTTGTATTTAACGGCTGTACAGCCCTGATCAGCTGTAACTTGGCACCCTTTGTAACTGTCTTGTTGATTTGTATTTGACGCCTGTAAATCCCTGATCATCATAATTGTGAAGCGCTCTGATATCCCTTGGGATCTTGTTCGCGCTATATAAAACTTTATAAAAAAAAAAAAAAAAAAATAAATACCAGTGCTTAACTTGTGAAATAATAAGTGCCGGTTCCCAGAGTTTCTCTAACCATCCGGCAGCCGTTGCTGGCGAATGTCGAGATTGCCGAATGCTGAGGCTGAGTCTGGATTCCACCTGATGCTTCTTTCATCCGACACCAGATACTCCCTGCCCCTTTATCTCACCTTTGCAATTCTTTTTCATTGCTGCTTTCTCCCTTTGTCACTGTTTTTCAGTCTTTCTCTTCCTCCTCTTTTCCTCCCTTCGTGATTTTCTCTCTCTTGCCCTGGGTCAAAGTCTGAGGAGGGAAAATAAGTGCTGGTTCCCAAAAATGAGTGCTGGTGGGCCCCACCAGCAACCACCGGTTCAAATTAAGCATTGCTGCCTATGTATTTGCACCCACTGTGTTAACATAAGAGGGGTTGAACAGGTGGACCACGGTCAGATGCACACTATGATATATCCGGGTAATATGCAGGAAAGGAAAGGAGGATTTCCATGAACCCTGTAGGCCATAAAGACAGTCGTATGGCCTTTCAAGCCAACTTTTAAGATATGAGTATGCACAATGATAACAGCTAAACTTTTCTTTAAGGTTGTCTCTTTTTTGTTTTATGCTGGTAGTTTTTTGTTTTATACTTCTGTGATCATAGTTTTCTTTTAATTAATTTGCTATTTAGAACATTGAACACATTCTTTTGCAAACTCATCTTCAAATTTTCTGGATGTCTTTGATAGTTTCCTCTCCTCTATGTGAAAACCACTCGTTCATTGAGCATTGTTTGGTCTTAATGCTTTATTTGATTTTGTAACTTTTTTTGTTGTACCCTGTTTTGTGCACTTTTAAGGTTATTTTAACCGAATAAAGTCATACTTACTTGCTTACTGGCTCTCCTCCTACATTTGCAACTGACCCCTGTTTGTTCACATGGTCACCTCCAGGCCTCAAACAATCCTATCACCTATGGAGTCCCATTGGATTTTATGTTGTCTTCTTTTATCTTCAACCTCTACATGAAGATCCTTGGTGCTTAACTCACAGATAAAAGCACCAAGTACAAAATGCTTCAGACATACATTGACTCAAACATTGCCTCTATCTCATCCATACCAGGACGTCCAGAGTCTATCTGTAGTTCAACCCAAACAAGACATAATGTCTGTTATTCGTAAAGAACAACAAGCAAGAAACAGTGCAAACCTGTCTCAATTATATGAATGTTAACAGGTTCAAAACCCAACTTTTACCAAATGTCAAGTCACTTGGATTCACCCTTGACACCACCCTCACCATGAATGTACGCTTTGCCAAAAAAAGGCCTGGTACCAGCTCTCTTATAAAGAAAGTTCAACCGTTTCTTCCAGAAAGTAACCTCAGAACTGCTTTTCAAGCCCTTTTACTCTCACAACTGTATGGTGGTACTGCCATGGTCTCCCAGTCTCCATAGTGACACCCCTATGGGCATCCTACATGCTGCAGCATGTCTTATCCAGATTCGAAGAAATAAGACCACATCATCTTTATCCTGATGGAACTCCATTGGATCCCCTTGACGACCTGCAACATATTCAAACCCAGCTGCATCATGTTTTTACAAAACGCCAACATGTGTATCTTGCAGACAATCTCACCATTTCTAGTGGCTCTTTAAACCCCTACAGCCGGGATACAATCAGACTGGAGACTAAGGAGTACAAGTAAAAAAAGCAAGGGAGCAGGTCTTTTCCATCTATGCACTCAAGATTTGAAATACCATCCATGTGTCCATTAGGACCACTTCAACACTGCCCCAATTTAGGAATGAGTGGAAGAAGTACTCTTTTAAAGAATTCTACATCATAATGCTGAGTTACCTGTGCCTGTGTGCTTGTCTTGAGCCCTGGAAGTGTCATAAACCAACTAATTGCAGAGGTTGGATGAAGTGATGCTGTTGGTATTTTTGATTTTAGTGGCAGGTGCATCTTAGAATGGTAATTGTTTTATCACCGACTGCTGCAGCTGCAGAATCTTCTGGACTTTGAATCACCACTCTGTTCTCCAGAGGTTGAAGACAACATTCCCGTTCCTCTTTGCCCTCAAAGTTGTAATCTGTCATCTTCCAGTTCATTTGCTTCTTGGTGTTTCAGTTCTTGTAAATGAGACATCCAGTGTTGAAAAAGCAATGAAAGGGGATAGACATTTTTTGTACAGTGGATTCAGTATAGTAGAATAATATACTATTCGAAGAGCACAGTTTCTTTTTGCAGCCTGAAATGTGTATTCAGATAAAGGGTTAAACTGTTGACGAAAGCAGCTGCTTTTTCATTGCCTTTGGTATATGATTCTTCCACCTTTCTCACATTGTCATACAGCATGTGCAACAATGGGATGATTTGTGTCATAGTAAAATTATCCTTGCTTTCTTACTGTTTTGAAGGCACTCAATTAGCCCTCATTTGTGAACCTCCATTGTCATTACTCTGGCAGTTGTAGCCCCACTGCTTTCTAGCACATAATCATTGCTAGACCTGCACTGCTCAATCAGGCTTTGCAGCATGTATAAGGTGGAATTCCAATGATTTTGGTCCTCCTCTATGAGGGCTTTTATGCACACTCAATTAGTACGCTGAATGATTCTGAATTGCTTTTGGAAGTTCTGCACAATTAGGATGATGCAATAAGGTGAACATTGTACTCTGAAGTATCCTACCTCTGCCATGGCTTTGACAATATGACTGCCATTGTGAGTGGCAATGAATCCAATGCTGATACCTCCTCCAGGATGTTCCAAACTTTATGCGTTTTCTCCATGAAGAACTTTACACCTGTAGCTTTTTTTGGGGGGAGTGGGAGTTTTATATAGCGCAAACTTGACCCAAAGGTGTCAGGTATCAGTGCGTTTTACATGAGCACTGGTTGTGATACAGACTGACTCATTCTTTTTTGTTAGGCACAGGGGGATTAAGTGATTTGCCTTGATTTGCCCATAATCACAGGATGTTGAGCCTCGCTGCCGAGACTTGAACCCAGTTACCCAGCTTCTAGGTCGACCACTCTAGCCGTTAGGCCACATCCTCTCCCCTTGTTGATGAATGCCTTGAAAAGCATCATCTATGGAGACTCAGTATGCCGTGACACGTAGGACCAGATTTACCCACATTTTGCACTGTGTTTGCATCACAAAAGTGATGCAAATCAGCACAAAATGATTTTTTTTATATTTACTATCCAGCACAAAACTTGTTTTGTACTGAAAATTGCCTAAAAGTAGCTCAAAGTGGCGTGAAGCGCTGCTTTCCATTACTTAGAGTCAAGGGGTAGTTAAATGGGTGTACCCATGCAACCACTCATGCTTTTTGATGCAAAAACCTTGCTACCAAAAATTTGTCACATGGCTTTGTGTCAAACATTAACACCATTTGAGAGCAGTTGTTAAAAGAAGTGTTTTAATTTCTCCTTTCTTTTCCGACTTTGCATGTGTGGTGCACTGTACAGCACACAAACAAAGTGGGAAAAGTTTTAAAAGTTGTCTAGGCATAGTTTTTTGTACTGAAAGGGTACTCCTCCAGTACAAAACTTAAGCTAGACTCACGCACCCACCCTTGAACTATGGCACAATGGTGTGTGCGTGGTGCTCAGCAGCAATATTCTGTGGCGGGGCTAGGGAGAGAGGGGGAGAGAGCCATATCTCTGTAGATACAGTGCTCTCCTGCTCTCTCCTTCTCAGGCAAAGCAGAGCAGCATTTTTGGCTGCTGCGTTGCATGAGAATTTAGAAAATCTGGTCTGTAGTCTGTAGCTTGACAACTAGACCACATGTCTGCAATGAGATGAATGGAGTGCACATTGCTCTCCTTCATTTCGTTATCAAGGAATTCCAGCATGTGATGTTGCAGTTGTGGTCCAGTTTGGAACATTATATTTTTGACAAAGTTCATTCACAAATTCCATAAACCCTTCTCCTGCCACTGAAGGAAAAGGGAAACGGTCAAGTACTACCATTTTGGCCAGTTTACGATTAGATAAATGGACAATATCATTGGTTTTGTGATATGACAAAACCTTTCTAAATTTAGTCTTGATAGTGGTTTGTTGTGTTTGATTTTTGTGACAACTCCACCTCAACTGACCACTGTGGGGGAGGTTGGCTCATTTGACACTATGAAGTTGCAGTGGCATCCCTCATTTCCTTGTGCCAATCTGAGGACTTTGTAGGTAAGCATTGCACACTATGAGCAATAGCCCTGCTATGTCTGACAATGCCATCTTTTCCACCAACTTTCAATCTGTCCATGTGGCTGTTGGACGACTTTGGGTACGTGTCGGGCTTACGTGTAAACTGGCTCAAATCCTGCCTGTTCCCCCTGGCTCCTAGGCCGGCCCTATATCGGACTGACTCTGCAGGATCCCTTCTGCAGTGGTGCTATGATACCTTTAAATATCTGGGTACCACATCGAGAAAGACCTCAAGGAATTCAATATTGACAAAACGGTTGGCTCTATCCACCAATCCCTGCCTTTCTGGCGCTCGCACCCTCTGTCCCCGCTGGGTCGCGTGGGTATCTCTAAGATGTTGGTATTACCTCGACTGTTATACTTTATCGCAGCCCTCCCAATTGTGCTTCCAAAGAGTTTCTTCTGTGAACTCAATGGACTACTGTTGGTACTGATATGGAGCGCGGGTTGGCACAAAGTAGGATTGATCACGCTTCAACGACCACTATCGGAGGCTGGGCTTCGAGCACCTAACTTCAAATTTCATTATGTGGCATCACAACTGCAGTGGCCGTTGGCGTGGCTATGGGCAACAAACTGCCCAGAGGTGCCGCTCATTCACGAGGTGCTAAGTGGTGTAAGCACCTTCACATGGCTCTCTGATATAGCTGTCTGCCCTCACGGGGAGACAAAAAAAATGGCAGTGGCCTGCTCCTGCCTGTTGGCAAAGATATGTACACCACAAAGGCCCTCATCCCCCATATTCTCTGTCATTCACTCTCTGGGAGCTGCCCTGCTTTCAGGCCATGGTTGACCTGACCGCATGGAGAAACACGAAAGTTGTTCAAACAGGCGACCTCTATATCAAAGGAGCAGCAATGTCTTTCCAGGAGGTCATGGACACATACGGCCTGGGCGCAGGACAGTTCCTCACATTTCATGCCGTACAACATGTACTGCGCGACACATGGGACACCGGGGACACAGAGACCCCCACCTCTGCAGTATTGAAAGTGCTGTTGTTGTCTGTCACCACACCACACGCCATCACATCCCTTTACACCTCACTCAATACTCCCCCACTGGACCATGCCGGTGGGGAATGCACTAAATGGGATGGAGTCCTAACACAGCCCTTCTCAGATGTGGCCTGGACACGGGCTCTTCAGCTGCTGAAGTGGATATCCCGTAACCCCAGATTCCACTTCACATAATTCAATTACTTACATCATGCCTACCTCTCCCCGTAATGCATTAAACGCATGTTCTCTGCTCTTTCTCCGAAGTGCCCCCGTTGTAACCTACAAAACACAGACTTTTTCATATATACCATATGAAAAATGGCCTGCTCAGTGCTACACAAAGTATGGCTAGAAGTGACCACCATAGTAGCCGACATGTCAGTGCACAACCTCACACCTACTCCTGAATCCTGTTTGCTGGGTCTGCGCTCCTGGGCCAGGGGGGACAAACATCTACACCATTTTATTGATTTCCCTTTGTGTTATTCAAACGCCAAATAACCATGGCGTGGAAAGCTCCAGTCCATCCGGAACGCCGGTGCTGGCTCACTGTGCTGTTGACATGGACCAGAGCTGAAGCCCGCACACTCCGCATGAGAGCGGACTCCCGTACAGGTGGGGAATGATGGGAAACCTTTCTACTTAATGTGGAGGTCAAAACCGACGAGCGGCCACCCTGAAAGTCGCTTCCACGACCTGCACATAGGAAGCACCCACTGCCTTCCAACGACAATGACTCATCACTACATGCCTGAGGGGTGCACGTGGACCGACAACAATAGCACCAACACATCACACGCCCCACCCGCTACACATATCAGATCCTGACTCTTATGTCCCTATGGAATAGACAGCACCATCATGTTGAAGGCAACCCTACTCTCAAAGGGCTGGCCGGGAAGGATTGTTTGCAGTGTGCTCCTAATGCCCATTTGCCCTGGCTGCCTCGTCACCCACGGACACACACCCTCACCACTTGGTGCATTTCCAGAGCTCTCATTTATTCTTTTTTTTTTTTTATTCCTGGTTTTCCTCTTTTTTTCCCTTTCTCTCCTGGTCATTTTCAGTCAGTTGAGTTGTAATGCACAAGAATTTTCTTTTGATATTTTCTCAATGCATAATCCTGGCCAAATGTTTGGCGATATATGGCTATCATTTGCTCAAAATGCAATCTCATGTTCATGGAGACTTGAGGGCTTGCTTATCGAAGTTGTAATGATATGTACAAAACTTTAATAAACACCTTTTAAAAAAAACTTTCTATCTGTTCAGGTTTTCTCCTAGGAAGAGCCATATTTTGATGTGCTGTTGCCTCAGGATTTGATAGACATAATTGCCCTCCCCCAGTATCATAATGTCCAGCTGGCTTCCATGACACACTGATCTGGGTAAACCATGCAAGCTGCAATGTGGTGCTCATTTCATTGCCTTAAGTGTACATAAGTCCCAAGCTGGAGAGGTGAGCTTTCCTATAGGGCCACAACCAAACGTTTTCATCGAACTAGGTTGCAGGTAGGAGGTAGTGGTTGGTGCTGGCTTTGGGCTTTTGAGAAGATGGAATCAGGTGGGGGGTAAAATATATTGAATGGTAGTGATATACATTTCCTCTGTGCCACTCCTGACAGGAACAATCACTGGCTCATCTTCCTCACTGCCAACTAGGTTTTCTTTTCCCTTGTCTCCCATGGCGGGACTCAAAAAGGCCACTCCATGTCAATATTATCTGAAGGGGGACTTGGAGAAGATAGCAAGTGGTCTTTCTTTTCTTAGTAGGTAGTGAAGGTAGTGAAGACGATGTGTCCAATGTCACTGAGCAGCAAGCTGAACTGTGTTCTCTGCACCTACCTCAGGAAGATCAGGTGCAGACTACTCTTGTTGCAGTTGAGGTTTCTGGAAAGATTTCCTTTTCTGGGACAATTCTATTTCGGGCTCACTGGTTTCAACCATGGTTGTTGCACAGAGAGATATCTGATTTGGTTGTGATGCTCGCCTTTCCTCTGTTGATCATGCGATGATTCTCCTCTCAATGTCTTTCTGCCTAAAAGAGGGTGCAGCAGGTATACTGCATTGCACACCTTGGTGGAAAAGGATGAGGGCTTGATGCCAGTGGTTGCTATGGACTTCTCTTCACTGGCCTCTTTCTTTGGTGCCATTGTCTTCACTTCTGCTTGTCGGTGACACACACAGTAGCATTTAGTCCAGAGATCTCTAGACTCCAGTGTCAGCTAATTCTGAGACTTCTCTCCATCTCAGTCCTAACCACATGCAGCAAATAAAAAGTAAGGAGGAAAATAGTGAGACTTAGTGCCTGATTTAGAAGTCAGCAGCGGGGACCACTCCGTCACATCCCATCCGCCGTATTACAATCACATTCTATCCTATGGGATATCCGTCACGTTTGTGACAGAGTATTCCCTCCTCTAAATTCCAAACCAGGCTCCTAGCCTTTCTTTTTTTTTTTATTTTTTTTTTATATTTCTTTTTATTAAACAAACATAAATACAATAATACATTACAGAGGAGTCAATCACTTAAGGGCATGAGGTATCCTGGGGGAGGAGAATCATTGTACATAATTACAGGAAATGAGGAATGCTACGGTGAGGGCGGGTCTGTAATATCAATACAGCGAGGCGGTGAGCATATGTCTCCTCGATATATATTCCAAGAGCCCCATACACGGGACCACTTTTTCGGGCAACCCCTGGCCATGTACACCGTTTTTCCCTATACATGCACCAGTCTAGATCCCTCTCCCAGGCTTCCACTGTGGGAGGTCGCTCTACTCCCCATCGCTGCGCAATGTTCCTCTTTGCTATCATGAATCCCAGTGTGGACCATTGTGTCTGGGCTGTATTCAAGTCAGTAGGTTCCCAGATATTCAGGAGGCAGCGTCTCACCTCAGGGCGAAGCGAGATCGAGAGTACCGAGTTGATGACACCCTGAACCCTGCGCCAGAATGTGCTGATGACTGGACACTCCCAAAGAATATGCAGAAATGTTCCTGTGTGCCCACAGTTCCTCCTACACTCCCCACTTATCTCCCTTCCCATGTGTACTAGTTGAGGCCCAGTCATGTAAATCCTGTGTAGGATTTTAAGCTGGACTAATCTGAGACGCGCTGATATGGCTACCACCCTGGGAGAGGATATCGCCTCCTGCCAATCCTCCTCATCCAATTCAATCCCGTCCCGTGTCCACTTCTCCCGCAGTGTTTGGAGCTGGTCCTCCCCATTGTTGATTAACTTCTTATATATGAGAGAAATGGTTTTCTCGGGTAGTGACCCGTCTAGTATTCTATCTTCCAGTGGTGAAGCGTCGGGAGGGACGGAGTCTCGTGTCAGGTGCATACGTAGTGAGTGCACGATTTGTACATAGCGGAAGTGTTCAGTGTCTGCCAGCTTATATTCATTTTGGAGGTCTACAAAGAGTTTGATCCCGCTGGTTCCCAACATATCTTTGATGTGTGAGATTCCTATTAGGTCCCACCTGTCAAACCCTTTCGTCTTCCACAGACTACCTAGCTTCTCTGAGTCCCACAGTGGAGTGGCTAGTGTCAATGTATTGCCCCACCCCAGTGAGGTAGTTGCGCTGTGCCAAACTTGAACGGTGTGTGCAGTGGGTCCAGTTAGGGCAAGCCGTCCAGGCCTTGAGTATAGTGCTCTACCATACGTCCCTCCCGGGAGGAGCCATCTGTCCATAGCATAGCCAGGGTCATCTGGGCGACCGTAGGTGCCGTGGTTAACGGCAGCAAGATGTGCTGCCCAATAGTATTTTTTAATGTCGGGAAGGCTAATGCCTCCTTCATACCACGATAGGGTGAGTTTAGTTAAAGCAATGCGAGGTTTTCCTTCCCACAGCAGAGTGCGCTGGAGGTTCTCAATCTCTTTGAAGTAGTGAGCTGGGACAGGGTCCAACGTGTTCTGTAGGATATATAGAAACCTAGGGAGGGACATCATTTTAAAAAGGGCTGCTCTACCCAAAAGCGAAAGGGGGAGTGTTTTCCAACTAGCAATATCCTTCTGGAGTCTGCGAAGGGGTGGAAGGAGATTCCGCTCGTATCGAAGTGCGGCATCTAGGGAAACAAATATGCCTAGGTATTTAAACCCGATTGTGTTTATCTGTATTGGACAGTTCCTGGGGGGAAGAGGTGGGTCACCACTAAGGGCATATAACAGGGACTTATTCCAGTTTACGGTGAAGCCAGAAAATCTGCCAAAGACCTCCAGTATATCCAGTATCACCACCAGGGAGTGCTTCGGCGAGGCTAAACTCCTAGCCTTTCTTATCAATGCATTACAAATAATAAAATAATTAAAAAACACTGACAATGAAATCTATTCATTTAACAAAACATGGATCAATTACAAAAAGTATATAAATTATACAAAAAAAGAGAAATATCTTCACAAATAGATAATTTCACATTTTAAAAATATAACATAATATATACATTTAGCAAGATGTAAAACAAGTTTTAGATAAATCTAACATTTTAATACATTGACATATATTTGTGGGGGAAATCAAATGAAATGTTTCAACTCCAGTCCAACAAAAATTGGGGAACGTGCATCTCCTCCAGTCCAACTAAAATTGGGGAACGTGCATCTACTCCAGTCCAACTAAAATTGGGGAACGTGCATCTACTCCAGTCCAACTAAAATTGGGGAACGTGCATCTACTCCAGTCCAACTAAAATTGGGGAACGTGCATCTACTCCAGTCCAACTAAAATTGGGGAACGTGCATCTACTCCAGTCCAACAAAAATTGGGGAACGTGCATCTACTCCAGTCCAACTAAAATTGGGGAACGTGCATCTACTCCAGTCCAACAAAAATTGGGGAACGTGCATCTACTCCAGTCCAACTAAAATTGGGGAACGTGCATCTACTCCAGTCCGACTAAAATTGGGGAATGTGCATCAATTTTATGAAGGGGGCAAATGTAACACTCTAGCTCCAATATCACTAAAATTGAAAAAAAAATCATATATTTCGTGGGGTTAACATTACTATTCTAAAACCAGTCTAAACAACTGTGACTGTGTGATCCGCGGGGCCATCATGTGCTGAGATGACATTTCAATCACGTCTACCCTGAATCGGGACCTTAGCTTACTAAGGAAGACTCAGGGACCAGACTCAGGTGAAAGGGATGGGATGGGATATTAAAAACAACAGGCAGTTCTTGGTAGAGGTGGTCGCTTCTGGCAATAGAGGAAACTGCATCTGATAAGACCCATCACAAGGAGATCAATGCTATATGTTATGTTTGATATACTGAAACTGATCTTTGCATTCCTCACATATTACGAGAGATTTCTCGACTGTCTGTTTACCATGCAACTTAAATGAGCTGAACTAAAGATAAACACAGGAGGGAAGCATTTAAATACAATTGTTTAGCTATTCCTATTCCTTATTAGTGGACATAAATGAAAACATTTTGTATTACCTCTTGTTAAATAGTCGTTTAAGTTGAATGTTCTGAATAAAACACTTTCCAAATAGTTCCACAACTATATATATTCACATTTATTAAGCAAATTTAAGAAATTGTGTTTTGTCTGAAATGACCAGAGTCTAAGTCATTAATCGTTCTTTACCTTCTCAGGATAATAGTTTTCTTATCTCCAGGTGAAACAAAGCAAGTTAAACACAGCAGATTCTTTTCATTATTAGTTGCCGAGAAAAGTTCTACAACTTGCACGCTTGAATTCGTATGTGCAAATCAGTCTTTTTCAATCAGATCTCAGAATGCAATTACTTTTGTAAAAATATTAAATAAATAAATTGAAGAGTGCAATTGCCTACAAGGAATTAACTGAAACAGGAACTTTGAACACATCTTTGAAATGCTGCAGATGAGAAGCACTGCCTGGATTCTTCTGGTGTCCGATTTGTGTCACTACATGAAAACTCTAGAGCATCTCAAGAGAAACGTTTGCTCCACTTCCACCATGTGTTTACTATGAGAGGAACACTTGTCTCTGAATTATTTCCTCAAATTTCTTTATCACTAAAGACAGCATTTTTTAAACAGTTCATTATTGCTGCCCCTTGCCCTTGAGAGAAAGTTACTGCTCACTGTGCTGCAGTTTCTCAATTACAGAGAGAAACGGTTCCTCTGTGATCAAAATGAGCAAACATCAGCTGAATTGTAAGTTTAGGAATAATACTTTAAAAGAGTTAGAACTTCATTCAAAGACTGGACAATGCTCTTTTCTGAACACACAGATGTTTACTAGTGTTTGTTCCTGACACTAACGTTGGAGAAAATGTATATATTTGGGGTGGGAACACTTACTATTCCCACTCCAATCTGGGCAACTTTAAGGGAAATTTTGGACTCAGCTCAGGGGGATCAGTTTTACTTTTCCTACTCCAAACTAAACACAATTGGCAAAAGTGTTAGACTCTGGTGGGGGGGGTGTCACATTTACTATTCCCACTGAAATCTAAGCAACATTGAAGAAAGAGTTGGACTCTGGGTGGGGTAGGGGGGCACATTTATTATTCCCAATCCAAACTATATATTCCTTAAAAAGAAATTATCAACAATATTATACCAAACAATTTTAAAGTACTCCAATAAAAGAGACAATTCTAAACATCAAAGAACATTTAGAAAAAGCAATCAAGTCAAATCTGTATTAACATAAAGCAATATTAAAAACCACAATATTAAAGTATATTTAAAAGTCAATTTTATCATTACAAAAAAGATAACTTACCATTGACATTCAAAACTTTGATATAATGGTACCCACAATCCTAAGTACCATTGATATTTTGCGATCAAGATTACTCACCAGTAATAACTATTGCCCAGAGGACCCATGCGGCAGAACATATGGAGACAAATTCCAAGAAATGAGAAATAAATCCCAGGTGTCTCTCCAGCTCCCATAGGACACCTAGCAGAGCCTGTGTAGGCTGACAAAAATTAATTAAATATGATCAAAACCATTTGCGTTAGGTAAAGGCTCCAAGGTCGGCAGCTCTTAGGCCCATATGTACAAACACATTTTGCATTTCTTAATGGTCCGAATTGCTATTTCGGGCCATTAGGAAATGCAAAATGGCCTTTCGGTATGAATGAAAGGTATATGCGGTGTCGCAAAATTCTATTTCTACCCAGTAGGAATCTCATTTTGGGAATCGCACAATCGAAATCGCAGGGATTTCCTATTTATGATTTGGTAACCACATGTACAGCGGATTTCCTAATTGCGACTAATCACAAAATGGCAATTTAGGAAATGTAATTACCATGGAATTGATTGGATCCGATGGTAACCAGGTGCAAATATTAAAAAGGCACCCAAAATGCATCAGGATCATTCACAGTGGTGGCTTTGAACATCCTGGCAAGGAGGATGAGGGTTTTGGCAGAGCGGCAGAGAAGGAGGAGAAATATAACCTGCTTTATATGCGTACATGTTTTCATACAGTATGGTATTGACTACACATTGATGTTCTAGAGTGTTATTTTCACTGGGGTATACAGCGTATGAGTTTCTAACCCTCTCCATCACCTGGTGTAATATTCGACTCCTCATCTTCACTTCCCCTAAGTGTCAAGTGGTGAATCAGACTGACTTCCTGCGGGCCTGAGGAAAAGCCAGAAATATCTCATGTGTGCCCACAATACGTCAATAAGGGAACCATTAGGGCAAGGCTACCATAATGACAGGCCTAGGCACAAGATTGTTAAGTGTGTTCATAATATGTAAATGAATGGAACATTATGGATGGGTCATTATTATGGCAGGCATAACTACAATTAGTCAAGAGTGTCTCAAATATGTCACAGATGGACACCATTAGTTTGGGGTCACCCTTACGCCAGGAATAGTCACACATGTATGAGATGGGCCCACTATAAATAAAGACGAATATCATTTTGCTGGGCAGCCAAGTAGAGACTAAGGTAGGGTATGCAACTAATATCAGGGCCCACAATATTCCTGTGATAGTCACTCTTATGATCACAATTCCCCCATCATGTTAATGATGGTGAAAGACATCAATAACATGTCAAGTTTGACAATAATAAGGGAAGGAGGACACCATTATGCCAAGTTCACCATTACAGTGACTACTAGGTGGTGCTTTTAGCCAGGGCCCTCATTATTTCCAAAACCTACACATCTATTTACCTATACCCTCTCACCGACACACACAAGCATGCAAACACATATACACACAAATACATGCATATAAACATGCACATTGACGTACATAAACACATAATCCCATGCATGCTTACAGACATGTATGTCCTTTACCATTTACCACTAACTGTCCTTCTAACAGCAGAAGAGGCACTGGACTCTATGGGCCCGATTTACAAAGGTAAACTGAGACGAAAGTCTAACTTTATGACTTTAGGTATTCACAAAGGGCATTTATGAGCAGTAAAGTTAGACTTTTGTCTCAGTTAAACTTAACTTTGGTCTTAAGTTTAATTTTTGGTCTCAGTTAAACTTAAGACCAAAACTTGTGAATTGGGCCCTATATGCGCTCCTTTTTCCAATCAAGCACTTTGTTTGGATGTTTTTCGAAATCAGTTTGGCAGCAGTGGCAAGCAGAAGCTGTTATGATTTAGAGACTATTTGCCCCTCCAAGATCCACAAGTCTGTACCTCTCCAGTCTGAACCTGCCCAATCATAAACCTGTATAAGGCCGTAGGATCACCTTAATTTCCTTGAACCTGCCCCCACTCTTTCTCAGTTTTTAATAGGGTAGGAAGTCAAAGATGGGCATGATCCATACAGGCTCATTTACCTAGTATGCTGCACTCCCTAAAATATGAGCAGCATGTCTACCGTGCATTGTGCCCGAGCGAGAGAATCACTACGTTTAAAGCCAATTGACTTTTGAGTCCTCCCCCTGACAACATTCACAATGCACATGAAATAAAATAACCCAGCAGTCTTAGGTAGGACTACATCATCATTCTTTAGCTCACTTCGCCACCCCAGTTTAGACCCAGCTGTATGCAAATCAGTCTTGAGCCTGTGCCTCATGGGAACAGTCCAGTTCGAACTGCCAAGCCAGATCTTCCCTGGACTGGAAGCAAGCATCCTGGGACCGGTTTCGGGGTAACACCCATCATCAGACATGCTAGCTTGAACCCAGTGGCAAAGTGAGCAAGGGATCCACGTCTGGCCATAAGCTGCCAACTTAGGGTGAACAAAGTAAACACAAGGAGATGATGGACGGAGTGCTGAAACTTTTCAGACACTCTCCCCCAGTCACAGATCTGGGTTGAATCCATCATCGTTCTTTAGCTCACTTCGCCACCCCAGTTTAGACCCAGCTGTATGCAAATCAGTCTTGAGCCTGTGCCTCATGGGAACAGTCCAGCCCGAACTGCCAAGCCAGGTCTTCCCTGAACCAACTGTAACTAAATGATCTTTATTGTTTAGTTAATTAAAACCATAACAATGTTTCTGTGTATATCGACTTTGATTAAAAACAGACATTAAAATTAATTCACCAACCCAATATGTCACAATATAATATCACACTGTTATAAAGCAAGAATCTTCCATTGTCAATATTCTCTAAAACCCTATAAAATGGTATCTAAACTATGTAACACTATTGATTTGTTTGGGACAGACATGTGAAAACCATCAGATAACAGGTGACAAACTTATAAGTTTCATTTGTGGTAGGAATTATTTATCAATTAAATGTTGGGGTCCTAAGTCTCTTGTATTACTGCACAGTCATTGGGCCTTTGCGGGTCGTGATTGTTTCCTGCTCGAAGTGTGAGGCAATAGGTTCAGTCCTTAAGATGACGATCGGGCGGACCGGTTACGGCAGGCATTGTTTCTTCAGTGGATAGACCCTCACTTGGTGGCTTAGACTTCACAGCCTGATCATGTATATGAAGGAACTTGACCAGTTTGCAGTTCATCTGCGGGTCAGATGGATCAAGCCCTGCACTAATAGAGGACCTGCAGGATCGTATTCCTCTAATCTGGAAGGCTTCCTTTAGTAAATGACTCATGCTGGATGAAGTTACTGACAGATGCATATCAGGTGGGTAAGATCTTCCTTTTGACTACCACACAGGCAACACGTTTTTGAGCCAATGTTTTTCCACCTTGGAGCGTCTGATAGTGAGGGATAAATGCCAAAGCGTAGTGCCATTAGCTTTTTTTTTTTAAGTGGACTGAAAAAGTTAGGTCTAAATAGGCCGCCGGTTTGAGCACTTTATAGTTCAATTTTTTTTTCAATTTCAAATTCGCTTTATTCGATTTTCATTTTTGGATACGAAAAATCATAAAAGCACGGTACACAAATACAAAATTACAGCATTATACATTTTAAACATTCAATTTTAAAATCATTATTAAAAAAGTACGAACCACCAGATAATAATAGTACTTCTTTGTTCGATTTTTCAAGTATGAAACGACTGACCAAATCAGGCTGAGTTCATTAAAACAATTTATACAGATAAAACCAATAGATAAAAATATTACAATTGTTTCCTACACTTGATTACCGCTTTTAAAAATATTGCAATATTTCTAGTAAAACATTCACTATCCAATAATTGCAATGCAAGATAGGCGGGGCGACATTGCCTCAGACCCCAGATTTTTAAAATAGGGTAAATCCACCTTTTTCTGCATTCCCTGTAATATTTACAAAATAAAACAGTATGAATTGTCGTTTGGGATGCTTCACCATCACATGGGCAAGCTTCTAAATTTTTGTCCAATCATTTATTATGGGAAACGCTACCAAACGATGAAAGGAATCTAATCTAAAACGTGCAAGCACGAATCTGTCATACCCAGTTCCATAGTAGGTCAAATAAGGTTGCATTTCAGTGGAAACGAGGATCATCTGGTTTTGGAGAACTGTCGGTTTGTGGACTTCGCTTTCATATCTAAGTTCTTCCAAGTGTGACATACATCGTTTTTTAAAATCTTTCCTAGAAATATTAGTCATCTTTAAAGGATCTTCAAAAAATTCTAGCTGTCCTAAGTCCCCCATAAAATCTTTAATGTGCTTCAACCATTTAATAGTTAAGGCTTGGTCCAATTTAAGAGAATCTTTTAAGACCCTTTGATTAAATGTAGTTTTTGTTGAGGTCCAGATTCGATGCCATAATAAAACTGGCTGGACCCTTATTTTGTCCGTGATGTATTCTAACCCCAACTCCTTGTGACATACAAAGGTTGAAGTCGAGCGAGGGACAGCCAATATATAACGGATAAAAGCGTTTTCCACTTTCTGTATGTCTACTACGTTACAGTATCCCCAGATCCCCGCCCCGTACAGTACAGCACTGACGCACTTGGATTGGTAGATTTTAACCAGTTCCAAAGGTGGCCGTTTTCCTAATTTCTGAGCAAAATTTACAAGTGCTGTTGTAGTTTTCATAAATGTCAATTTTTTTGCCCTTATAGCCTGCAGCCATGTACCCTTATTATCCACAAGAATACCTAAATAAGGATATGTTTTTGTTGTTTCTAGCTTATTATTTCAAATAAAAATGAGTCTTTCTTTCTTGGTAGTTTTCCCACAGCTCATTGTAAAAGTTTTAGTAACGTTGATCTTTAGGTCAAGGCTTTCCATATAAGCATTGTATTTATTTATAGCCCGCTGTAGCTCAAGTGGTGTTCGGGCCATTATCACCGCATCATCGGCATAGAGTAAGATAGGAATGGGTCGACCTTCCACCTGTGGTAGATCCTGGCACCCCTCAAGCATCACCTGCTCAAGGCCGTTAGTATACATGGTGAACAAGAAGGGTGCCAGGACACAGCCCTGTCTTACCCCCTGTCTACTGCAAATGTAGCTGTGTATTCCCCATTTGGTCCATACCGTACTCTAGAACTAGCCCCAGAATATAATTCTCTCACAACTTGAATTAAGGCTAGTTCGACTCCCATTACTTCGAGAATCTTCCACAATTTATTATGACATACGGAATCAAACGCAGTAGAAAGATCTACGAAGGCTAAGTACATTTTTCCTTTTTTTACTTTAACATATTTCTCGGTCAGGATTGTTAAATTAAGGCCCTGTTCTAATGTTCCTAATCCTTCCCTGAATCCGAATTGTAGATCCGTTAATACGTTGTTTTCTTCAGCCCATTCTTGGAGACGGTTTAAAATAATACGGCCTAAGACCTTTCCCACTGAATCTAATAAGGAGATTGGACGGTAACATGAAGGATTTTGTCTGTCACCTTTCTTAAAAATTGGGACCATTAATGACTCAGACCAAGATCCTATGAGTCCTACCTTGCATGCTGCTGCAAGGACTTGTTTTATTAAGGGGCCCCATAGCTCCGTATTTTGTTTAAATATATCTACGGGTACCCCATCTGGTCCTGGTGCCTTTCCGCCCTTACTAGCTTTCACAGCTAGTTCTACTTCTTCTAAAGTGAAGTCTATATTAATTGGGAATGGATCGTTTATACGGGTAGAGACACAGCGACCAGTGATTTGAATACTAGACTCCTGTTTCTTGGCATACATTTTAGAAAAATGCTCAACCCATTGCCCTTCATCGATTGCAATTTCTATTCTTGGCATTAACTCAAATCTCAAAAAGGAGATTTGACCACGCGCCAAAATGCAATATTATTACCCTCTATGGCAGCCTTGTGTAAATCAGCCCAAGCGTTCGCTTTGATTTCCTCTTTCTAGTTTTTAAAGCTAGGTTATATGCTCGCCTGGCTTTGGCTATTTCTTCTCTATCCCGTTTCTTTTTGTGTAAAACGTTCTTCAAGGTGGCATATGCTCTCGTGCAATTATTGTCAAACCATCCAACCTTCTTGTCCTTCCTATTTCTCATTTCTCTTTTCAACATGTTCCTAATATTTTCCGTTATACAAATATAGGATCCCAATATATCTTCGTGTGGCGCAGTCTCGTCGAGACATTTCATAATATTTTCCCTACTGTTTTCCACCACTTCTTTCATAATTACAGATGGTTCTACCTGGGCCCACTTTAAGGAATATCCATTTATTTTGTTTATTTCTAAGCCCTGTAGTCGTTGAGTCCTTTCGGGTGTACTATCCGTGTTTTTGCTGCCAATGATAGACTCATGCTTTGTGGGAAGTGGTCACTTAAGACGTTTTTATGGGTTTTAAAACTCAAAACCCTGGAGGCTGATCTATTTGTTGTTATTATAAAATCTATAATTGTATTCGCCCCCCTTCCATGAAAAGTCTGTGTAAACTGGATAGGAGGCGAAGTCAACATATTTACAAAACTCATGTCTAAAAAGAATAAAATCTCATTTAGGGCATCACCCTGTAAATTGTGTGAAAAATGTGGGAGATTACATTCCCTTTCATCTACTATGCCACATAACGCGACATCATTATGCGGACACAAAGCAGTATTAAAATCACCTCCCCAGACTAATAGACCAATTTCCCTATGATCATTCAGAGTACTCTGCATTGCATTTCTAAGCTGTTTTAACATTTGAAATACATGTTCCCTTTGTGCATTGTTATAAAAATTTACAAGAATAACTGTATCTCGCTTATCTATGTTTATGACCAATACTTGATAATTTGGTTCTGAGAGAGTCAACCATAGTTTGGTTATCTTTAATAAATTCGACACATACATACACAGGCCACCCTTTGGCCTCCCACTTGCCGATGGTCGAGCAGTAGTGTTAAAAGTTTTATAGCCTTCAATATGATTTTCTTCCAACGACCATGTTTCCTGCAGGCAAAATATGTCAAATTTACTCACAAAATTTAGCCATAGCTGATTCTGTAGTTTAGACCGAAGTCCTGCAACATTCCAGAAAAGTACCGTAATACTATTTGGATTAGCTGATTCCTGTGTCTGATTATCAATGTATGAGGAACTATGTAAATTGGACGATAACGTCCGACTATGTGCTACATTTTGTGGAATAACTGGCTCTCCTACTATATCAGTATTTTTTACTCTCTGTTTATCTGTTTGGTACTGGAAACTTGTTCCTACGGATGGGTTTAGATTATAGATATTCCCTTCAGTCATGTCTTTTACTAGGATGTTCTTAGAACGGAGACTGTTTGTAATTGCTCCCTCTACTGGATGAATTACTTTAATGTTATTATTGGTTGGGGGTATCTGGCCCTCTAAACAACTTTCAGCATATAATGGGTTGGCTTGACGTCAATCACACTCCTCTAAACCAGATAGGGGTGCAAAGCGGTTCTGATGGTTCATATCTAATGTGCCCCGGTACTTTGAACCCGCTGCGTGTTCAAGCCCCTCTGCATTTTCAAGCCCCTGTCATCGGTGTGCGGGATCTGTGGCTGAAATCTCTGTGGTCTGGGCGACCTATAAAAATAACCCAAAGGTAAAGCTTTAATATTAGAGCTACTCGGGAACATCTGGCCTAAGTGTGCTAAAATAAATCCTACGACGTGCCTACTATTAAAATTTACAACCACGCAATCCCCCTCCCAGTGCTTCCTTGTCGGCCCCACCCATGCGACCCTTCTTGCCATCAATATTTGGTTCGCTTCCAACCCTCCAAACACTCCTATTTTGTTTAGATTTTGATTTAGCCAATAAAAGGCTTTCAGTATCAATTGTGGGGTAGACTCAACTTGATCCCTCCTTAACTGGGGAACATTTCCAAGTACTAAGACCAAAGGTGCTGCCGCTGGTGGGAGATATAGCGTTTGGTCCATCCTCCCCACCCCCTTTATTCAAACCTGTTTCCCTCCGTATGGCATCCCCGCGTAGGCCCACTTCCGCCGACCCTCAACCATTCCAGGTACACTGGTAACCCTACTATTGTTACCTAGGTGCCTATCCTGATAGTTGTTGAGTACTGTCTGGGAATGAGATCTTTGGCTAAAAGTACTTTTGTCCAATAATATAGAATGGAGTTTTGCGGCTTTATTTAGTGCTAACTTAAATGTTAAAAAGGACAGATTTTTGTTCCAAAGGTCCAAAGTGCAAGTGGATTTACGTGTGTTGTGCAAAAAGACAGTGTATGGTGATTTCTTCCCGTTCTCGAGTTCTTGCCATAATGCCTCGTTAAGGCTAGAGTTCTCCACGTTTTGTTTAATGCAATACCAAATTTTTATTGATGAGTGGAGTCGGCCCAGTGTTTCGTTAATTAGGCCAAATTCCAGGCGCATTTGAGCTGGCGAAGCAGTTTGAGGGAGTTGAAAGACCCTTTAAAAATACTAGTTGTTAGGTTATTAAGAAGAGTTGAGTTTTTTCCGTAAAGGGCGGCACACGCATACGTTAACCCCTTCGCTGCTAGGCCTTTTCCCTCCTGTGCTAAGCCTTTTTTGGCTATTTGGGGTAGTTCGCGCTTAGGCCCCTGTAACTTTTTGACCACATAATGTATCCACGCCAAATTTGCGTCCTTTTTTTCCAACATCATGGGGATTCTAAAGGTACCCAGGGTTTGTGGATTCCCTGGAGGGGACCCAGAAATTAGCCAAAATACAGCAACATTTTGGTTTTTGGGGGAAAAATGCGAAAAAAGGGCTACAGATGAAAGCATCTGGTTTTTCCCTGCAAATGGCATCAAAAAGGGGTTGTGGTGCTGAAATCACCATCTTCCCAGCTTTCAGGGACAAGCAGACTTTTGTCAGAAAACCAAAATTTTTACACAGTTTTGGCATTTTTCTGGGACATAGTCTATTTTTGCTATTTTTGTGCTGTTCATCCTCCTTCCAGTTAATGGTAGAAATGGGTATGAAAGCAATAATGGATCCTGGAAAGCCATACATTTCTGAAAAGTAGACAAAATCCGGAATTCAGAAAGGGGTCATTTGTGTAGATCCTTCAAGTTTTCTTTATAGAAACAAACAGTTAAATATAGGAAAAATTGAAAATTAGTTAAAAAAATCAGCCATTTGTGTCAACGTTTTCACCTGTAACTTCTTCTAATTATGACAGCTATTTAAAAGCAATATACCGTTACATCCGCTGCTCCTTTCTGGTTGTGGCGATATATAGGACTTGTAGGTTCACCAAGAACCCGACGAACCCAGAGCCAATAACTGAGCAGCGTCTTGCAATGGTTTTTTATTATGTACCGGGTATATAGCAATTATTCTGGGAAAATTTATACATGGAAAAATCGGTATGAAAGACACCTATGTATTTCTGAAATGGGAACAAAATATAGAGTTTAGAAATAGTAGATATTTGCACATTTCCGAAATTGGGAGTACCCATACTAGCATGAGAATTATAGGACATTTTTCAAAATGACTTCTTTTTACACATTGTCTTTCATTTGGAAGGCAGAAATGCATCAAAAGTCAATAGATAATAACAGTTGCTCTACAATTTTGTGTTACCCTAAGTCTCCCAATAAAAATGGTACCTCACTTGTGTGGGTAGGCCTAGGGCCTGCGACAGGAAACGGCCCAAAACGCAACGTGGACACACCACATTTTCACAGTGAAAAATGACCCTTTTTTTGCAAAGTCCCTAGCTGTAGTTTTTGAACCCTAGCTCTGCCGGCACCTAGGGAAACCTAGCAAACCTATACATTTTTGAAAACTAGACACCCAGGGGAATACAGGATGGGGTGACTTGACTGGCTCTCACCTGGTTCTGTTACCCAGAATCCCTTGCAAACCTAAAATATTGTCAAAAAAGACACATTTTCCTCACTTTTCTGTGGTGGAAAGTTCTGGAATCTGCATGGATCCACAAAATTCCACCCACCCCGCGTTCCACAAAGTCTTTCGAGAAAAATGGTACCTCACTTGTTTGGGTAGGCCTAGTGCCCGCGACAGGAAACGGCCCAAAACGCAACGTGGACACACCACATTTTCACAGTGAAAAATTACCCCTTTTTTGCAAAGTGCCTAGCTGTAGTTTTGAACCCTAGCTCTGCCGGCACCTAGGGAAACCTAGCAAACTTATACATTTTTGAAAACTAGACACCCAGGGAATACAGGATGGGGTGACTTGACTGGCTCTCACCAGGTTCTGTTACCCAGAATCCCTTGCAAACCTAAAAATTGTCCAAAAAACACATTTTCCTCACTTTTCTGTGGTGAAAAGTTCTGGATTCTGCGTGGATCCACAAACTTCCACCCACCCCGCGTTCCCCAAAGTCTTCCGAGAAAAATGGTACCTCACTTGTGTGGGTAGGCCTAGTGCCCGCAACAGGAAACAGCGAAAAACGCAACGTGGACATACCACATTTTCCCAGTGAAAAATTACCCTTTTTTTGCAAAGTGCCTAGCTGTCGTTTTTGAACCCTAGCTCTGCCGGCACCTAGGGAAACCTAGCAAACCTATACATTTTTGAAATCTAGACACCCAGGGGAATCCAGGATGGGGTGACTTGACTGGCTCTCACTAGGTTCTGTTACCCAGAATCCCTTGCAAACCTAAACAATTGTAAAAAAAAACCACATTTTCTTCACTTTTCTGTGGTGGAAAGTTCTGGAATCTGCGTGGATCCACAAAATTCCACCCACCCCGCATTCCCCAAAGTCTTCCAAGAAAAATGGTATCTCACTTGTGTGGGTAGGCCTAGTGCCCGCGTCAGGAAACAGCGCAAAACACAACGTGGACACACCACATTTTCACAGTGAAAAATGACCCTTTTTTGAAAAGTGCTTAGCTGTAGTTTTTGAACCCTAGCTCTGCCGGCACCTAGGGAAACCTATCAAACCTATACATTTTTGAAATCTAGACACCCAGGGGAATCCAGGATGGGGTGACTTGACTGGCTCTCACCAGGTTCTGTTACCCAGAATCCCTTGCAAACCTAAACAATTGTCAAAAAAACCACATTTTCCTCACTTTTCTGTGGTGGCAAGTTCTGGAATCTGCGTGGATCCCCAAAATTCCACCCACCCCGCATTCCCCAAAGTCTTCCGAGAAAAATGGTACCTCACTTGTGTGGGTAGGCCTAGTGCCCGCAACAGGAAACAGCGAAAAACGCAACGTGGACACACCACATTTTCACAGTGAAAAATGACCCTTTTTTGCAAAGTGCCTAGCTGTAGTTTTTAACCCTAGCTCTGCCGGCACCTAGGGAAACCTAGCAAACCTATACATTTTTGAAATCTAGACACCCAGGGAATCCAGGATGGGGTGACTTGACTGGCTCTCACTAGGTTCTGTTACCCAGAATCCCTTGCAAACCTAAACAATTGTCAAAAAAACCACATTTTCCTCACTTTTCTGTGGTGGAAAGTTCTGGAATCTGCGTGGATCCACAAAATTCCACCCACCCCGCATTCCCCAAAGTCTTCCGAGAAAAATGGTACCTCACGTGTGTGGGTAGGCCTAGTGCCCGCGACAGGAAACAGCGCAAAACATAACATGGACACACCACATTTTCACAGTGAAAAATGACCCTTTTTTTGAAAAGTGCTTAGCTGTAGTTTTTGAACCCTAGCTCTGCCGGCACCTAGGGAAACCTAGCAAACCTATACATTTTTGAAATCTAGACACCCTGGGGAATCCAGGATGGGGTGACTTGACTGGCTCTCACCAGGTTCTGTTACCCAGAATCCCTTGCAAACCTAAACAATTGTCAAAAAAATACACATTTTCCTCACTTTTCTGTGGTGGAAAGTTCTGGAATCTGCGTGGATCCACAAAATTCCACCCACCCCGCATTTCCCAAAGTCTTCTGAGAAAAATGGTACCTCACTTGTGTGGGTAGGCCTAGTGCCCGCGACAGGAAACAGCACAAAAAGAACGTGGACACACCATATTTTCACAGTGAAAAATGACCCTTTTTTTGCAAAGTGCTTAGCTGTAGTTTTTAACCCTAGCTCTGCCGGCACCTAGGGAAACCTAGCAAACCTATACATTTTTGAAAACTAGACACCCAGGGAAATCCAGGATGGGGTGACTTGACTGGCTCTCACCAGGTTCTGTTACCCAGAATCCCTTGCAAACCTAAAAAGTGTAAAAAACACATTTTCCTCGCTTTTCTGTGGTGGAAAGTTCTGGAATCTGCATGGATCCACAAAATTCCACCCACCCCGCGTTCCCCAAAGTCTTCTGAGAAAAATGGCACCTCACTTGTGTGGGTAGGCCTAGTGCCCGCGACAGGAAACGACGCAAAACGCAACGTGGACACACCCCAATTTCACTGTGAAAAATGACCCTTTTTGGCAAAGTGCCTAGCTGTAGTTTTTGAACCCTAGCTCTGCCGGCACCTAGGGAAACCTACCAAACCCACACATTTCTGGAAAGTAGACACATGGGAGATTCCAGGGAGGTATGGCTTGCGTGGATCCCCCAATGTTTTCTTACCCAGAATCCCCCAGAAACCTGAAATTTTGCTGAAAAAAATCACTTTTTTCACACATTATTGTGTGGGAAAGTTGTGGCATCACCGGGCTGACACAAATTTCCTACCACCCAGCATTGCCCCCGGTCTCCCGATAAAAATGGTGCCTCACTCGGGTGGGAGGCCCAAGTACCCGCGACAGGCAAGGGCCCAAAACGTATTGAGGCGACATCAAAAATGCCTATCACAAAACAACCTGGTTTTGCAAGGGGGGTCCCATGACTTTTTGGCCCGGGGCTCGGTGGCCAAATAGGGAAACCTAGCAAACCCACACATTTCTGAGAAGTAGACACCCGGGGGATTCCAGGGAGGTATGGCTTGCGTGGATCCACCAACGTGTTCTTACCCAGAATCCCCTGCAAACCTGAAATTTTGCAGAAAAAATCACTTTTTTCACACATTTTTGGGTGGGAAAGTTATGGCATCACCAGGCTGACACAAATTTCCTACCACCCAGCGTTCCCCCAGGTCTCCCGATAAAAATGGTGCCTCACTCGGGTGGGAGGCCCAAGTACGCGCGACAGGCAAGGGCCCAAAACGTATTGAGGCGACATCAAAAATGCCTATCACAAAACGACCTGGTTTTGCAAGGGGGGTCCCATGACTTTTTGGCCCGGGGCTCGGCGGCCACCTAGGGAAACCTAGCAAACCCACACATTTCTGAAAAGTAGACACCCAGGGGATTCCATGGAGGTATGGCTTGCGTGGATCCACCAACGTTTTCTTACCCAGAATCCCCTGCAAACCTGAAATTTTGCTGAAAAAAATCACTTTTTCACACATTTTTGTGTGGGAAACTTGTGGCATCACCGGGATGACACAAATTTCCTACCACCCAGCGTTCCCCAGGTCTCCCGATAAAAATGGTGCCTCACTCGGGTGGGAGTCCCAAGTACGCGCGACAGGCAAGGGCCCAAAACTTATTGAGGCGACATCAAAATTGCCTATCAGAAAATGACCTGGTTTTGCAAGGGGGTCCCATGACTTTTTGGCCCGGGGCTCGGCGGCCACCTAGGGAAACCTACCAAACCCACACATTTCTGAAAAGTAGGCACCCGGGGAATTCCAGGGAGGTATGGCTTGTGTGGATCCCCCAACGTTTTCTTACCCAGAATCCCCTGCTTACCTGAAATTTTGCTGAAAAAATCACTTTTTTCACACATTTTTGTGTGGGAAAGTTGTGGCATCACCGGGATGACACAAATTTCCTACCACCCAGTGTTCCCCCAGGTCTCCCGATAAAAATGGTGCCTCACTCGGGTGGGAGGCCCAAGTACCCGCGACAGGCAAGGGCCCAAAACATTTTGTGATAGGCAATTTCAATGTTGCCTCAATACGTCCCAGGGCGGGGCAGAAAGGCTGTAATGGTGATGGGGGTGGGGGCGTTGGCGTGCCCGTTTTGGGCAGCCCCCACCCTAAAAAAAATGCACCAAATAAAAATCCCTGGTGTCTAGTGGGCTTTCTGCCCCCCCGGGGGAGCAGATTGGGGGCTACTGCTCCCATCTGCCCCCCAGGGGGGGCAGAAAGACTGAACATTGGCAATTTTTGGGGGAGCAAAAGCCCTTGCCCAAGGGGCCGCTCCCCTCCCTGGTGCCTTAGTGGGTGGATCCTGCTTGGGGATCGCCTCCTGGGGCGATCCCCAAGCAGGGATCCACTGAGGAGGGGTACCATTGGAAAGGGAGATTCTCCTCTTTCCAATGATACCTCTCCCGTCTTTCTACGTGCTCAGGGGGCTGACATAGCCCCTGAGCACGTAGAAAGTGAAACTGAAATGAGCCTAAAGGCTCATTTTAGTTTCGTTTTCAGTGAAATGAAGTCAGCGCGACGTGCGCGCTGATCTTCATTTCACTGAAAGGGAGGGGGCCTCGGGAGCTGGGAAGCTCTTCCCCAGCTCCCGAGGCTGTGGGGGAGAAAGGAAATCCCTCTGCTGTCTGCAGCAGAGGGATTTCGTGCTCCTGACCTCATGACGGAATGGTTCCGTCATGAGCACAGGGGCACCGATGCTCATGACGGAACCATTCCGTCATGAGCATCGAAGGGGTTAAAGTTGGGAGTGTTTTGGCTGTCATTACCGAAATCAGTGGTCTGAATGATGGGCCCTCCAGTTTCTTTGCCAGTGACTTATAAGCAAAAGTTAGTGCGCTTGCCCGTTGAGCCATATAGTTCTTCTGTTCGTGATGAGTCAGTTCATTGTCAATGTAATATCCCAGATATTTGTAGCTAGACACATTTTCTAAGGATTTTCCTTCTGGCCAGATGTTATATGGATGGGCTGCCCGATTACTAATAAACATGGTTTTTGTTTTTGTTGTGTTAAGTTCTAGCTTGTTTGCTGTTAGAAATTCCGCAAGTTCAGTTATTAGTCTGGTTAATGCCAATCTTGGTTAAGCTGATTAAAACAATATCATCGGCGTAAGCAAGGTGCGATAGGGCTAAGGTACCAAGATGTGGGGAATGAGAGTTAGTTGTATTAAGTTTTACTGACAGATCAGATAAGAAAAGATTAAATAGATGTGGGGCCAAAACACATCCCTGCTTCAGGCCTTTGTTCGTGAATATTTTTCTTGAGACTCTTGATCCTTCCCCGAGTTTCGCTCTTACCCATGTATCGGTATAAAATAACATTAGTCCTTTTAGAATTCTTTCTGAAATGTTCCATTCTCGCAGTTTGGTCCACAGAAGATTCCGGTCCACACTATCAAACGCAGCTTTTAGGTCAATAAAACAGAGATGCAAATTATGTTTGTTTTTCTTACATTTTTCTGCATTAAGGGAGATGGATAAGATGTTAGCTATAGTTCCTATCCCTTTTCTAAAGCCCGTTTGATTTGCAGGAATCATATTGAGTTTGTTAGACCAGTTACCCAGATATTCCAGGATCATGGAGGCAAGGTATTTTGATTCAACATCCAGCAATGCTTTAAGCCTATAATTAGATGGGTTTGTCCTTTCTCCCCCTTTGTATATTGGTGTAAAAATAGATCCTTGCCAGCTCTCCTGAATTTGGTTTAAGAGCTCAGCTTCAGAAAAAAGGTTCTCTAGTGCAGAGCTCCAGAAAGCTGGATCATGTTTAAAAAAGGCTTGCGGGACACCATTGGGCCCCGGGTCTCCATCTCTTTTGCTTTGGTTTAAAATGCTTTTTATTGCGTCTGCTGTGTAAGGAGAGTTGTTTGTGTTGGATTCCGTTATTAGGCCAAGGATCTCGTTCGTCGCTTTTGTAAAGGTGGATTGGTCGTCAGCACCTGGTTGCTGGGGATGACTTAGGTGAACCTGCACTGTGTGTGTCTGTTGCAAAGCGTGGTGCTGTATTCCAAATTCTGATTTATATAGTTTGCCCATTCCTGTTCCTGAACGTTTGATGTTGGAGTGTTCCTTTGCCAATTCAATTCATTTATTGTTTGCCAACATTTGTTTGAGTTGTGGTTTCTTGTGTTATGTGATATGTATTACCCAGAAGTTGTCCGCTCTTGATCTTTTGTTCTCCCATAGCTTCTTTTTATAAAGGTTTCTCTGCTTCCGAAATGCTTCCCATGCAGCGTCATTACTATTTTTTGTTTGTAGTTTCCTTAGTGTTTTATTTAAGTCTCTTCTTAAATTTTGTACCTCACTTGTTAATCCTCTGTGTGGGTTGAAGCATTATATCTTGTGGTGATGTTTAATCCTTACTGTTGGTAAAACAATCAGAAATTGAAACCATGCTTGTACCATGTTGGTGTTTGCTTGAATAGACTCAGCGAGTTGCGCTTTTGTTGTTGTAAATTGCTGCTGATTGCTTCCACTTGACCAGGTGAGGCGTTTTAGGTTTATTGGGTTCAATTTGCCTTCCTGAGATGTAGAGGCTTGAGCTCTTGACAAGTTCAAGTTAAAGACAATGTGTTGAATTGAATGGTCGCTCAGCGTGGTGTATTCAATACAATAGTGAGCAAGGAGTGGCATTAATGGTAGCGTTATGATTGTGTAATCAAGTATCGACTGTGACCTTGGGTTGTGATACGTGTATTTGGGTGGAGTGTCTTCTTCCGATCTTCTGTTAATCACACACATTTTTTTGGGGGAGTTTTATATAGCGTGAACTAGAACCGAGGATATCAGGTATCAGTGCGCTTTACATGAGCATCGGTTACATTACACAAGGACACATTCATTTTTGTTAGGGACGGGGCGATTAAGTGATTTGCCCAGAATCACAGGATGTTGAGAGGCGTTGCCGAGACTCGAACCTGGTTCCCCAGTTTTGAGGTCGACCGCTCTAGCCGTAAGGCTACATCTTCTCCCCTGGTATTCTAAGGATGTTACCAGCTGTTGGCCAATTTTGTCCTGTCGAGTCGGCCTATTTGAAAGCTGTTGCCCTACGCTCCGGAAAATATTGTCAACTCCCCAAATTTCATCTTCTTCAGGTGTGTGAAGCAAGTTTGTGTTAAAATCTCCAGTTAGAAATATATCAGATGCTGGTTCAGCCCAACGTAATTCCGAGATGGTTTTAAGTAAAAGTGCATTGTTGTCCTTTTTTTTTGGACAGTCGGCTGCGGGTTGTAGTTGATCAATATTACTGATGTCCTTTTTCCCGAGCGATGATATGTAAGTTTAATAAGTTGAATACTGGGATCGGGAGAATTCAGCTGTTCTGAAGTAATGTTTAGAGCTAATGCAACGTACACTGCCAGGCCCCCCTTTGCCCGGCCATGTTGTTTGCATTTTTCTGCCACCACTGTGTAGTGGGTGAATCCAACTATAGGAAGGTCTTCCAGTGCCCATGTCTCCTGTAAAGCAATTATGTCACAGAAGACCCACTCTTGTAGTGGAAGACCTTCTTCGAGAAGTGTCTTTGCTCCAGCTATGTTCCAGGATAGAATGTGAATCTCTTCCTCGTTAGGATTCCTAGTTTTTTTTGTTCTTTGTCATTCTCTGTTACTGGTGGCTCGTGTACCCGGAACCAGTGCCATTCATTTAAGCTTAAGTTGTTTACTGTTTGTCGATCTATGGCTTTTCTGTCCAAGGTCACAAATGAACTGCTGCTTCCCTTAGCTTTCTCTAGTATGGAATAAACATGTTTAGTAACTAGAAGATTGTTGATATCTCATTTAGGTTGATGTAAGTGATTGTCAATCAGAGGAGAGGGGTAGCGAGGGCTTGTTGGTATAGATAGGTTTATACCCAAGTCCGCAAATTGTTGGGAGCTGTTTAATATTAGCTGGGCAATTTCTGCTGATTGCCATGGGGTTAATGTTTGTTCCCTAGAGTCTTTTCAGTCTGCTGGAAGGAACTGGACTGCCAGGAGATTGGCCGTATGTATCAGATTTAGGTCCAGGATTACCGCTGAGTCTTAGTATATTACTTCTGTTCAAGATATCATGGCTGCCTTGTGAATCATATTCCGGAGTCCATATTATCTGCTGTGTTATGCTATTTGGCTTAGTTATATCCCTTAAGCTTTCCTTAAATGTACTCTCCTTTGATACGAGATTTATCTGGTTTTCAATATGATATTGTAGTTGTGATTGTGATAGCTGGTTTCCCTTCATCGTTTCCTGGCTTACGGTAATGATTCTGGAAATCTCTGGTGGGTCTGTACTATTAATCTTTTTTATTTCCTGCTGCTGAGAGCCCAGTGTATTATCAGAGCTGAATGTGTGTTCTTTTATGTCTGAAGATTTGTTTGAATTGTTGACAGGTTTAGAACCTACTGTTATTCCGGGTAAAAGGTTCCGAACTGGAGGCAATGAGTGTGCTGTTGATAAGAGATGCAAATTTAAAGGAGCTTTATTTTCACTTTTTTTGGTACTTCTCTGTCTGTTCGCTTCTTGAGTTCTTGTGCACGCAAACCAACTCTGTCAACTGACTTGTGTATTTCCATTTCCTCTTGGGAGTTAGCATAAACCAAGACAGTGGAGTCAGTGGTTTGGATTTGTAGAGACCCTGAGGGTTCTGTGTTCATTCCTGCGGACCCTTTGATGAAGTTGGTTTTGATTAGCGATGGATTTGCAAGTATTGATGGCGATGGACTTTCTTCAAAGTTTTTAGTTTGACGTGATGTAGTGAAGATCGGATATAGTTTGGTGAAGCTTTCAGTTGGGTGTACCTTTATTCTGTTTCTTGCTCTCCTTTCTCTCTTTTTTTGCCTTCTGGATTGCACCAGTGTGTTTGTTTGACCTGGTGAAACCGTCGGTTTCGCTATCTGCTCGGCATTTACATATTCAGCTGTTTTTGCGGTAGAAGACTGGGTTCTGCTATTAATTCCAAGTGCGGGGACTGGCACTACTGACGGAAGCTGCCTGTTTGAAGTTGAATCGGTATGGTCTGTAATGATACTCTCCGGTTGAGAGGAGGGGAGTATGTGTATTGAACTCTCGTTATTAGATTGGTTAAGTTGTCCAGTTTTGTGGTTATACCTGCAATGTAAGATGCAATAATGTTCATTAGGTCTGTTTGAATCTCAAGCTTGTCTGACTGCATAATCAGAGTGTCTATTGATGCTTGCAGCAGTGAGGATATGAGTTCCATCTGAATCTGTGTCGTGGCCCTTACCCCGCTGTCTGTTGGGGGAATTTGTCTGGTGCTTTCTTTAGGTTCAAGTGGAAAATGTGTTCCTAAATTGGTAATTACAATGGGCTCTGTGGCCCGGCAAGGCTTAATAGTGCATTTTTGAGGCAACATTGTTTGTTGAACTGGCCCATTATTTTGGTTATGTAGGAGTTCTTCCATGTCCTCTCTTTGTGACACCTCAGGCGAGGCCTCTTGCAAGTTTTGTTTGAAATTTTTGGTGTGCGAGTAAACCTTATCAATTTGTGGCATACGTAGGTTCAGCCATGAAAGATCAAGATCCTCGTTGCTCATTTGAAAAGTTTGGGAGATAGATGTGTGACCTTGGTCTTGAGCCTTAGAGAGTGCCCCGGGTGGCATGTTGTGTGGTTGGTTCTCTTGCTTAGTGACTAGACTTACCGGGGTATTGTCTCCTTTAGGTTTTATTATACTAAGTGGCTGCACATGGTTTCCCTTTATATTGTTTTCTTTGCAGTGAGTGTGTAGAAGAGCTGTTGTTGTTGAGGTGTTATCTCCTTCAGTTATAATTGGACTAAGTGGCAGCATATGACTTCCCATTTTGTTATTTTGCGAGGAGTCGATATGTACAATTGCTGTTGTTGTAGAGGTATATTGCAGGACAGTACCACTGTCAGGGTGTTTACTGCTTTGACTGTCCTCTTGGGGACTTAACTCACGGGAGTCCTGAGCTGCGTTAGCAGTTTGTAGTGACATTGTTGATCCTGTTGGAGTGTTGGAAAGATTCTGGGCTGCTTGCGTAACCGGCCACTGTACAATCTTAGTGGGTGCCAGGGGAGTCATCAAACCTGGAGTATCTCCTGTTGCTGCAGAGATTACTGATCCCGGGTCCTTAAGCAATTGAAATTTGATGTTTTGAATTCCTGAGTGCTCTTAGTTGATGTTTCAAACATAGTGGCTATTAGTGAGATTGATGGACTCCTTAATGTAGTGCTTGCGTCGGTTGTATTTGCTGCTTTCCTAGTGTTTTGTTTTGATTTAGTTCCTTTCTTGTGGGCTCCTGGTTTGTCGCCTGGTGTCTTCCTGACCTTGCCGGATCGCATATTTATTTAAGGTTATGACCCTCCTGTGGGTTCCTGTTGAGTTTTCTTATTTGCCTTAGTCAGGTTATGTTTACTTATTTCACTTCTCGTGGACCTGCTTACTTGCTCTAGTTGGATCTTTGTGTACAGGACAGTTTCACCAGCAAGGAGGAAAAGGCTCTGGGAGCAAGGGAGGGGCGGTAAGCCACTAAGTGCACTAAGGAACCCCTACTGGGACCCCTCCTGTGGTGGGTGCAGTAAAAGCCTGAGTCCCTCAACCCCCAGCAATGGGACAAAGAGAAACTCTTAGCCCCACAGTGCTACAGTCTCTCGTTGTCTTTGATCACCATTCAGCCCTCCTTTCTGTTCTATGATGCTTCTCCTTAGTGCAGAAGGAGAAGCGGAAAGCAAGCGGGGCCGACAAGCGGGGACAATGCAGCACGCCTGGAAGCTGCACCCGATCCTGGTCGGGCCGCTTCCACTGGCTGCCGGGTCACTCATGTAGCAGCCACCTACTAGTGCTAGGCCTCTCAAGTTGCTGGTCCTGCGACCCGTCTGATTGCCTTGACGGCTGCGGGACTGCTGGTGCCACTGCTGAAAATCTCTGGCTCTTGGGGGACTTAGGCTGCCAGGCACCGCCCGACCACTGTTTACTCCTCTGCACGGACCCCCAGGCAGGAACTGATGAAGGTTTGAGGCGGCAGGACAGTGCAATAGGGCCTTGGGCCAGCACTGGTTGCGGGGGGGCTGGGTTGGGGCGAGGATCAAGAGGGACAAGAGGGTCAAGAGGGCCAAGTGGGAGTCAAGCAGGAGCCGAGCAGGGGCCGCAACCAAGCAGAGGTAAGTACTTGACCCCGGCTCTCCCCTCAGCTCTCCCCTCTCCCCTCCTCAACTCCGAGACGGCATCAGTATTCCGGTTCCTGCGGCAGTGCCTCTAGCCGGTGCAAGGGCTCGGGCTCCGGTTGCCGTAGCTGTAGCTGCGGCTGTTTCAATGAGAGGCTGTAAGGGGCTGCGAGCGACGAGCATCTACAGAAGCACACCACGCCTGGCCCCGGAAGGAGTATCACCAGCAGCGGGGGCATCCTCTCCAACACGGCTGTGCTGCTTTGTGGCTGCAGGATGCGGGTTGCTGTTTCTTTGTGGTTTTCGGAGGGGCTATGGTGAGTTTCGGAATGCTAATTACCCATTGCCGCTCCGCTCCGCTGCACCGCCGCCTCGCTCGCTCACTCGCTTGCTCTGACAAGAATGCACATGACCATCAACTCCTTGCACGTACCTAGCAGGTCTTCCCTGGATGGGAAACAAGCATCCTGGGACCGGTTTCGGGGTAACACCCCTCATCAGCTAGGCTAGCTTGAATCCAGTGGCAAAGTGAGCAAGGGACCCACGTCTGGGCATACCCTGCCAACTTAGGGCGAACAAAGCAAACACAAGGAGATGATGGAAAGAGCGCTGAAACATTTCAGACACTCACCCCCAGTCACAGATCTGGGTTGAATCCATCATAGTTCCTTAGCTTACTTCACCACCCCAGTTTAGACCCAGCTGTATGCAAATCAGTCTTGAGCCTGTGCCTCATGTGAACAGTCCAGCCCAAACTGCCAAGCCAGGTCTTCCCTGGACCGGAAACAAGCATCCTGGGACCGGCTTTGGGGTAATACCCCTTATCAGCCAGGCTAGCTTGAATCTAGTGGCAAAGTGAGCAAGGGACCCACATCTCGGCATACCCTGCCAACTGTCGGACTCATGCCTCTTCACTTTTGACCCCAAGGTGGCCTTGCTGAATAGCTGAAGGGGAAGAAGATGATGATGTGAGGGTTGCCTTATAAAAATAATAACCTATAGAAATATTCGGATTTGTACATTCTCTAAGTTCTCACTTTCTCTTGCACATCTGCAGCTGTCTTTCACTCTGTTCTTTCTCTTTCCGTCCACATTCTCAGTGATAGCGTAAGTCACTGGCGCCGTTTCCACATTTGTGATTTCCTATTAGGAAATCAATATTTGGCGTTTTTCAAAATTTCCTGTTAGCGAATGCAAATCCGTAGGAATTGCTATTAGGAAATTGCAGGTTATGTACATTCCTTTTTGCAATTCCCAAATAGCGACTTCTACAGATTTGCTTTTAGGGAATTGCAATTTTGGAATTTCGTACATATGGGCCTAAATCATAGTTTCACCTCTTATGCAGCACAAACTCATACAAAACTAGGTCTGTGTGGCTAACTGGGACAGTTCACCACTGGATCAGTCCACCCCCTTCTCTGCAGCTTTGTTTTAGGGTCACTGAAGGGGGCTTATCCACAAAGCTGCACATTTTGGAACCAAGCATCCACCCATGCATTTTGGCGCATTTCCAGATTTGCTAAGAGAGGAAATCCAAGGAATATGTCAAAATTCTACACCTTTCCAATAGAGGTGCAATGAGGGGAAATATCTTTATTTCTTCTTGTTACTTCCTTTTTCTTTCGGAGTCTACCAGACAGTGCAGCTGTCTGATTTGCTAAAGACATATTGGGGACATTCAGAAAGTTAACCTGTGTATGCATTCCACCCACTGCTTACCATTGGCTTTGTGGTTTGTAACTCACATTTTCTAGCTTTCTATTTCCTGACTATATTTGCTTTAGGCCGTCCAGCTTAAGTTCGTCCCTCACATTGCCCAAACCTTTTTTACTGTATTCTTCCACAAACTCGCTTTCAGTAAACAGGCCTTTAAAACTTGTTCTTATCTTGTCACATTTGCTGTGTATTCAAACACAGAGGCCAAATGTCAAGCTGCGTCCTCCAGGGAGCTTGCTGTTTATTTTGCTTTCTCTGACTTTACAGTGAAAGGATCTATGTGACAATCATGATGGCTCTAGAGAAGTTCCCGAGGAAGGCTGTACAATGTTATTTTTATTTCTAGCATACCACAAAAAGCAAATGTCTGTAAATGAACTGTGCTGACGATCAAATAATTTCCACACATTGTTTATGCGCTGTATACTTTTTATCAGTAAAACTGTATGTGAGTGCAAATGTAATGTTCATTTCAATTGAAGATGTGTTGTCGGTAATGGCAGTATGCTACCATACCATGCATACTGCACTCTACTCTACACCACTCCATGCCAATGCACTCGACTCTTCACCACTCCACAATTCGCCACTACACTCCGCATTGCGTCACTGCATTCTTCTCTGCAACACTCCACTCCGCTCTACTCTACTCCACTCTACTCTATGCCAATGCACTCAACCCCATACTACTCTACTATGCACCACTGCACTCTTCTCTACCCCACACTACTCAACTATGCACCACTGCACTCTTCACCCCTGCACTCTAAACCATTCCATTCTATGCCACCCTACTCAACAACACTACACTCTATCCCACTGCTCTGTACGCCAATGCACTCTACTCTGTACCACTCCATTGTACGCCTGTGCACTCTATGCCAATCCCCTCTACGTCACTCGAATCTACTCTTCACCACTGCACTCTACTCTGAAACAATCTACTCTACACCACTACACTCGGTGCCACTGCACTCAGTGCCACTCCACTCTACTCTGCACCAGTCTACACCAGTGCACTCTATGCCAATGCACTCTACACCACTTTACTCAAATCAATGCACTCCATGACAATCTACCCTACACCACTGCAATCTATGCCACCATACTCTAAGCCACTGCACTCTATGCCATTGTACTCTGTCACTGCACTCTACGCCACTCTAGTCTACTCTGCGTCACTGCACTCTATGCCACTCTACTCTGCGCCCCTGAACTCTGCACCAATGAACTCCACAGCACGCTACTATACACCACTGTATTCTACAACAGTATACTCTGCAACACTGCAGTCTCTGCCACTCTAGTTTATGTCACTCCATGCCACTGCACTCTATGACTCTCTGCCCTATACCACTGCACTCTATGCCACTTGATTCTACTCTGAAACAATCTATTCTGAGCCACTGCAGTCTACTCCACTCTATTTCACTCTATGTCACTCCAGTCTACCCCACTGCACTCTATGCCACTGCACTCTGTGCCACTGTACTCAAGACCAATACACTCTACGCCACTGCACTCTATGCCAATCTACTCTGCACCACTGCACTGCATGCCATTATACTCTACTCAGAAAACACTGCATTCTAATCCACTCTACTCTTCACCGTTGTACTCTACGTCACTTCATTCTGCCCCACTGTATAACACTGCACTCTACACCAATGCACTATACACCCCTGCACTCTATGACACTCTACTCTGCAGCACTATACTCTCTGCCACTGAACTCAATGCCGCTCTCCTCTGTGCAACTCTACTCTGCACCACTCTATTCTGTGCCACTCTACTCAGACCCAACTCTACTGCACTCTATGCTACTCTAATCTACTGTGTACCACTGCACTCTTCGCCACTTTACTCTACGCCTCTCTACTCTACTCTGCCCCACCCTACTCTATGCCAGTGCACTCTACTCACTCTGCTATGCACCACTGCACTCTTTGCCACTGCACTCTACACAACTCCATTCTAGGCCACTCCACTCTGTATCACTGCACTCTACGCCAAAGCACTCTACACCACTACTCTATAAGTCTCCACTCTACCCTGCACCATTCGACTCTACGTCACTTCACTCTACTCTGAAACAATCTACTCTACGCCACTGCACTCTAAGCCGCTGCACTTTGTGCTACTCTACTCCACTCTATGCCACTCCACTCTAGGCCACTGCAATCAATGGTGTGCCATTCTACTCTTCGCCACTCTAGTGTATGCCACTGCGCTCTACGCCGCTACTCTATGTGACTGCACTTTACCCTGCGCCACCATACTCTACCCTTCAACACCCCACTCCACTTCAGTCTACTCTGAAACAATCTACTCTACGCCACTGCACTCTATGCCACCGGACTCTATGCCACTCCTCTCTATGCCACTCCACTCTACGCTGCACCACACTACGCCACTGCACTCTACGCTGTGCCACTCCACTATAAACTACTGCTCTCTATGCCAATTCACTGTACACCATTTTATTCAAAACCAATGCACCCTACGCCACTGTTCCTATGCTAACTACTTTGCATCACTGCACTTTCCACCTCTATAGTCTACAACATTCTACTCTATGCCACCGCATGGTACATCACTCTACACCATTGCGCTCTATGTCTCTGCACTCTATGCCACTGCACTCTGACATTCTACTCTGCATGACTGCACTCTACACCACTGGGCTCTATGTCACTGTACTGCACATATGCCATTGCATTCTATGCCACTCTACTGCATTCTATGCCACTGCACTCTACACCACTGCACCACTCTACTCTATGCCAATGCACTCTACACCACTCTACACTGCATCACTCCACTTTATGCCACTGCCCTCTACCCTGCACCACTCCACTCTACTCTGCACCACTCCACTCTATGCCACTTTGCTCTACATCACTCTACTCTGCAACACTGCTCTCTCCACCACTGAACTCTATGCCACTCTACTCTGCATCGCTCCACTCCACGCCATTGTACTCTTCGCCAATCCACTTTAATCTACTCTGCACCACTGCACCCTACGACACTCTTGTCTATACCAATGCACACTATGCCACTTTGCTCTACTCTGATACAATCTACTCTATGTCACTGCAGTATATGCCACTCTAATCCACTCTGCACCACTCCACTCTGCACCACTTCACACTACACCACTCTATTCTACACCACTGCACTCAATGCCACTGCACTCTACACCAATGCACTCTACACCCCTTTACTCAAAACCCTTACACTCTACATCCCTGCACTTTATACCAATCTACTCTGCACCACTGCACCGTATGCCATGATGATCTACTCTATTGCACTCTAGCCACTCTACAGCATTGCACTCTGTCACTTTACTCTACACCACTCTATGCCACTGCACTCTACACCAATGCACTCTACACCATTGCACTCTACACCACTCTACTCTGCAGCACTGCACTCTATGTCACTCTACTCGGTGGCACTTTACTCTATGCCACTGCACTCTACTCTGCACCACTCAATGCCACTCTAATGCACTTTACCCAATGCACTCTATGCCACTCTAATCTACTGTGCACCACTGCACTCTATGCCACTTCACTTTACGTCTCTCTACTCTGCACAACTGTAATTTATGCCAGGTCTCTCTACCCCACTTTACTATGCACCACTACACTCTTCACCACGGCACTCTACACCACTCCAGTCTAGACCACTCCACTGTTCACCACTTCACTCTACGCCACTCCCCTCTGTAACATTGAACTTTACGCCACTAGTCTATAACAGTCCACTCTACCCTACACCACTGTACTCTACACCACTTCCCTCTCCTCTGAAACAATCTACTCAACACCACTGCACTCTATTCCACTGCATTCTAAGCCACTCTACTCCATGTTGCGCCACTCCACTCAATGTCACTGCAATTCACGCTGCACCACTCTATTCTATACCCCTCTACTCTATGCCACTGTGCTTTACTCTGCACCACTATAATAACACACCACTTCACTCTACTCTGAAACAATCTACTCTATGCCACTCCACTCTATGCCACTGCACTCTACACCACTCTACTTCACTCTGTTCCACTTTACTCCACTTCAGTCTTCACTGCGCCACTCTACACCTCTGCAGTCTATACTATGCCACTGTACCCTAAACCACTGCATTCTATGCCAATGCACTCTACACCACTTTACTCAAAACCAAAGCACGCTATGCCACTCTGTGAGAAGTTGGCCTGGTATATGCTGTTCACTAGTTAAAGTGGACACCTTACACCAGTACAATTCGACTCTTATGGTAGATAGGTTTAAGACAACCTTTATAGAAAGCTATCCTAGTGGTAGCTGTGGAGAGCAGCCTTCAGGCTAAGTCTTGAAGGAATGTAAAGCAGCTTGTTTTACCACACAATCTCTTGAATCACCAAATGAAAAGACACCACACAGGTATATATATCAAATATATATGTATTTATTACTAAACAACTCTCTACTAATCTCTTTATGAGATTAGAAGTCAGGAACATATGTACAAGTCAATAGTTATCCAAATAAGTTAGCACAGTAAATATCACAACCTTATCTTGGCTAGACCGGAGTCTAGAGCACATAGAATCGAGGGACCCCCAGAGAACCACCCAGGTAGTTGTAGGAGACCCACAGGGGACGGACGCGGTGTTCAGACACTAGTGAGAGTCCTGGAACGAGTCTATGTAAGCGGACGCGATTGAGTTATCAATGGTATAGGCCCCTGGCGTGTTCGAGGCGAACACACCGATCGGTCAGTACGAGCTCGAAGGACGCGGTTACTGGTAGATTTACAAGGGAGTTAGACGCGGTGTGTCTAACACAGCCGCGAACCCTGTACGAGTCAGTGCGAGAATCGCACGGGGAGAATAAGAGTTTTAGGATACTTCTGGTGAACCTACAAGCAAGTCACTTACAGGGTAAGTAGTTCTAGGGCCCACACCCACAGGAGCACCGTAGTGCTGGAGTTACCTCACCCAGGGGAGCCGGGTGCACAGGTGTCCTTTGGTGTCGGGTCGCGGCGTCGTTTTCAATGGCGAACAAAGAAGACTTGCTTCTTGAGATGTCTGAAGAAGTGTCCGGTGGAATCCAAGCCTGGATTCGGTAGAAGGTTGACCTGAAAGCAGAGGGGACAGTGTTCAAAGTCACTTGGCAGTGACTCGGGGCAAGGAAGATGGATGCCCACCGTCGTCGCAGGATTCAGGTCGTTCACGGTTGCCTTGACTCTTCAGCCACGAGGTCCAGGAGGCGTCGACGACGACCAGGAGCTGGATTCGGCGTGTCCCACGATGTCTGCAGCTTACGGTCGTGTTGGCAACTCGGTTAGAGCCAACATGCCTTGGTAACAGCAAGTCTCGTGGAAAGTGTGAAAAGGCAATGGCGCAGACCAGCAAGGTCTGAGGGACTCACCCAGCAAGGGTAAGTCAGGGCAGGCCTAGAGCAATCAGGGGAGCCCTTTGGTTTCTTGGAAAAGTCTTCAGGGGACCCACGAGCCGGCTGGCAAAGGATCGCGAAGATGCCTCGGGAGGATTCGCTCAACAGGGGCCCACGGTCACTAGGGATGGTATAGGCCGCTGATCTTCGGAGGGATTCCTGCTGAAGGCTGGGACCACACGTGGTCCAAAGCACAGGTTCTGAGAACGTTGTGTAGGGGTTGCACTCGACAATAGTGCACGGTACCCAGGGGTCGCGGTTCCTTGTCACTCGTGGGGTCCACTTGCCTCAGCTTCGCTGGGGACTCACGAAGTCCTTGGAGAAGTCAGGAAATTTACTTCTTGGGCTGCAGGGACTTCGGACTCCGGTGGGAGCGGCGTAGTTTGCGACCATTGTTTGTAGTTTTTGGTGCCTGCCAAGCAGGGGAGTCACTCCTTGACTCCAAGGGAGATTCTTCTGTCTTCCAAAGGTAGTGGAACGTCGAAGGGCCAGGATTCTTCTTTTGAGAGTCGTCCAGGGATATCTGGGGTGCAATGCACAGGTTCCCCCTCTTATACTAAAAGAAAGGGAGGGACTAGCTCTATGACCCCACCTATGGGAGGGTCAGGGGAGTGGGTGGCTACACCCACTTCCCTTTGTCCAGTTTCGCGCCAGAGCAGGGGCAGGTAGCCGCTGAGCTGGTTTGAACTGGCATATGCACAGAGGAGCCTTCTGCTCCCCCAGTGCAGGACTTCAAAGCACTCTAAGAGTGCACCCACCCAGCCCCAATACACTAAACCCTGTCTGGGAGGTGGTTACACCTCCCTGTGACAGGATACCTTTTGTTGGGCTTCCTCCACTGCGAGTTTCGGGTCATCAGCAGGAGGGCAGCCCAGTGTCTCATGACTGGTGGCATCCATTTTGTGATGCCAGGGCTCTTCAGGATTCTACCGCGCTTTCCACAGTAGGTACATGTCTATCCCTCTAGAAGGGTGGAATGCTATCCCCGCCGCCAGGACTGGCGGGGGTAGTATTCCAAGATGTTTGACACCAAACACGACATGTTTTGATGCAGCCATACCAAAGTTAGCATTTTACCGCGAGGATATAAGGCACTTAAGAGTATATGGTTTAACCGCATCCACAAACAGCACCAGAGAATGGACTCTGAGAGCTGCAGAGGGGCCCTGCTCAGGCAGAGGCACCCCCTCACATAGAAGCCAAGCACCCTGCCCTCAGGATTGATAAGGCCTGCCTTAGGGGTGACTGATAGGTTTATATGTGTGTGCTGGAGAGGTATAGGGAACCTATATCTCAGTGAGGAGTGCTAGCACCACCTCACCCAGGCTGCAGTAGCAGGCCTGTGGTGTCAGATTTAGTCTGCTTCCCAGGGGTGGCATAATACATGCTGCAGCCCCTGGTAGGCCTGTGAAGTACCTATGCCCTTGGTACCTAAGGTACCATATACTAGGGACTCATAAGGTACCACAGTATCCAATCACTAGTGCACCTAGAGTGCACTCCAAGTCGTTTAGAGAGAACAGAGAGGCTGGGGCCCTGATTGGCAGGGACCCAGCCAGACTATAGCCAGAAACCAGTGTAAACATCAGAAAAAAAGTGGGGGCAACATAAGAGGCAGATCCTACTCTCCTACACAACCCCTCAAACGCAGGGACACTAAACTAACCTTGACCAGTTGAGTCTTCGTGTTCAAAGTGGAAATACCTTGAGAGTCCATCTGCATTGGCATGTTGGGTCCCAGGTCTATGTTCCACTGTATAGTCCATCCCCTGTAGGGAAATGGACCACCTCAAAAGTTTTGGGTTTTCACCTTTCATCTGCTTAAGCCATAGGAGGGGCTTGTGGTCAGTCTGAACTATGAAGTGAGTGCCAAACAAGTATGGCCTCAGCTTCTTCAGGGCCCACACCACAGCAAAGGCCTCCCTCTCTATAGCTGACCAACGTTTCTCTCTAGGGGTCAGCCTTCTGCTAATGAAAGCTACTGGCTGGTCTTGGCCTTCATCATTCAGTTGAGACAGTACAGCTCCCACACCCAGCTCAGAAGCATCTGTTTGGACAATGAACTTTTTGGTGTAGTCTGGACTCTGTAAGATGGGGGCAGTGCACATGGCCTGCTTTAGGTCTTCAAATGCCCTTTGACAGCTAGCTGTCCACTGAACCTTTTTTGGCATTTTCTTTGAGGTCAGATCATTCAAGGGGGTCACTATAGATCCATATCCCTTGACAAACCTCCTATAATGCCCAGTCAGGCCTAAGAAGGCTCTCACCTGTGTCTGGGTGGTTGGAGCAACCCATTCCATTATGGTTTGGATTTTGCTCTGTAAAGGTTGAACCTGGCCTCCACCCACAAGGTGGCCCAGGTACACAACCTGACTCTGCCCTATCTGGCACTTGGTGGCCTTGATAGTGAGGCCTGCTTTCTGCAGAGCCTCCAAAACATTTCTGAGGTGGACCAGGTGATCCTGCCAGGAGGAACTAAAGACAGCAATATCATCTAGATAAGCTGAGCAATAAGTTTCCATCCCTGCCAGAACTTTATTCACCAACCTCTGAAAAGTGGCAGGTGCATTTTTCAATCCAAAGGGCATCACCACAAAGTGGTAGTGCCCACCAGGAGTCGAAAATGCTGTTTTGGCTTTTGCATCATCAGCTAATCTGATCTGCCAGTAGCCAGCTGTTAGGTCAAATGTGCTTAGATACTTGGCTGAGGCCAAAGTATCAATCAGCTCATCTGCCCTTGGTATGGGATAGGCATCAGTCCTAGTGACTGCATTGAGGCCTCTGTAGTCTACACAAAACCTCATTTCTTTCTTACCACCCTGGGTATGAGGCTTGGGTACCAGGACTACTGGGCTAGCCCAAGGGCTATCTGAAGGCTCAATTACACCTAGCTCCAACATTTTCTGGACTTCAGTCCTGATACAGTCCCTGACATGGTCAGGTTGCCTGTAGATTTTACTCTTGACAGGCAGACTGTCTCCAGTGTCCACCTCATGGGTGCACCAGGTAGTCTGACTAGGGGTCAGGCTAAACATATGTCTAAACTGTTGCAGAACCTGTCTGCACTCAGTTTGCTGATGGTCAGTGAGGCTGCTTGCCAAAGCAACACCATCTACTGACCCATCATCAGGGTTCTGAGAGAGCAGGTCAGGGAGAGGGTCACTCTCCTCCTCCTGGTCCTCATCAGTTGCCATGAGCAAGCCCATGTCAGCCCTGTCAACATATGGCTTTAATCTGTTGACATGGAGCACCCTCAGGGGGCTCCTGGGAGTTCCAAGATTCACCAGATAGGTGACTTTTCCCTTCTGTTCAACTATTGTATGGGGGCCACTCCACTTGTCCTGGAGGGCTGCTGGGGCCACAGGCTCCAACACCAACACCTTCTGTCCTGGCTGGTATACAGTCAGTACAGCCTTTTGGTCATGCCAAGCTTTTTGTAATTCTTGGCTGGCCTCCAGGTTTTTGGTTGCCTTTTTCATGTACTCAGCCATCCGGGAGCGGAGACCAAGTACATAGTCCATCACATCTTGTTTGGGGGCTTGAGAGGTAACTCCGAGCCCTCTTTACCAAACACAATGGACCTCTCACAGGATGCCCAAACAGAAGCTCAAATGGGCTGTAACCAACCCCCTTCTGTGGAACTTCTCTGTATGCAAATAACAGGCAAGGAAGAAGAAGGTCCCATTTACGCCTAAGCTTCTCTGGGAGTCCTTTAATCATTCCCTTAAGGGTTTTGTTGGAGCGTTCAACCAAACCATTGCATTGTGGGTGATAGGGGGTGGTGAACTTATAAGTTACACCACACTCCTTCCACATTGCTTTTAGATATCCTGACATGAAGTTGGTACCTCTGTCAGATATGACCTCCTTTGGGAAACCCACTCTGGAGAAAACTCCAATGAGGGCTCTTGCCACCACAGGGGCAGTGGTGGTCCTCAGGGGGATTGCCTCTGGGTACCTGGTGGCATGATCCACTACCACCAGGATAAATCTGTGCCCAGATGCAGTTTGAGGGTCAAGGGGACCAACAATGTCGATCCCTACCCTTTCAAAGGGTACCCCACCACAGGTAGTGGTATCAGGGGGGCCTTTGTGGTGCCACCTGCCTTACCACTGGCTTGGCAAGTGACACAGGAGCGACAAAACTCCTTTGTGTCCTCTGACATATGTGGCCAATGAAAATGTGGAACAAGCCTGTCCCAGGTCTTGTTTTGGCTCAAGTGACCTGCTAAAGGGATATCGTGTGCTAAGGTCAAGAGGAACCCCTAAACTTCTGAGGTATTACCAACCTCCTGGTGGCTCCAGGGGCTGGGTCTCTACCCTCAGAATATAGGAGTCCCTCATCCCAATAAACTTTATGGGACCCACTAGCACTCCCAGCAGCCTCAGCAGCAGCCTGCTGTCTGAGGGGTTCAAGAGAGGGGCAGCACTGTTGCTCCTTACTCAGATCTTCCCTAGAAGGGCCCCCTGCCCCCAAGAACTCAACCTGATCAGGCTCAAGTCCCTCTGGGTCAGTTCCTTCTTCAGGATCTGGCTTCACCTCCCTCTGGAGGTGAATCTGTGATCTGAGGCAGAGGGAAGGCACTGCCTTTACCCTACTGCTCCTCCTCTTGGGAAGCATCTGGTCCATTGTTCCAGGATCCAGAGCTGGTTCAGTGTTATGCATTCTTGCTTGTGACCTGGTCACAGCAAATACCTCTGCAGGGATGCCCAACATCTCAGCATGAGTCCATAACTCTACTTCAGACCAGGCTGAAGTCTCTAGATCATTGCCCAATAGACATTCTACAGGGAGGTCTGCACTGACTACAACCTTCTTGAGGCCAGTTACCCCTCCCCAGGAGAAATTCACAACTGCCAGACTATGGTTGGTCCTGACATTGCTCGCATTGGTCACCTGGTACATTTTGCCCAGGATGATCTGCCCAGGGTCCACAAGATCCTCTGCCACCATGGTGACACTAGCACCTGTGTCCCTAAATGCCAAAGCCTGTTTGCCATTTATTACAGGCTGCTGTTTGTATTTGCCCAGATTACTGGGGCTTACAAGGAAGGACATATCAAGGTCTCCATCACAAATCAGCATTGCCTGAGTGGGCACTCTGACTAGGTCAGAGCCCACTTCAGAACCCAGGGTCAACCCTACTATACCCTTATTCTGTGTACCACCTCCACCAGTAGCTGAGCTAGGGGGAACAGTTGCCTTAGGGGCAGGAGTGGTGGTGGTTTGGTCTTTGGACTTGTTACAATCAGAAGTCCAGTGCCCTTTCTGTTTACAGAATTTGCACCAGGGCTTCTTTTAGCCTTTTCCCTTGTTGGATTGTGACTCCCCACCAGATGCAGATTTTTGGGGCCCTTGTGAAGACTTCTGGTCTTTTGACTCATCCCCACCTTTCTCAGAGCCCTTAGGATCTTGCTTCTTGGTGTCACCCCTTGGTTCTGGGGTTTCTGCCTCACCCTGGTTCTGACCCATTTGTCTGCCTTCTTTCCCAATTCTTGGGGAGAGGTCAGATCAGAGTCCACCAGGTACTGATGCAACAACTGGTTCTGGCAATTATTAAGGATCTGTTCTCTCATTATCAGATTATACAATCCCTTGAAATCAGTAACCCTACTGCCAACTAGCCAACCATCCAGAGCCTTGGTTGCACAATCAACAAAGTCAGTCCAGTCCTGAGTCTGTGCCTTCTGGGTGTCTCTGAACTTCAACCTGTACTGCTCAGTGGTTAAGCCAAACCCATCTATTAGTGCACTCTTCAGGACTTCATAATCATCAGCATCCTCTTCTCTAACAGTGAGGAGCTTGTCTCTACCTTTATCTGAAAAGGAGAGCCACAAGATTGCTGCCCACTGCTTTTGGGGGACCTGCTGTACTCTACAGGCCCTCTCCATAGCAGTTATCCACTTGTGGATATTGTCCCCACTCTGGTAGGGAGGAACAACCTTGCTCAGGTTCCTATGGTCTGGAATATATTCCCTGCCTCTAGGGACACTGTTGCTGCCACCAAGGGGTTCTAACCCCTCTCTTCTAGAAGCTCTCTGGATCTCCAGGGCTTCCCTATCCAGTGCCAACTGCTTGGTTCTGAGGGCAACTTGTGCTTCCTCATACTGTAATAGTTTGCACATTCTTTCAGAGGAGGTCTCTCTTATGGGAAAATATGAGTTCCTCTGATGGACAAATTCTATGCCAGAGTGATATGAGTGGTCAGATTCCCTGGAAGGGGACCTGTGCCTCTCATCCACTCTGTCAGTTCTCTTAGGGAGAATTTCTCTGTCCTTTTCAGGCCCCTTGGAGCCTGGCCCTTCAATCACAGAGTCCTGGTCATTCTGATTTTCATCATCTGACCCAGACACTGTAATTGACCCACCCCCTGATTCAGACCCATTAGCTCCTAGAGCCAATCTAAGATCATCTGCTGTCAGCAGATCTATCAGGTGTAGTGTGGAGGGACTCTGTCCTAGCTTCAGGTGTCTTTCAACACACATGGCTCTCAAGTCAGAGAAAGCCATGTCCTTATACTGAGGCTGGGTGGACCCACTGGCTCCACCTTTAAGGACATTCTAGTGTTGTGCAGTGTTGTACTACCTACACTAGTTTGTGGCCTACTGATCCTAGCTTGAGCTGTAGAAAGGGTGTGCTATCCCTTGGCACACAGCTCTAAGTTCAGTAGAACTTATTGATACTAAGCTTGACTTTATATGTACCTTAAGTACCTATAGTGGTTTTCAGTTAGTAATTCAAATAGAGATTTTCTGGTAAAACAATAGCAAGCTGGAATCCCACACGCTGCCCACCAATTTGAGAAGTTGGCATGGTATATGCTGTTCACTAGTTAAAGTGGACACCTTGCACCAGTACAATTCGACTCTTAAGGTAGATAGGTTTAAGACAACCTTTATAGAAAGCTATCCTAGTGGTAGCTGTGGAGAGCAGCCTTCAGGCTAAGTCTTGAAGGAATGTAAAGCAGCTTGTTTTACCACACAATCTCTTGAATCACCAAATGAAAAGACACCACACAGGTATATATATCAAATATAAAGGTATTTATTACTAAACAACTCTCTACTAATCTCTTTATGAGATTAGAAGTCAGGAACATATGTACAAGTCAATAGTTATCCAAATAAGTTAGCACAGTAAATATCACAACCTTATCTTGGCTAGACCGGAGTCTAGAGCACATAGAATCGAGGACCCCCAGAGAACCACCCAGGTAGTTGTAGGAGACCCACAGGGACGGACGCGGTGTTCAGACACTAGTGCGAGTCCTGTCGCGAGTCTATGTAAGCGGACGCGATTGAGTTATCAATGTTACAGGCCCTGGCGTGTTCGAGGCGAACACACCGATCGGTCAGTACGAGTCGAAGGACGCGGTTACTGGTAGATTTACAAGGGAGTTGGATGCGGTGTGTCTAACACAGCCGCGAACCCTGTACGAGTCAGTGCGAGAATCGCACGGGGAGAATAAGAGTTTTAGGATACTTCTGGTGAACCTACAAGCAAGTCACTTACAGGGTAAATAGTTCTAGGGCCCACACCCACAGGAGCACTGTAGTGCTGGAGTTACCTCACCCAGGGGAGCCGGGTGCACAGGTGTCCTTTGGTGTCGGGTCGCGGCGTCGTTTTCAATGGCGAACAAAGAAGACTTGCTGCTTGAGATGTCTGATGAAGTGTCCGGTGGAATCCAAGCCTGGATTCGGTAGAAGGATGACCTGAAAGCAGAGGGGACAGTGTTCAAAGTCACTTGGCAGTGACTCGGGGCAAGGAAGATGGATGCCCACCGTTGTCGCAGGATTCAGGTCGTTCACGGTTGCCTTGACTCTTCAGCCACGAGGTCCAGGAGGCGTCGACGATGACTAGGAGCTGGATTCGGCGTGTCCCACGATGTCTGCAGCTTACGGTGGTGTCGGCAACTTGGTTGGAGCCAACATGCCTTGGTAACAGCAAGTCTTGTGGAAAGTGTGAAAAGGCAATGGCGCAGACCAGCAAGGTCTGAGGGACTCACCCAGCAAGGGTAAGTCAGGGCAGGCCTGGAGCAACCAGGAGAACCCTTTGGTTTCTTGGAAAAGTCTTCAGGGGACCCATGAACCGGCTGGCAAAGGATCGCAAAGACACCTTGGGAGGATTCGCTCAACAGGGGCCCACGGTCACTTGGGACAGTATAGGCCGCTGATCTTCGGAGGGATTCCTGCTGGAGACTGGGACCACACGTGGTCCAAAGCACAGGTTCTGAGAACGTTGTGTAGGGGTGGCACTCAACAATAGTGCACGGTACCCAGGGGTCGAGGTTCCTTGTCACTCGTGGGGTCCACTTGCCTCAGCTTCGCTGGGGACTCACGATGGCCTTGGAGAAGTCAGGGAATCTACTTCTTGGGCTACAGGGACTTCGGACTCCGGCGGGAGCGGCATAGTTTGCGACCGTCGTTTGTAGTTTTGGTGCCTGCCAAGCAGGGGAGTCACTCCTTGACTCCAAGGGAGATTCTTCTGTCTTACAAAGGTAGTGGAACGTCGAAGGGCCAGGATTCTTCTTTTGAGCGTCGTCCAGGGATATCTGGGGTGCAATGCACAGGTTCCCCCTCTTATACTAAAAGAAAGGGAGGGACTAGCTCTATGACCCCACCTATGGGAGGGTCAGGGAGTGGGTGGCTACACCACTTCCCTTTGTCCAGTTTTGCGCCAGAGCAGGGGCAGGTAGCCCCTGAGCTGGTTTGAACTGGCATATACACAGAGGAGCCTTCTGCTCCCCAGTGCAGGACTTCAAAGCACTCTAAGAGTGCACCCACCCAGCCCCAATACACTAAACCCTGTCTGGGAGGTGGTTACACCTCCCTGTGACAGGATACCTTTGTTGGGCTTCCTCCACTGCGAGTTTCGGTCATCAGCAGGAGGGCAGCCCAGTGTCTGTGACTGGTGGAATCCATTTTGTGATGCCAGGGCTCTTCAGGATTCTACCGCGTTTCCACAGTAGGTACATGTCTATCCCTCTAGAAGGGTGGAATGCTACCCCGCCGCCAGGACTGGCGGGGGGTAGTATTCCAAGATGTTTGACACCAAACACAACATGTTTTGATGCAGCCATACCAAAGTTAGCATTTTACCGCGAGGATATAAGGCACTTAAGAGTATATGGTTTAACCGCATCCACAAACAGCACCAGAGAATGGACTCTGAGAGCTGCAGAGGGGCCCTGCTCAGGCAGAGGCACCCCCTCACATAGAAGCCAAGCACCCAGCCCTCAGGATTGATAGGGCCTGCCTTAGGGGTGACTGATAGGTTTATATGTGTGTGCTGGAGAAGGTATAGGGAACCTATATCTCAGTGAGGAGTGCTAGCACCACCTCACCCAGGCTGCAGTAGCAGGCCTGTGGTGTCAGATTTAGTCTGCTTCCCAGGGGTGGCATAATACATGCTGCAGCCCCTGGTAGGCCTGTGAAGTACCTATGCCCTTGGTACCTAAGGTACCATATACTAGGGACTCATAAGGTACCACAGTATCCAATCACTAGTGCACCTAGAGTGCACTCCAAGTCGTTTAGAGAGAACAGAGAGGCTGGGGCCCTGATTGGCAGGGACTCAGCCAGACTATAGCCAGAAACCAGTGTAAACATCAGAAAAAAAGTGGGGGCAACATAAGAGGCAGATCCTGCTCTCCTACACACTCCTACTACGCCAACTACTTTGCACCACTGTACTTTACACTACTATACTCTACAACATTCAACTCTATGCCACTGCACTCTATGCCACTGCACTCTATACCACTGCACACTATGCAACAACACCACTGCACTCTACATCACTGCACTCTACAACACTCTATTCTGCTCTGCACCACGGTACTCTACGTCACTGCTCTTTGCACCACTCTTCTCTGCGCCACTCTATGACCCTGGACTCTATGACCCTGTACTCTCCAACTCTGGACACTACGAGCCTGCACTCTTTGACCCTGCACTCTGACACTCTACTCTGCATGACTGCACTCTATGCCACTACACTCTATGCCACTGCACTCTACTCTGTACCACTCAACTCTATGCCGCTCTACTGCACTCTGCACCACTGCACTCTACGCCACTACTCTCTATACCACTGCACTCTACACCACTGCACTCTTTGCCTCTGCACTATACCCCACACTACTCCTATCTAACCTTCACCACCCCTCTCTATACCACTTCTCTCTGCACCACTCTACTCAACTCTGCGCCACTCCACTCTATGCTACTGCACTCTACACCACTGCAATCTACTCTGAACCACTCTACTCTATGCAACTGCACTCTATGGTACTCTATGTCCCTGCACTTTATGCCAATGCATTCTACACCACTTTACTCAAAACCAATGCACTCTATGCCATTGCATTCTGCACCACTGTACTTTATGCCACTTCACTCTAGGCCACTCTACTCCACTCTAGTACACTGCAGTCTACAACACTGCATTCCACCAGCTGCGGCCCATACAGGTAAGAGCCATGGGGCCCGGTGAGGGGGTGTTTGACGGACAATGACAGGGAAAAATTAATTATTTATTTAATATTCCCTCATCATCGTCCATCAAAATCCCCCCCAACCAGCCCCACCGCTCTATCCTGCACGGGCCGTGGCTGCATTCCACGCTACTCCACTCTATGATGCTGTACTCCATGAAACTCTGCACTACTGACACTCTACTTCACTCTAAGCCACTCCACTCTACAGCACTCTACTCCACTCTATGCCATTCTACAACACTACTATACTACGACACTGTGGGCACCATTGCAGCATGGTGCAGGGGTGCCTGCATTGGTGCTAGGTAGCACACAGTGCACCAGTGCAAGGTGGCAGCAGAATTGCACCATATATTAGTAAGTTTTCCTTTTACGCAATGCAAAGCAGTAAGTTGCCTTATGGCACTGCATTGTGTGAAATGTTAGTAAATCTGCCCCAAAATTCGGATCGACTTTGTTTGCTGGGAGCGCACCTGATGCAGGATGGCCAGCAGAGAAACACAATATGGAACTCACATACTCCTGGATTAACAGATCACACTTTGAGAGGAGATTGAGTTGTGGCAATCTCTGTCAGTTCCCACCACTCCCAAAACCCCAGTGCCTGTTACAGTTTTATCACCCTCCTACCTTTGTGAGTGTGAGCCCAACAATAACAATAGCATTTGCGATTGGAGCACTGGGGATACAGGCGGACCAAGCGGTTTTCAGGGCTTTCAGGGAGATGTGCAAAACAAAAGGGATTGGGTGCAGTGAAACAAACTCCTAAAGGCAAAATTAAAATGATCCTGGTTTTCTGTTGGTTCGGACACCTTTCACAAGTGCTCACAAAATATCAGAATTTTACTTACGCTACTGCACTGAGCAAGTGGTGAAAAAGGTGCGGAGTCGGTAGATGTTTTGCTGCATACCCTAGATATGGGAACACGCTGGCTGCATCTCCAGGAGAGTGAGAGAAGGAGGAGTGCCCCGCCTCTGCTGCTCCCCAGGAATGTACTCCCACTGCACCAACATTGTGGCCGCCTTGAGGACCATCGCTTTCTGGAGAGCAGTGTAAGTGCATCCTGCATTCTCCACAACTGCCCTTTTTAGCACGTATACTGCTTTGGTGGTACTGCAAGCCTCCCATGTGACTATCTGGAGGCCATGCAACTGTCAATGTTTACCTCTGCTGATGCTGCTAGGGAAATAATATTACCCCCAGGTAAGCTGCCTACTTGTGCAGTGGTGGATTGGGAGTGGTGCTGTAGTGAAGAGCAGTGTGCTGCGACAGCTGAGCCTGGTGACTTGGTGACAGTGGGCTATGACTGATTGAACATAGTGCCTCTCCTACTCTTACCACTTGGTCTATATAAACCCTTCCTGTACTGAGTCCACAAGGTCACACATTTTGAATTGAGATTGACACCGAAGAATCAAGTCATGGACTCCACAAGGCACAGCCATTTTGGGTCTCCTGTGCTTCCACAACAAATCATGAAGCATAAAACCACCTCCCAGTAGCCTGAAGAGAATTGCTGAGTGAGGATTTTTTGAGACACTACTGATTGCACAACCAAGAGCACGTTTTGTCAGTGTACTGACTCACAGTCCCACACCCTAATGTGACATCTACCGCATGGCGGTGGCTTCAGCCCTCCTAATGCTGATCTTCATCACACATGTTGTGGGGCAGCTGGGTCCTAGGTGAGCCTAAGTGGAAAAGAACATGGAGTTGGCAACACTCATGAGGCCAGGTGAAAGGAAGAGCTGCTAAAGGGTCCTGGCCCTTTTACCGACTGTGGTTGAGTGAGGGGGTTATCTTGTTGGAGCCAGGGGTTAGCAGCTGGAGTGCCTAAGCCACCATAATATGACAGGCCACCTGTTCTCTCTGACTGCCTGCTCCTGCCCTCCTTTTTGTTCGACAGATCCCTTCCTGTGAAGGATGCAGCATATTCAGAGGAGTGCCCAGGCTGGCCCTGCCTACACACATTGGCATCCTCATATTGGGCTACCAGTGTTCTGAATCCATCACGCAAAGACGGTGGCGAGCCTGAGGCACAAACCCTCCTACTTATCAGGGCCATCACAGCATGCGGTTTGAGACACTTCAATGCCATTCACACCCTGCATAATCATGGCAATGTTACTTCCTGACACCACATATCCCTCGTGTTGCTTTTCTAAATCAGGTGTCAACACTTTCAAGACTACATACCCTCCTAACTTCTCTAAATTCTCTAAGAAATATTTGAAACACAAAAAGCTCTTGAGAGTTTTCCCAGGATCCTTTTTGCAGACCAATACCAATGCAAGAGGAAAGGAGCCCTTAAAACAAACCTTTTCCTATTCACACACAACACCGACTCATGGTGCATTTCCTTACCAAAAATGTTTTGGACCTTCTCACTGTCAAACATCTCATTTGAACAAAAAATGAAAATTAACTCCCACCTTGACCTACCCAGTAATCTCTCAATTTGCTATCTTTAGCCTTTGTTGGCATAATCTTTCCTGCTCTCAAATCCCTCCCCTCTAATTCAAATCCTAATAATTCGAATCACTCACACTCTCACCCAACTTCCCCTTCCTTATCTTCTTACAACATTCAACATTTCAGCCCTCTGACTTCTCCTCCACTCAACACACCTTCATCCATCACCAACCCTTCTGGTCACTCATCCTCTCAACCTATTCCTCCTTCCTCATCTTCCCCAACATTCTACATTCACACCGATGTGTTCTCCTCCACTCCTTACACCTTCATCCAACTCCAACACCTCCCACTATTCCTCATACCCACATTCACCCTCCTACTCCACAGCTTCAATCATCCACCCACCAAACACTCCAACATGATCCAGGCACTTATCCCCACACCCAGCACCGTCAATCAGAGTCCACACACTCTCCCATGCGTCACTCAAAAAACATCCTCTTTCCTCCAACCTTCTCTCCATATCTCCCATAATTCACTCACTGACAACTACCCAGGCCATTATTCCGTCCCCTCTCACCATCTCATTCAATGGGAGCAATCACCTTCCAAAACCTTCCCTCTTTACTCTCCACTTCTACCCACTCCATCCCACATGCACCCGACTCCCTAGATCCACGAGTCCTCCCCATCACCTACCACAAAAGAACATCATAAGCCTCAGCCCTCCCCTGTACACCACTCACCCCCTCTCTCTGCACTCCTGCCTACTATATATTATCTCACAAAGAAAATAGACATCCTAGCCCAGGCCTTCTCTCATTTCAACAACTTGATTACCTCTCACAAATGCGATCCACAGGTCAAGAGCCCCTTTCCAATCATGATCTCTTGGGATAATCCTTTCCCCAGACCCAAACGGGCCTACTCAAAGAGTACAAAATACAAATCCTTGTATAAGCTATGAAAACATCAGTGCCACCAACACCGAGTTCCCCAGCGAAACACAAAATGGCCTCCTTATCCCCACTATTATCTTGAACCATACAGGAGATGCATTCCCCATCCCCACCCAAAATCACAACTTATCTTCTAGCCTTATCCATTTCACCACCCTCCCTCTCAGGCAAACCTAACACAAACCTGTCAGTTGCTCCCTTACGTGCATGCTTCACAACTGCCTCTCTGAAGTCAGACACTATCTTAAGATCTCAAGGTCAAATGATACCACAAGCAGTGGTCTTCCACTCCTACTGCCCCCCTCTCCTCCATTTTGAGAAGCGACCGGGAAGGCATACAAGGTGGAGGCTCTAGCAGTCATATACAGAAAATCTCTGAGCTGCAGACTACTCCACAATACCCACTTTCAACCCTTTGAGTGCTTATCTCTGGGATTAATCTCAGAAGCCTCCTCCAACCTGAGGTTGAATGTGATCTTCCCCTCTTCTTGGTCAAACCAACACCTTCATCGAAGAGTGTATGGAATTCTTCATAGCACAATTAATCATTATCTGTCTCAGTAACTTCAACCTCCATTGGGGTTCTGAAGTAAATACACCACTGGACCAATTCCCACCTTTCTAGATGACAATGACCTCGACCAGCACTGGACCACTTGCAACCTTTTTAGATGACAATGACCCCCACCAGCACTGCTGGAAACTAATACACTGCACCCTCGACCTGATCAACTTGAAATCACCTATCCTTTCAACCAGTGACCCCACCCCGGCTGACTGGTTGGATCACCTACAAATTCCATTCATTGTATCTTTCTGGTTCAGAGATACCAGTAACATTGATATAGAAACCATGACCAATCTGGTCATATAAAATCTCACCTTGATAGTACCTCAATTTGATATCAACAAGGCCACAGACAATTTCCTGCATGGACTCCCTGATCAAGGAATTCACACCCATCAGAAGAAAATACTGTAGACCCAATCCCTCTTGCCCCTTTTACTCCAAAGCCCTATATGAAGAAAAGAAAAACATCAGAAAATTGAAGTAAAACTGATGGCGAGCACCCTCACCATTAAATCACATAAAGCTTCATTCTGCTTCATACAGCCAGACAAAAGTACAAAGGCTACATCTCTATAGCCAAGTCATCACATATCAGATCCCTCCTTGATAGAGCTAAGAATAGGCTGAAAAAAACTATCTGAGGTAATTTATCAAGCAAACAACCCATTACTCCAACCCCCCATTTAAGGCATTGGAGATCCTTTGCAAGAACTATGCAGAGTCCTCTGACACATAAATCAAAGACATTAGCATCTGACTTCCTTTCAAAGTCAAAAACATACTGGAAGAGATACTGCCCTGCAATGCACTACATCCATGGTCCCTTTTCTCTCCAGTCTCTGTGGCAGATTTACTACAAACTCAATCAAATGTGAAATATCCAACCATCTTTGCATTGCCATTCCAGGCTCCTTCAGTAAATCCCTAGCCAAACTTTTTCTCCCCATTTGGATAACCCTGGTTATCTCATCTTGTTTCCAGACTGTCTAAAAAGGGGTCACACTTTCCTTTCCTAAAAAAACAATCTCTGGACCCCGACGATTTCAACAATGTATGCCCTACTTCCAACCTGCCTGTCCTGGCAAGGTGATTGAAAGTTGTGCTGACTCCCAACTGTCATCCCACATCCAGGACAACAACCTCCTTGACTCCCTTCATTATAGATTCCACCAGGGCCACGTCACTGAGACAGTAATAATGCAGATTGTAGACAGCACCCTCCATGCACCAGACATGGGCAATTCCTGTCTACTTGTGTTCCTCCACCTGTCCACGGTATTTGACAGAGTCAACCACCAGGCGCTGCTAGTCACCCTGAAGCATTGAATGGGTATCTATGGTGTTGTCTTAATTGGTTCACCTCTTACATTACTAACCGCTTCCAAATTGTAAAAATTGGGAATGTAGAATCAGTCAGTCTGCAACCAGGGATCCCACAACGTTCAGTTCTCTCCCCAACCCTTTTCAGCCTCTACCTCAAGCCCCTCTGCACAATTCTCAGGAACTCAGGGGTCCTCTTTCACCTATATGCTGATGACACCCAAATCTACTTGAAGGTCTCATGTCTGAAAGACTACACCCACCTATCCAACTCCTTGAATGGAGTTCAAACTTGATGGCTAACAACCACCTCAAATAAAACCAGTAAAAAAAAGTCTTATCATCTCTTTAGTGAAAGCTAACTTGCCGATCCAAGACATGATGAATCTCCTCCCAGACATGGACGGCTGCCCTTCCATCATACAGAATGACAAATTTCTGGGATTCTCTGTCGACAGATGCCTTATTAACCTCCAGAGCAATATATATCCTCTATGGCTAGTGCCCATTTCAAGTTAAGGTTTCGTTGGGAAATCCTCATCCCAGCACATGGCATTAAATCTGTTCTCCAGGCACTTGTGCTCTCCAGACTTGACTACGGAATTGCACTACTTTACAGCATTTCCAAATTTCACCTAGGTTCTCTCAGAGCAGTACTACATGTGGCAGCCTGGTTCGTGATAAGAAACAAGAAATTCAACCACATCTTCCCCATTCTGAGCTCCCTTCAGTGGCTTCCAATAAAAGCAAGAGCTCATTATTTAAACTGCCTGCATGACTCATAAAGCTCTGCACTCCTCTCTACCCTCATACCTCTCAGAGAAACTGAAAATATCAGGCGCCGGCTGAGACTCACAAAATGCTAAATTGCTCCTTCCCAAACCGCCAACCATCAAGCACGAGTGATACATGAGCCAATCCTTCACCGGAAGCGTTACAAGAATATGGAACTCTCTCCCAACAAGCCTCTATCTGACCACGTCAGGTCACCTTCAAAAAGACCTCAATGCTCTACTGTTTAACGACACCTGGCCTAACCATCTCCTATTCCCTCACACTTTCTCCAAGTGCAGACCAACCTCAACCAGCACGAACAATTGTTGTCTAGCTCTTGGTACTGTACCACCTTCTTGTCACTGCTATGTTTTACAATGAATATGTGTGAACTGTTCTACCTCATGGAGAGGCTAACCTGGTGTTCTATCCACCTATAATGTTACATGTATATTTTGAATTTGTTATTGATACATTCTGCTTTTGCAAAGCACTCATTTTGTACCACCTGCTTGTCACTGCTATGTTTTACGATGAAAGCATGTGAAGCCCTCTACCTCACGGGGTGGCAAACCTGGTGTTCTCTCCACCTTTAATGTTACATTAATATTTTCTATTTGGTAATGATACGTTCTGCTTTTTGTAAAGAGCTCTGAAGCCTACAGGCCATGTCCGTGCTATATCACATCACACCAATAAATAAATTAATTAATAAATAAATAAGACTGTAATGACAGGGTTCGCACATCTCTCTTAATCCAAATTCTTTATTGACATTAATCATTAACATTTCCAGCTGACCACATGTCCTTCCTTCTTCTTCTCAATGCCTCCCAGCCTCCCATTCCATCCTGATGTCATCCACCATCACACTGCACCCATCCAGGTATTCCACCCTCAATATCACCACAAATCTCCCTCCTTATAATATTTGATCAATAGTCATATAACACACAAACAAACATCATCAAACATATCTCAAATTTGGAATTCAAATAAGAACACTAAACATCCATAAATAGTACAATCAACAAATGTACTCCAGATAAATCATCTTCCCCTCCATGTTCAAAAGACTATTGCCTTTGTCTTTGAACCTTACATATATCTCCCATGCTCCATGTCATTCCATCTTCCAAAATTACCACACTCCTTCTAGTTTCCTTCACCTTACATGGATCCAAATATTTACTATCTCCTTTGCATACAAAACCTCCTTTTCTCACTACAACCCAATCTCCTTTCTCCAGGAGACATTCCTTCACACTTTTCCTCCTGTTGTAATTCTGTATATTCTTCCCTTGTGATTCCTCAACTCTCATTTTTACCTCATCACGATCAATCCTCACATCACTCCTTGCCCTCACCCAAATGGGACATTCCTTACTGCCCGGTTGCCATCCTTTCAGGGATACAAAAGGTGACAATCCTGTTACAGCATTAGGAGAACTCCTATGCGCCCAAATCATTCTTCTCAACTTTCTCCTCCACGGAAGACAGTTAGCCAAAGACAATTGAATATTCTCCATTATCAACCTATTCACTCTTTCTACCAATCCATTAGCCTGTGGTCAAAAAAGAGCTACCCTTTCATGAACAATTCCTATCCTAGCTAAATAACTAGTCATTTCCCTAGAGATCAATTGCACTCCATTGTCCGATACAATAGATTTATGTATTCAATCCTTCATGAATGTCTCCTCCAGAAATTCAATCACTCTAGCCGTATTTACCTGTTCCATAGTTTTTACCACAAACCACTTAGTGTGATAATCTACTAACACCAAGATATATCTACTCCTGAAACCTAACCTCGCTGTAGGTCCTGGAAAATCAATAGCCAATTTTTCCCAAGGTTACTCAGGAAAAACCATGTATTCTAATGGAGGTTGTCTCGTTACCATAGTTTTGTCACTATTTGCACAGGCCACACAATCCTTTACTCTGCTCTCCACATCACTGTCCATTCCCGGCCACCCAAATTACTCTCTCACTTTCCTTTTCATCATTCCTCATCCTAAATGCCCCTCGTGCGCAATGTTGACAATGTGTGCACGACCGCCCTCTGAAGGAATAAATGTATTCTTTCTCATTAACTTTCCACTTACTATACTCAATTCCTCTTTAACCTTAAATTACTCATTCATTACATTAGTCAATTCCTTTCCGTCCCAGCCATATACTACTCTGAGTTCCACTTCTTTCATCACCAAATCACTCTCCCTGGCAACATTCCATTCTTCCTCACTTTCGCCTTCTGTCCTACTACTTCACACTCTCCCCTATCAAGTACTTCCTCATTAAAGTCTGCCTCATTCATGGGCATTCTTGATAAATAGTCTGCCATCACATTCTTGCTACCCTTCACAAACTCCACCTCAAAATTTAAATCCATTACCGACAATAACCACAGTGATATAAGAGGTGTAACATTCCCTTCCAAACCTCTGCCTCCTTTAAAAATATACATCAAAGGTTTGTGATCCGTCCTTATTCTAAAAGACAAACCCCACACATAAAACTTGAAATGATTAATCCCCCAACAACAAGCCCAAGCTTCTCTCTCAATTACAGAGTATGTGGTTTCTGCTCCTTGCAACCTTCTAGATGCAAAACCAACTACATACTCAGCACCATCCTTACTCTGTAATAACACAGCACCAATCTCCACATTGCTTGCATCCGTGGTTACATACGTCCATGCTGTAACATCAAAGTGTCCTAATGTGGGGGCTCACATAATACCTTGTTTCACTCCCTGAAATGCATTCTCATACTCATCTCCCCACTGAAACGCTGAACACTTTTTCATCAATCTCCTTAGAGGCTCCACTACAGCTGTATATTTCTCCATGAACTTCGAACAGTAGTCCGCTAGTCCAAGAAATGATTTCAGTTCTTTCTTCCCAGTTGGCCTTGGTGCTTTTTCAATAGCTGTTATTAAGCTCTTGTTTGGCTTAATCCTGTCATTACCGATAACGTGCCCCAGGTACGTCACTTCCTTTCTCCTGATTTGACATTTTCCTTTTCTTATGGTCAATCCATGCCCTTCTAACTTCCTCATTACTTCCTCAAACAACTGGTCATGCTCTCTTGCACTTCTTCCCACGATAAGTATATCATTCTGAAAGCATAATATTTGTTCCATATCTCCGAAAGTATTCTTCATTATCCTCTGGAAAACAGCTGAGGCTGAGGCAATCCCAAAAGGCATCCTTTTGTAATGGAAAGCCCCTAGTGGAGTTACACACGATGTAAGATGCCTCGATTACACATGAAGATTGACTTGGTGATATGCAGCCGACATGTCCAGGACACTGAACATAACTCCCTTTCCTCTCATAGTTTACATAGCAGATATGTTGGGAAGTGGCTGCCTGTCCGCCCAGATATTTTTATTTAAATCACATAGGTCTATGTGCAGTCTGATTTGTCCCTCTTCCTTAGATGCAACCACAATCGGAGTCAACCATTCCGAGGCCTCTATCGGTTCAATAATCCGTTGGCTCAAGAGTTTATCCAATTTCAAATGTAAAGGTTCCCTCATCATATTAGGAATGCCCCTTACTTTATGATCCACTGGTTTATCACCCTTCCTTGCTATTATTCTATGAGAAAAACCTTTCAGCAACCCAGTTTTTCTGAAAACACTTATGGATACTTCTCTACTAAGTCTAGTTGATCTTCTCCAAATATTTCCTCCACTTCATTTCTTCCGCTACCATCACCGGCTCTTTAGCATTGGGATTGATCATTATGTCTAGATCCTTTTGATGACGCCACCCTAACAAATCTGATCCAAAATCCGTGATATATACCCGTCCATAAACAGCTTTTCCTATAAACTCTATCATCATCAATTCCATTCCTAAAATTTCTATTCTTCTACCTGCATAGCCTACAGCCTTAATGTCTGGTTTCCCTAACTGTACATCTTCAAGAGACTTCCAATCACTCTCCTAAGTCTTTTTTGATATGAGAGTAAACAAACTTCCAGAATCCACCAAAACCTTTATCTCTTTCCCTTTCAGTCTTATTTGACCATGCGGTTTTTCCAACTTATCACTGCTTTCCGTTTTCACTCCATGTAATTCTAGCACCTCATTAGTGCCTAGTTCCACGCCATTTTCGCATTGTCCCTATTATCCAGAACTGTTAATATCAATTCTTGAATACTCTCACAACTATCATGGACTTCCTGATCAATTACTTGAATCTTCTTGTTATCTCAATTATCTCTGTATTCGACTTTTGTTCTACACACCTTTGCAAAGTGACCTCTTCTGCCACAATTCCTACAAATCACTGTTCTGGCCGTACACATAGTGTTGTATACAATATGCCCAGCTGCACCACAACGAAAACACTTTACTTCCCTCCAACCTGTACTCTTCTGTTTTATGTCCCCTTTGGTTTTTAGTCTTGAACACTTCTACTTTCCTCTTCACTTCACTTCCTTTTTTCACTTTCTTTTTTCTTATCATATATTTCCCTTATTTCACTCACTAGTCTTTCCTTTTGGTTATCATTGTTATCTATTTCCCTTAACCACATTGCTGTGTGTTCCATTCCTATAGCAATTTGGATAGCCTTATCTAAATTAGGATCCTTTATTAAAAATTGCTCTTGTATCATCTTGCTATTACTGCATCTCAGTATCTGATCTCTTATGAGAGAATCAGCCAATTGTTCGAAACAACACAATGACGCTAACCCTCTTGGTGCAGAGGCATAGGAAGCTATGTCTTCATCTATCCTTTGCACTCTTGAAAAAATGTATGACGTTCTAAGATTAAATTGTTTTTCTTTTTATAAATTGTGAATCCAACATTTGCATAGACATTTCAAAAACATTGTTGGGCTGACCATCTCCCATGCTTAATGATACCTCTGGTAACTCTCCATAAACTCTCCTTCCCTCTACTCCAAGATGAAAAAGAAGAATAGCTTGTCGCCTCAGAGGTTCAAACCGATCTCCTCCAATAGCTAACATATAAGCAATGAACAACTTCTCCCATTGTTTCCACAGTATTGGTGGCTCTCCAGGTGTTGACAAAAATGGAGGAGGTGATGCCATACTCTGCTCTGCCATATCCTGCAAGAAATTCAATATAACACACTAAAATATTAATTTAAAATAAGAATCTAACATAAATTAAAATAACAAGCTAGAATAATAATCTAAAAAAACGTTCTCTATTTTGAAGGATTATTCCTCTTTCTATAGGACCGTTGTCTACAAGTTGGATAATCTTTGTGAGAAAGCTTTGGTATTTCTTTCCTTTTCATGCAGTACATAAGCTTGGCCCTTCTTCTTTTTTCAGACAGTAACAGTGCTTCAAACTGGCTTCCAACTGGCTTTGATACGTGGGTAAGTGCTCAACAGATTAATTTACATTTTAATGTGATGACAGTTTTATGATTTGCTGCAGTAGAAGCTGCATTTGCACCACAGTGACTGGCTGACTTATTTTTTTAAGTACAGTGAAGCTTGAGGGGAATGTTGGAGCCATTCCTGTACTGTCTGTGGCCTGTTTTTTTTTTTCTACTTTGAGCCCGCAGCTCATCAAAAGTGTAGCTCGTCGGAAGTGCGCGTCAAAGCTTTTTTTTTCTAATTTCAAACCCACAGCTCGTCGGAAGTGCACTTTTCTCTCGTGCTCATCGGAGCTCCTTACTGCGGCCTTGAGCTCGCGTTCTTCTATCGCACTCTTCTCTCGTGTCACCCATGTCACCTGAGGCCCCGCCCCCTCCCTTCACCACTGTGCAAACGCGCCCCGTGGTGCGTTTTAAGTTGGGGGATTAGGTCACCTTGAATCCTGAGGGTCCCTGGGGCCCAACTAGCCCACTAGGTACTTCCAGTAAGCATCACAGGCCTGCGTTGCAACGCCTGTAACAAATTGTGCAGTGGTGTTTGTGTAGTGTAGGGGGTCATGCTGGGGGTAGATTTAGGGTTTAGGGTAGTGCAGTGGTGTTTGGGTAGTGTAGGGAGTCGTACTGGGGGAGTGTTTTAGGGTTTAGGGTAGTGCAGTGGTGTTTGGGTAGTGTAGGGGTCGTGCTGGGGGTAGTGTTTTAGGGTTTAGGGTAGTGCAGTGGTGTTTGGGTAGTGTAGGGGGTCGTGCTGGGGGTAGTGATTTAGGGTAGTGCAGTGGTGTTTGGGTAGTGTAGGGGGTACTGCTGGGGTAGTGTTTTAGGGTTTAGGTTAGTGCAGTGGTGTTTGGGTAGTGTAGGGGTACTGCTGGGGGTAGTGTTTTAGGGTTTAGGGTAGTGCAGTGGTGTTTGTGTAGTGTAGGGGGTAGTGTTTTAGGGTTTAGGGTAGTGCAGTGGTGTTTGTGTAGTGTAGGAGGTCGTGTTTTAGGGTTTAGGGTAGTGCAGTGGTCTTTGGGTAGTGTAGGGAGTCATGCGCGGGTAGTGTTTTAGGGTTTAGGGTAGTGTAGGGGTCATGCGGGGGTAGTGTTTTAGGGATTAGGGTAGTGCATTGGTGTTTGGGTAGTGTAGGTGGTCATGCCGGGGTAGTGTTTTAGGGTTTAGGGCAGTGCAGTGGTGTTTGGGTAGTGTAGGGGGTCGTGCTGGGGGAGTGTTTTAGGGTTTAGGGCAGTACAGTGGTGTTCGGGTAGTGTAGGGGGTCGTGCTGGGGGAGTGTTTTAGGGTTTAGGGCAGTGCAGTGGTGTTCGGGTAGTGTAGGGGGTCGTGTTGGGGGAGTGTTTGAGGGTTTAGGGCAGTGCAGTCGTGTTCGGGTAGTGTAGGGGGTTGTGCTGGGGGTAGTATTTTAGGGTTTAGGGTAGTGCAGTGGTGTTCGGGTAGTGTAGGGGGTTGTGCTGGGGGTAGTGTTCTAGGGTTTAGGGCAGTACAGTGGTGTTTGGGCAGTGTAGGGGGTAATGCTGGGGGTGGTGTTTTAGGGTTTAGGGCAGTGCAGTGGTGTTCGGGCAGTGTAGGGGTCGTGCTGGGGGTGGTGTTTCAGGGTTTAGGGCAGTGCAGTGGTGTTCGGGCAGTGTAGGGGTGGTGTTTCAGGGTTTAGGGCAGTGCAGTGGTGTTCGGGCAGTGTAGGGGGTCGTGCTGGGGGTGGTGTTTCAGGGTTTGGGGCAGTGCAGTGGTGTTCGAGCAGTAAAGGGGGTCGTGCTGGGGGTGGTGTTTCAGGGTTTAGGGCAGTGCAGTGGTGTTCGGGCAGTGTAGGGGGCGGTGCAGGGGTGGTGTTTCAGGGTTTAGGGCAGTGCAGTGGTGTTCGGGCAGTGTAGGGGGTGCTGCAGGGTGTGGTGTTTCAGGGTTTAGGGCAGTGCAGTGGTGTTCGGGCAGTGTAGGGGGTGCTGCAGGGGGTGGTGTTTCAGGGTTTAGGGCAGTGCAGTGGTGTTCGGGCAGTGTAGGGGGTCGTGCTGGGGCTGGTGTTTCAGGGTTTAGGGCAGTACAGTGGTGTTAGGGCAGTGTAGGGGGTCGTGCTGGGGCTGGTGTTTCAGGGTTTAGGGCAGTGCAGTGGTGTTCGGGCAGTGTAGGCGGTTGTGCTGTGGCTGGAGTTTCAGGGTTTAGGGCAGTGCAGTGGTGTTCGGGCAGTGTAGGTGGTCATGCTGGGGCTGGTGTTTCAGGGTTTAGGGCAGTGGTGTTCGGGCAGTGTAGGGGGTCATGCTGGGGCTGGTGTTTCAGGGTTTAGGGCAGTGCAGTGGTGTTCGGGCAGTGTAGGGGGTCTTGCTGGGGCTGGTGTTTCAGAGTCTAGGGCAGTGCAGTGGTGTTCGGGCAGTGTAGGGGGTCTTGCTGGGGCTGGTGTTTCAGGGTTTAGGGCAGTGCAGTGGTGTTCGGGCAGTGTAGGGGTCGTGCTGGGGTGGTGTTTCAGGGTTTAGGGCAGTGCAGTGGTGTTTGGGCAGTGTAGGGGGTCATGCTGGGGCTAGTGTTTCAGGATTTAGGGCAGAGCAATGGTGTTCAGGCAGTGTAGGGGGTTTTGCTGGAGGTGGTGTTTCAGGGTTTAGGGCAGTGCAGTGGTGTTCGTGCAGTGTAGGGGGTGGTGTTTCAGGGTTTAGGGCAGTGGTGTTCAGGCAGTGTAGGGGGTCTTGCTGGGGTTGATGTTTCAGGGTTTAGGGCAGTGCAGTGGTGTTCGGGCAGTGTAGGGGGTCGTGCTGGGGGTGGTGTTTCAGGGTTTAGGGCAGTGCAGTGGTGTTCCGGCAGTGTAGGAGGTCGTGCAGGGGGTGGTGTTTCAGGGTTTAGGGCAGTGCAATGGTGTTCGGGCAGTGTAGGGGGTCGTGCTGGGGGTGGTGTTTCAGGGTTTAGGGCAGTGCAGTGGTGTTCGGGCAGTGTAGGGTGTCGTGCTGAGGGGTGGTGTTTCAGGGTTTAGGGCAGTGCAGTGGTGTTCGGGCAGTGTAGGGGGTCGTGCAGGGGTGGTGTTTCAGGGTTTAGGGCAGTGCAGTGGTGTTTGGGCAGTGTAGGGGGTCGTGCAGGGGGTGGTGTTTCAGGGTTTAGGGCAGTGCAGTGGTGTTCGGCCAATGTAGGTGGTCTTGCTGGGGGTGGTGTTTCAGGCTTTAAGTGCAGTGGTGTTCGGGCAGTGTAGGGGTCTTGCTGGGGGTGGTGTTTCAGGGTTTAGGGCAGTGCAGTGGTGTTTGGGCAGTGTAGGGGGTCTTGCTGGGGCTGGTGTTTCAGGGTTTAGGGCAGTGCAGTGGTTTTCGGGCAGTGTAGGCGGTCGTGCTGGGGCTGGTGTTTCAGGGTTTAGGGCAGTGCAGTGGTGTTCGGGCAGTGTACGGGGGTTGTGCTGGGGCTGGTGTTTCAGGGTTTAGGGCAGTGCAGTGGTGTTCGGGCAGTGTAGGGGGTCGTGCTGGGGGTGGTGTTTCAGGGTTTAGGGCAGTGCAGTGGTGTTCGGGCAGTGTAGGGGGTCGTGCTGGGGCTGGTGTTTCATGGTTTAGGGCAGTGCAGTGGTGTTCGGGCAGTGTAGGGGATCGTGCTGGGGGTGGTGTTTCAGGGTTTAGGGCAGTGCAGTGGTGTTCGGGCAGTGTAGGGGGTCATGCTGGGGGTGGTGTTTCAGGGTTTAGGGCAGTGCAGTGGTGTACGGGCAGTGTAGGGGGTCTTGCTGGGGTGGTGTTTCAGGGTTTAGGGAAGTGGTGTTCAGGCAGTGTAGGGGGTCTTGCTGGGGGTAGTGTTTCGGGGTTTAGGGCAGTGCAGTGGTGTTCGTGCAGTGTAGGGGGTCGTGCTGGGGGTGGTGTTTCAGGGTTTAGGGCAGTGCAGTAGTGTTCGGGCAGTGTAGGGGATCGTGCAGGGGGTGGTGTTTCAGGGTTTAGGGCAGTGCAGTGGTGTTCGGGCAGTGTAGGGGGTCGTGCTGGGGTGGTGTTTCAGGGTTTAGGGCAGTGCAGTGGTGTTCGGGCAGTGTAGGGGGTCGTGCAGGGGGTGGTGTTTCAGGGTTTAGGGCAGTGCAGTGGTGTTTGGGCAGTGTAGGGGTCGTGCTGGGGCTGGTGTTTCAGGGTTTAGGGCAGTGCAGTGGTGTTCGGGCAGTGTAGGGGGTCTTGCTGGGGGTGGTGTTTCAGGGTTTAGGGCAGTGGTGTTCGGGCAGTGTAGGGGTCTTGCTGGGGGTGGTGTTTCAGGGTTTAGGGCAGTGCAGTGGTGTTCGGGCAGTGTAGGGGGTCTTGCTGGGGGTAGTGTTTCAGGGTTTAGGGCAGTGCAGTGGTGTTCGTTCAGTGTAGGGGGTCGTGCTGGGGATGGTGTTTCAGGGTTTAGGGCAGTGCAGTAGTGTTCGGGCAGTGTAGGGGGTTGTGCAGGGGTGGTGTTTCAGGGTTTAGGGCAGTGCAGTGGTGTTCGGGCAGTGTAGGGGGTCATGCTGGGGGTGGTGTTTCAGGGTTTAGGGCAGTGCAGTGGTGTTCGGGCAGTGTAGGGGGTCGTGCTGGGGGTGGTGTTTCAGGGTTTAGGGCAGTGGTGTTCGGGCAGTGTAGGGGTCTTGCTGGGGGTGATGTTTCAGGGTTTAGGGCAGTGCAGTGGTGTTCGGGCAGTGTAGGAGGTCTTGCTGGGGGTAGTGTTTCAGGGTTTAGGGCAGTGCAGTGGTGTTCGGGCAGTGTAGGGGTCATGCTGGGGTGGTGTTTCAGGGTTTAGGGCAGTGCAGTGGTGTTCGGGCAGTGTAGGGGGTCGTGAAGGGGTGGTGTTTCAGGGTTTAGGGCAGTGCAGTGGTGTTCGGGCAGTGTAGGGGGTCGTGCTAGGGTATGTGTTTCAGGGTTTAGGGCAGTGCAGTGGTGTTCGGGCAGTGTAGGGGGTCGTGCTGGGGGTAGTGTTTTAGGGTTTAAGGTAGTGCAGTGGTGTTTGTGTAGTGTAGGGGGTCGTGCTGGGGGCAGTGCTTTAGGGTTTAGGGTAGTGCAGTGGTGCTTGTGTAGTGTAGGGGGTCATGCTGGGGGTAGTGTTTTAGGGTTTAGGGTAGTGCAGTGGTGTTTGTGTAGTGTAGGGGTCATGTTTTAGGGTAGTGCAGTGGTGTTTGGGTAGTGTAGGGGGTCGTGCTGGGGGTAGTGTTTTAGGATTTAGGTTAGTGCAGTGGTGTTGGGGTAGTGTTTTAGGGTTTAGGGTAGTGCAGTGGTGTTTGTGTAGTGTAGGGGGTCATGCTGGGGGTAGTGTTTTAGGGTTTAGGATAGTGCAGTGGTGCTTGTGTAGTGTAGGGAGTCGTGCTGGGGTAGTGTTTTAGGGTTTAGGGTAGTGCAGTGGTGTTTTTGTAGTGTAGGGGGTCATGTTTTAAGATGCAACGCTCCAATACCTGACCAGTCTGCACTACATAAAACTACAAAAAAACTAAAAATAAAAAGTGTTTTGCACACTTTTGTCATTGGGCTATATGTGGGCTACATCTGGGTAATATTTGTGCTACATTTGGGCTCTTTTTTCACTGGTGGCCATCTTGGACGACTTCTTTGTTATGAAGTTTCCTAATTTCCTCATTTACTGCATTCTCCTCAGTAGGAAATGCTTTCAGTTTTTACTTTGATTCCATCAAGAAGGCATTCAGATGTGTCACACATTTGCCATAAATTCAGAATGTTATTACTCTAGTTGTTCATTAGATCACTGTAGTAAAGCTACTGCTCACCAAGGAGTTAACTGGAAGTCTACTGCTGGTATTGAAAGTGATTGTTTCAGTCTGCATGTCAGAATTTTCTAATGAAATAGAAGAGGATTTGAGATCTCACTTAAAACATGCACTACATTTTCTTTTTGCAGCACTAACCATAATTTCTATGGCAAAATGAACCCCCTCATTTTGTTCCTTTTTAAATTAAATGTTTTAAGTGTTACTAGTTTATTCCAATCAAGATGGCTTCAGGTGTGCCATACTTTTGTCATAAGTAAGACTGTTAGCGCTCTAGTTGTTCTTTAGAACACTCTGGGAAGCTGCAGTAGAACACAAAGGCATCGACTGACAGGCTGCTCCTGTTGAAATATAACAGGAAGATATTTGAGATCACACTTGAAACATGTCCTAATTTTTCTTTCCAGAGCACTAACCATAATTTCTATGACAAGATGAACCCCATCATTTTGTTCCTTTTTAAATTAAATGTTTTAAGTGTTACCAGTTTATTCCAATCAAGATGGCTTCAGGTGTGCCATACTTTTGTCATAAGTAAGGCTGTTAGCACTCTAGTTGTTCTTTAGAACACTCTGGGAAGCTGCAGTAGAACACAAAGGAATCAACTGACAGTCTCTGCCCTTGTTGGATGTACATGTTTTACTGAGAATGTCAGACTTCATTCTCACATGACTGAGAAAGATAATGTGAATTTACAGAAAATATGCTCTCATTTTAGCTTCTGGGGCACCTTCCAAAACTGTATGGGACAAGCATGTGAAAATAGTTTTCTCTCAAACATGATTCATGATATCCCAGCAGAAGGTTTTCACAGGGTAAAATCACCTTAGAACACACCACAATTCCTGAAATTAGTATGGTACCATCAACAAATGAATTCTAATGTAACTAAAGTCTGTTATCACCCTTTATAGTTCTCCTTTTGGTAACCCTCAAAATCTTCGATTCACTACAATGCATTTCAATGGGGTACTATCATTTATATTGGTCCCAAGATGGCTGCCAGCAATTCCAGGATGAAGTGCTGACAGCCAATCAGATCTCACGATGACATGTGTGGTTAGGCTCCGCCCAGCTATATATGTGTTTTTACTTTTGATTTTCTCAGCAACTACTGAACGGATTTACACCATTTAACAAAAAGGGTTCTTTTTGAACCAAGAACTACCTCTTTGCCAAATTTGGAGTAATTCCGTTCAGCAGTTCGGGCTGTAGCCTTGCATAAAGTTTCCTATGGGAAATTGATTTGTTGACTCTTATTTTTTAATTTCTCCGCAACTACTGAACGGATTTACACCATTTAACAAAAGGGTTCTTTCTGAACCAAGAACTACCTCTTTGCCAAATTTGGTGTAATTCCGTTCAGCAGTTCGGGCTGTAGCCGTGTCTAAAGTTTCCTATGGGAAAATGAATGGGGAAAACACGTTTTGGGACCCCCTTTTTCTCGGCCCCCGCTTGACGAATCACCCTGAGACTTTCAGGGTAGGAGCGGACCGGAGCGGGCCATAAAGTTTGAAAATTTCGCGAAGATTCGTCAACCGACGCAAGAGTTATTTCAAATAGAATGTCGCAGATTTCCTATGGAAAATAGGTCCTAACTATAACTATCTACTGGCGACCGCATAGATAGATATATATATATATATATATATATATATATATATATATATATATATATATATATATATATATATATATATATATATATATATATATATATATATATATATTACAAGAGTCCATCCCGCTCCAAGAAGAAGAGGCACGTACACATGGAAGGAATGAATAAGGCTTATTTATTATATTTAGGTCTCCCACGACCCCGCAAAGAAAGAGAGACGCGTTTCCCCTGTGAAAACGCCTGCACACAAGAGAGATTTACTCCATCAATTTATTGTGGGCTGTCAACAGAACAAGCTCCCTCCTTCAGTTCATCAACTGGAGCCAAACGCGTTTCGGGCAGCACTCTGTCCTTGATCACTGGCTGAAACAAAGTCACGGCAGTCATTGAGGGAACTCATTTAAACAGGTTTCCGAGTCCCGCCCCAGTGGGCGTACGCCACAATGCCTTCTGGTCCTCGTAGTTCCCCTTTGTTATCCACAGTGGGTGCACGCCGAGTTTTGTTGAAATAAATGTCTCTTACCCATGTGGGTTACTTCCAGAGGGAAAACATTACTTCTGCTGCCATTATCTCGTCCCACAATGAAGGACTCTCTGTCCTCTCAGCTTCCCGGAAATCCAGGCACCGCAGGTCCGCTCTTAAGCAGCGGGGCGTTTTCGTGGCTGGGTGCGCCGCTACAAATCCATCAACAAAAGGTTGCCCCTGTGAAAACGCCTGCACACAAGAGAGATTTACTCCATCATTTTATTGTGGGCTGCCAACAGAACAAGCTCCCTCCTTCAGTTCATCAACTGGAGCAAAACGCGTTTCGGCAGCACTCTGCCCTTGATCACTGGCTGAAACAAAGTCACGGCAGTCATTGAGGGAACTCATTTAAACAGGTTTCCGAGTCCCGCCCCAGTGGGCGTATGCCACAATGCCTTCTGGTCCTCGTAGTTCCCCTTCTTTATCCACAGTGGATGCATGCCGAGTTTTGTTGAAATAAATGTCTCTTACCCATGTGGATTACTTCCAGAGGGAAAACATTACTTCTGCTGCCATTATCTTGTCCCATAATGAAGGACTCTCTGTCCTCTCAGCTTCCCGGAAATCCAGGCACCGCAGGTCTGCTCATAAGCAGCGGGGTGTTTTTGCGGCTGGGCGCGCCGCTACAAATCCATCAACAAAGGTTGCCCCTGTGAAAACGCCTGCACACAAGAGATTTACTCCATCATTTTATTGTGGGCTGCCAACAGAACAAGCTCCCTCCTTCAGTTTATCAACTGGAGCCAAACGCGTTTCGGGCAGCACTCTGCCCTTGATCACAGGCTGAAACAAAGTCACGGCAGTCATTGAGGGAACTCATTTAAACAGGTTTCCGAGTCCCGCCCCAGTGGGCGTATGCCACAATGCCTTCTGGTCCTCGTAGTTCCCCTTCGTTATCCACAATAAGTGCACGCCGAGTTTTGTTGAAATAAATGTCTCTTACCCATGTGGGTTACTTCCAGAGGGAAAACATTACTTCTGCTGCCATTATCTCGTCCCACTTTAAAACAATTAATAAACTATTAATTTTTATTTATTTTATCATTTTAAAATTATATAAAAATTTACAAATCTATATGTATAGATATATATATACCGATAACATAAAATCTAATTAAAAAACACCTTCTAATATAAATTAAACATCAAACTATTTAAAAATCTTTAAACTTAAATTTCCCACTCCAGTCAATGCAACAGTAGGGAAAGTGTTGGATAGCGGAGGGATAAAAATTACTATTCCCACTCCAGTGAGTGTAACAGTAGGGAAAATGTTGGATAGCGGAGGGATCAAATTTACTATTCCCACTCCAGTCAGTGCAACAGTAGGGAAAGTGTTGGATAGCGGAGGGGTAAAAATTACTATTCCCACTCCGGTGAGTGCAACAATAGGGAAAGTGTTGGATAGCGGAGGGGTAAAAATTACTATTCCCACTCCAGTGAGTGTAACAGTAGGGAAAGTGTTGGATAGCGGAGGGGTAAAAATTACTATTCCCACCCCAATGAGTGTGTAAGGATCCAAGGACATGGGATACTTCCAGAAAAGCTTTATTTAAACACGACATTCCCAGCTGAGCTCCACGCTCACCAGCCTCTTGAGTTATCCTCATGAACATTCTCTCCCCAGAGCTGACATCATAACATTCTAATCATTCAAATTGACTTCTTCTTCTTGATTTCCCATCATTGTTGATGGGAAATTAAGAAGAAGAAGTCAATTTGTTCCTCCAAGAGTATTCAAGCTAGTATTCTCAACATTATTCATGAGGGGCACCCTGGACGGGATCTCATGAAAAGGAAAGTGAGGCAATCATTTTGGTGGCCTGGTATGGATCACGATGTGGAGGCAAGAGTAAAAAATTGTGTGCTGTGTGCTAATAGTGAAAAGACCAATGTGGTCATACAGCCTCCGTTGGAGGTGTTAAGTTTTCCTGACAAGCCCTGGGAAAAGTTGGCTATTGATTTCTTAGGACCCGTAGCTAGGTTGGGAACAGCGGACAGATTCATCATAGTTTTAGTAGATTACCACTCCAAGTGGTTTGACATCAAGACAGTGCCGGAGGTGAACACATCGACTGATATCGGATTTATGGAGGAAGTTTTTGTGGATGAAGGAATACCGAAAACTATTGTATCCGATAATGGGGTGCAGTTCGTATCTAGGGAAATGACAGCTTATCTTTCTGGTATGGGAATTGCACATGAGAGAGTAGCTCTTTTCCGGCCTCAAGCTAACGGATTGGTGGAGAGAGCGAATCGATTAGTGATGGAGAACATACAGCTGTCTTTAGCTAATCATTTGTCATGGAAGAAGGAATTGAGGAAAATGATGTGGGCGCATAGGACGGCTCCTCATTCCGTGACAGGTGTTTCACCATTTGTTTCCTTAAAAGGAAGGTTGCCAAGTACGAAGGGGTGCCCTGTGTGGTTGAGTAGTGTGGGGAATGTTGTGATGGATCGAGAAGAAGTAAAAAGAAGAGTTCTAAGGTCGCAAGGAAAAATGTAGTATATTACAACAGAAGAAAGGGTGTCGGAAAGTGTAATGTTGGAACTGGTGATTGGGTGGTTGTGAGGAAAATAAATTTTGTCTCCAAAGGAGAAAGTAAGTACTCTACCCCATGCAGAGTGAAAGAAGTCAAACGCAATGTGGTGGTCTTGGAGAATGGTGCTACGAGAAGTTTACGTGATGTGTGTAAGGTTATGAGATAATGCTCTGCATTATGTGCACTATTATGTACGCTGATCAATCAACCTAATGTGGCATTGTAATGTGTATACAATTCTATAGTTTTTATTATTGTTACTATGTAGTTGTTCTGTGATTTTTGATCTACAAATGTGAATTTATTGTTCAAAGTATTGTAAGGGGAAGATGTGTGGAGACTTGCAGAGCTGGCATCATAGAATGTTATGATGTCAGCTCTGGGGAGAGAATGCTCATGAGGATAACTGAAGAGGCTGGTGAGCGTGGAGCTCAGCTGGGGATGTCGGGTTTAAATAAAGCTTTTCTGGAAGTATCCCGTGTCCTTGGATCCTTACAGAGTGCAACAGTAGGAAAAGTGTTGGATAGCGGAGGGGTAAAAATTACTATTCCCAATCCAATGAGTGCAACAGTAGGGAAAGTGTTGGATAGCGGAGGGGTAAAAATGAATATTCCCACTCCAAGGAGTGCAACAGTAGGGAAAGTGTTGGATAGCGCAGGGGTAAAAATTTACTATTCCCACTCCAGTGAGTGCAACAGTAGGGAAAGTGTTGTATAGTGGCGGGATACAATTTACTATTCCCACTCCAATCAGTGCAACAGTAGTGAAAGTGGATTACGGAGGGGTAACAATTAATATTCCCACTCCAGTCAGTATAAAAATTAAAAACAAACAAAATATTAACAACATTAAAAAATATTTAAAAAACAAAATAAATAAAAAATATATAAATATGTTAAACATTAAAATACAAATATATTTAATATTAAAAGTTAAAAACATATTATAATGTTAAATACATATGACAAATACCTACAAATATTATATTAAACAAAATAACAAATAATTTTCAAATACATATTTTATATTAGAAATTATTTAGAAACAAAAACATTAATTATTACATAAACTTGTTTTTTTATTTCCTACCCTATAACACCATGCATTTCATAACACACATCTACATTTAAAAAAACTACTTCCATAATTAACATAATTAATTCCCAATTAAAGAAATATTAATTAAAAACAAATTAAAAATCATAAACATTAATTACCTTCCCAAACTTTACCCTATAATCCCCACAACCCACAGCTAAAATTAAACTGTAAAAAAAAATTAATTGCACAATTAAAACTTATCTTCAATTAAAATACTAATAGTATTTAACAGCTAATTATAAAGTAAGTAAAATAAATGTACGCCCCACCCTTTACCCCTATAAAAGTAAAACCCACACACAAAAAAATCAACAATTACCCTAATGAAATATCAATTAATTAATTAATATTAATGATCAACTAATTATTAATTAATTAAACATAAATATCTTCCCACCCTTTACCCTTATTAACCCCACAACCCACACCTAAAATTAATTACACAATTTCCATATTTAATTTTCAATTAATTAATTAATATTAATTAACAACTAATTATTAATTAATTAAACATAAATTACTTCCCACCCTTTACCCCTATAAACCCCACAACCCACACCTAAAATTAATTACACAATTTCCATAAATATTTTTCAATCAATTAATTAATATCAATTAACAACTAATTATTAATTAATCAAAAATTAATTACTGCCCACCCTTTACCCCTATAAACCCCACAACCTGCACCTAAAATTAATTACACAACTTCCATATTTAATTTTCAATTAATTAATATGAATTAACAACGTATTAATTAATTGAAAATAAATTACTTCCCTATCTTTACCACTATAAACCCCACTACCCACACCTAAAACAATTACACAATTACCATAATTAATTACCAATTAATTAATTAATATTACTTAACAACCAATTAATAATTATCAATAATAAATTACTTCCCACAATTAACACTATAACATCTCAATTAAATAAATATTAATAAATAAGAAATAAACAATCATTTATTATAAATAAATTACCTATAAACCCACAACCCGCTATGGAACTAAATAATGGAAAATTGAATTAAAATAAAATTGATAAAATACCTCACATATATTTAAAATATATACTAAAATACATAACACTAATTAAAAAATCCATATTTTAAACAACTATATTTTTACAAACGATATTAATGACTTCTATATTTTTATAAACGATATTTCTTACCCTAAAATCGATATTTTTCACCACAATATTCTTGATATTTCTGTGTCACGATATTTACAACTCGATATTTGTGTAAGTCGACATTTCTAACTCGATATTTTGTCTGAATACCTTCTGTGGTACCTATCACCTCAAAGGTTTTCCTTAGATAGGTAAACCAGGGAATCCGCTCCACTTTATCAAGTGTGAGGCAGTCATTGAGAAAAGTTGTAACCAAACTCGCCTCCTGTTTACCCCAGCTATTGATCCATAACATCAATGGAGCTAGCCTAATTATAGCTTCCATGCAGCTGCGGTCCATGCAGGTAACAGCCGTGGGGCCGTGGGGCCATGTAAGGGGGGTTTCCAAGGGACGATGCCAAGGGAAAATTAAATAAATAATTAATTTTCCCTCGGCATCGTCCCTCGGAATCCCCCCTTACACGGTCCCACCGCTGTTACCTGCACGGACCGCGGCTGCTTCCATGTAGGTTAGCCCTAATTCCTCGTGACAAATTAAAATGTCAGTGCCCCTAGAAACTGACAATAATCTACAATTAAAACCATTTTCTGCGCATTGAAGTGTTCCCATATACCCCACAGGGCCGCATCATATGTCCCTACTGGGATGCATTTACTTTTATAGATGTTTACCATTTCTTTCACAGGTTTGTGGTGTAATCTATGCACAAACCTAAAAATGGCCTCGACAGGTCTACTGAATTGTTGTAGTCTTAAAGTTGAAAGGGCATTCCAGTTTAGGGCAGAATTTAAAAGAATCCCCAAATAATTTAAGGTTTTTGTCTTTCCAAGCTGTATGCTCCCCATGTGGTAGGACTGAGGGGCCGATTCCGATTCGGGCCGGAAATCTCTCCGACCGAGCCGGACCCGGAGAGATTTCCGACCGAATCGGACCCGTCAGTCCGACCGAGCGAGTACGATGCGCCCGTATGCCATCGGACTCGAGTCGGTCGGACTCCCATTGAAGTCAATGGGAGCCTGTCGTACAACGCGTACGCGGGCCCCATTGACTCAATGGGTGCGATGCGGACAAGTGCGCCCCCTACAGCGTGTACGCGGCGAAGCGGTCGCGCCGTACACGCACAGGTAGGGGGACCCATGGGTCCCCCTGTGTGCGACTCGCGTGGCTACGCGTACAGGGGGTCCGACACGGACCCCCAAAGTACGGCTCCGACAGCTCTTTTGAGCCGGAGTGCGCGGCTCGGTCGGACTGCTCGCGGCGCGCATCGTACTTACCCGGCCGGGGAACGTCTCCATTGCGCGGTGCGAGTCGGAGTCCGTGCGAGTCGGTCGGTGCGGTTCGACCCGGGATCGAGTCAGTCAGAGCGGTCGGGACGCCCGGACGAGTCGGTCGGCGAATACGCATCGTACTCGCTCGCCCGGACGCGCGTACGGATCGGTCGGGAAATAGGGCTCCGAATCGGATCCGGTTAAGCCGAATCCGATTCGGAGCCCTACCGGCCGAGATGGGAATCGGCCCCTGAGTATTAGCACACCCACAGGTCATGATATTTGACTTAGAGAAATTCAGCCTCAAATCTAGATCTTCCATAAAAGTTCAAAAGTAATCCAGCGAGGATTGTAGGCCATTATCTGTACGAGCAATTAGTACTACATCTTCCGCATACAATAAAATAGTTTATTGTCATGCAGTACTGGACTGTGTCGTCGGTGCCATGGGAAGGACTGGTTTAGGGAGCATGGAAAGCAGCTTGTTAGGGATGTACCCATGACCCAAGAAGAATGAGGTGGCCAGAAAATGTGCAGATCTTGCCCTGTTGCACCAAAACCACGAGATGGAAAGCTGCCCTGCTTCCTGCATTAGAGAACTGGCAGCAAGATGTGGTATATTGGGCAGAGGAGGGAGCCAGAGTGCTACGCAGGAAAGAAAGATGAGTATTGTGCAAAGGATCCATAGCAGACGTCTGGGAAGAATTAGTACACATATATAAAGAGTATGAGAAAGATGATGCCAGGCTACCATAGATGGTAGTAATGAATAAGAAATTTGAGCTCCTCATCATACCCACTGAAAGCTGCTGATGTTATGTCCTGTTAGGAGCTAGTCATCCGGTCTCTGTGATCCATTGGAGCTGCCTACTGTCCTCACACCATTTCCGCTACCGCTTTGTCTCAGCAGTGTTGCAGTGTCGGAGCTCAGTGCTCGGAGCAGCTTACATCAGTGGTGTGGACCGGCTGCTGATTGCTTGTGCTGCAGGCTTGACCCCTCCCCCTCGCGGAAGCGGCCCGGTGGTCTCGGGACCGGGTGCGGCTTGCGGGCACGGCTTGTGGTGTGTGGCCTGCGGCTGGGTTGAGCACGGAGCTCGGAGCTCAAGCAGCAGGGGAGCCGCGTTCTGCCTGAAGGCACAGCTTGTGGAGCGCGGACATCACTGGCATCGCGGGCTGTGGAGTAGCCCTCAATATCACTGAACCACATACCTGTCTACCCGCCAGCCTAACCAACAGCAAGACCCTGCAAAAACCTGCAGAGCCCCATACCGCTACCGCTACCATCGCCACCAGCCAGCCAGCTGCCAGCTGTTCTGTCCTGCCCTGCCCTCCACCTGACTCCCCACCCGATCGACCGTCAGGGTGTAGTCAGCCGCGGTAGGTGAAAAGAGAGGGGGGCCAACAAACCCAAATCCCAAGGCGGCGGAGGCAGGGCAGCGGCAGAAGGCCTCCCACTCACTCCTTGAGATTGAGATTTGCAACAAAGGGGCCGATTCCGATTCGGGCCGGAAATCTCTCCGACCGAGCCGGACCCGGAGAGATTTCCGACCGAATCGGACTCTGGCAGTCCGACCGAACGAGTACGATGCGCACGCATGCCATCGGACTCGAGTCGGTCGGACTCCCGATGAAGTCAATGGGAGCCGGTCGTACAACGCGTACGCGGGCTCCCATTGACTCAATGGGTGCGAGGCGGACAAGGCGCCCCCTACAGCAGGTACGCGTCGATGCGCATCGCGGCGTACATGCACAGGTAGGGGGACCCTGTGTGCGACTCGCGCGCCTACGCGTACAGGGGGGTCCGACGCGGACCCCCAAAGTCCGGCTCCGACAGCTTTTTCGAGCCGGACGGCGCGAGTCGGTCGGACTGCTCGCGGCGCGCATCGTACTTACCCGGCCGGGATACGTCTCCATAGCGCGGTGCGAGTCGTGTCCATGCGAGTCGGTCGGAGCGTGTTGAAGCCGCGTTCAAGTCGGTCTTCGCGGGTGCCTGCATCGTACTCGCTCGGCCGGACCCGTGTACGATTCGGTCGGGAAACAGGGCTCCGAATCGGATCCGGTAAATCCGAATCCGATTCGGAGCACTACCGGCCGAGATCGGAATCGGCCCCTTAGTCTTCAAAGGCAACAAGGCTGGGGGGCACAGAGACAGGAGACAGGAGGCACCCTGCCTGAATACGAACTCACCGGACTTACCTGACTCGAGCTGTCCGGTCAACAGACTCATCTGATTCATCCCTGAGGTGAGAGAAGGGGGGAATTGAGAGATCTTGCAGCCCCCTGAGGGGACCAAAGGGGTGGGCACGACCAACGGCACTAGGAAGGCGCCACCCGCAAACCCACCCCCCCCAAATTAGTCATACAATGGAGCACAGTGTATAGACTGAACACACTGAACAAACTGAACAACCCGAGCAAACTGAGCAAACCGAATAAGCACCACACGTCCCAAGTATCTTCTGCAAAAGACAGTCAGAGCCAGTAAGACCAGAGCGACGCAGAGCCCAGGCACAGGGAAGGACACAGGGCAGAGAGAGACCCTAGGTGGTTGGTGTCTGTGGTCTTGGGAGCAGAAGCGGCCGGGGTTAGCCCGGTGCGGCTTGCCCCCATCCCCCAGCCTGCTATCTCGCCTGCCCCCCTGGTGCTCCTCTTCACAACCATCACCGCCCAAGGCCACGCGTCAGCTCTCACAGGTTACATCTGTCATCTACCCCCACACACCAACCCCAACCTTGTCCCGCTGAGAAAACAGGGATGACGGATAGCTAAGGGCAGTCAAGAATAGGCAAGGACATCCAAGGAAACTGCGCGGAACAGTGTGGAAGACAAGTCGAACGGGCAATACAGGAAAAAAGACAAAAAAGGCAACAAGGCAGCCACCGTCTGGCAAAGGATCAGAGAAGGGAGAAAAGGGGGGAAAAAGCTAGCAGGGGCACTGACAATAACCAAAATAATGAGATCGGGGAAGGCAAGGCAGCAGGCGGCAGCAAACCCAAACCCTAACAAAAGAACGCACAGGGCAACAAAGAAGGCACCCACTAAAGAAAGCGAAGAAGAACAGATGAAGAAGAAGGAGGAGGAGATCCCCCTGATCTCACCACTCCTCACCAGCCCGCAGGCCCTGCCAACCACCATGGCAAACGGCGCGAGCACCTTGACCATCCCGACCAAACCAAACCGCCAACCAAAAATATACACCAAATTTTCATTTATAAAAGACGCCGGGCCGGTTCTGTGCCTGAGCAGCAACAAAGTAAGCAATCTCCCCTCTCCTCTCCAACCAATCAAAGCACACCAGATAGTGCAACAGCAGCTGAAGACAGACTGTGGAGAGCCTGCAGCCGCCGGGGAAAGTTCTTGCGCAGCAAGACTAATTGACGCAAGCGAAGAAGAGAAGACTAAAGGAAATGAGAAAAATGGACAGATAAGCCAAGGTATATGGGACCAACCAGAGCCGGCCGTGCTTCACAATGTCGAAAAACTCAATGGGAGCGAGAAAGACGGCCCAGGACAGGCTGCGAGCTACGCAACGGCAATGAAAAAGGAAGGAAAAGAAAGCACCAACAATCATAACCCTTTCAGGCACATCAAGGAAGAAACCCTGGACAAGTTGTTACCACACCTAATAAAAAAAAGAGGAGGAGGAGCCACAAGCATGCAGACACCTCCCTAATAACAACACCATCTTAAGGGGAGAAACAGGACCCCCAGAACTCCATAAACAACACAAGGCACAGTCACAGGAGGAATTCAAACTAGAAAAGCAACTCAACCTCTCAACCGCAACCACGCATGAGGTCACAGAGGCCATTAAGGGTAACAAAGAGCCCCACAACATGTCAATCAAAATGGCAGCGGAAAAATACAAACCATTCCTCAAACGACAATGCCAGAGTGGCCTGACCAATCAATCCAGGAACAACTGCACGGCCAATTCTTGCAAGGCATCGTACTAGCCCAACCAAATAAAAAGACACAAGGGCCACACACATCAACAACCCAGGACATGGAACCAGAGTCATCTTACCTCACACCAGAGGAATGGGAGAAACTGGTAGCCTCATACTCCCCCGTCCCTCAAGATGAACCACAAGGAAGAAACAATAGCTCCCGAAAACTTAACACAGAACAGGAAAAACTGCAGGAAAAAGAAGACATCTGGACCACACTGATGCATACAATGCAAATGCCCGTAAATGCTATGCAATACCAATCCAACAAGATGGATATTCAACTGTCAGTTCTCAATTCACTCTCCATCTTCATTGCAAACATTGACGACAGACTGCCAGTTCTCAACAACTTGATTAGAAGAGCTCAATCGGAGACACAATTCGCAGAGGCCAGCTGCACCTGCATAACAGTAATGGACAATCTCCTTTCCGACATAAGAGAGGCTGTGACAAATAAACCAGCGAATAGAACAGCCTCCATGAGAAACGACGAGCAACCAGTAACAAACTCAATAACCCAGGATCAGGCCTAGCCTACTTCCGGTCTGACATCAGAAGTAAGGCCGCCCCAGGAGGCCGTGGAGATGACAAGAATAGACTCGGACAATCCATCGAGCCAAAGAACCTCAATATCTCCAAAGAGTAAAATAGCACTCATAAGCAAATCCCCTCAAGAAACTGATCCGGCAACAAGTGTGCAATCCTCCAAACAGCCGAGGAAACAGAGGAGGAAGGGGCGAAACCAAAAACCAACACAGATCTTATCACCTAGCAGGGGCAAGAGCCATCGCTTTGGAATCGAACCAAAGGAAGACCCATGAGACATCTCAACCCTGGTGGGTGAACTGATCGAACCTGACCGAGAGTCAGGAGAAAGCCCGACTCAGAAAGAGGGGATAGTAGCAAAAGGAAGCACTTCCCCTAACAAACCAACAAGCGATGGCGTTGATCTCAAGAACGAATTCCGGAAAGGAAGAGGACGCATACAAGGGGACACAACTACAACAATAGGCCCTCGTATCGAGACAGATCAGCCGTGTGAAAAGTGCCCACAAGGTCCGGCAACAACAAGCGAACCTACTGAGTCAGTGGATGAACAAACAGCCAAACAGGGCACACCAATCGAACAAACACAGCATCCGGGTTCTACAACAATTGTGTTCCATCCTGAGTACAAATCAAAGGGATGGGCCGACATATTAAATAGGGGAAACATCTTACACCTACTAAGGTTCATCAGTAGTTTGAAGAACCTAAAAACCAATGACCTGGAGTCAATTGAATTTGTAGAGTCACTAGACCAACCGGGAGTGGAAGCAACTAAAACAGTCTGGGCCACACCAAGCCTAGCCGAGAAAGTCCTAAAAGAACACACCAAACTCAGTAGGACAAATACAACCAAAAGCACAGCCCCACAAGAGTGGAGTTGGTTATCCAGGACCATAAACATTAAAAGTCAAAGTCCGTGACACACTAAGCTCACCGCACCTAAAACAAAAAACGCCCTAAAACTTTGCTCCTGGAACGTCAACGGCACGGGAGATAAGACTCTGCAATCTTATCTTTAAAAATGTTATATCATCTCACTCCAAGAAACTTGGTGCGAATCACCAACAGCACTGCAGGGATTTAACTCGCACTTCTCACCAGCTATAAAGAGCGCCACATTTGGCCATATTAAGGGAGGCCTTGCCACATACAGCTCTTTAAGGAGCATACATGCAGTGGAGCCAATGACGCACAATTTAGCACCCCCCAATACAATGCAAGCGCTTAGAATTACCACACAGGGGGCAGATAAAAACGAGCAGATAATACTTATAAATCTCTACTTACACCTGTGCGACAAAATCAAAGGCAGCCAGCAGCTGAAGGAGGAACTGGTGAAAATATTAACGGAGGAGCAAACAAACAGCTTGATTATCATGGGGGACTTCAATTTACACATGTTCAGTAACACAGCCGAAGACAACCACACGGAGGAGGACCCATTCGTATGGGATATAACTTCACAAGATAATAACTCAGGCGGAAGACACACAAAAATAGGTCAGAAGATTCTAGCGACATTAGAGCAGCAGGGCTTTCGAGCATTAAATGGAAGATTTCCAGGAGATTGCCCACAGACAGCAACATTCCATAATGTAGTAGCAAGTACAACAATAGATTACACATTTACCTCCCGCTGCATGTTCCCAAAAGTAAAGGATTACCACATCGGAACCTTAGACTACAGCGATCACCTGCCACAGGAAATCACGTTAGAAGCATTATCAACAACTCAACCACTGCCAGTAAATGCACATTGCATAGAGTATACGTTTTACAATTTCTGAAGCACACGCAACCAATAATAACATAACAGTATAAATATGTAAAGAAGCAAAAAATTCAAATCCTTTGGGCTTGTTCGGTCCTTTATTATAATAAATCTTCCATTCCCTTACGCCAACGCGTTTCGTCGATCTTTGGGCATAAACCCTACGACTTCCTCAGGGCTGGAAGTAATACAAACAATCTTGTAATACACCGAATTTTTGTATAGATACATTATACACAATATAAGCCCAAACATAACCACTGTGCGTCAAGGGACTAATCAAAGCAAAAACATTATTGTGTGCATATTTTCATGCTAAAATAATCGTACGCAAACACAAAATGCATATAATAAATGAATGAAATTCAGAATGTTCTACCTGTATTTACACAAACATCCAATACCACAATGTCACCCTCGTGTAAGTGAATCAACACAAAACCCAATAATAGCCAATGTGCAATTCATTATTATTGAACCACCAGTGGATTGCAAACTCCATTGCAATACAAATACGTAACCAAAAAAAAAAAAAAAAAAATGATACCTTAATATCTAATTCCAGAATCCTTTCTGCGAAAATTAATTAAATAAAAGCCAAATTAGCTCAAAATACATAAGGCATGAGGCAAAAGCTGTTCATTACGTCATATTATCAGCTAAATCGCCAAACTCTCAAGGTAAGGCTTACCTCTATCTTCAGTCTTGATTCCAAGTAAGGATTATCTTAATTAAGTAAAATGTTCAACCCCACTCGCGACCCTGTAAGGGAACGCAACAAAGACATAAACCATGACACTAATCAAACATATAGATCGTATACCAACAATCAATTCACCAAATAAACTACACTTACCGCTTATGTAATAAACAAGCGAGTCCAGGTCAACATATCAATATGCTGTAAACAGGAGCGGAAGATATAATTCCGCTAGTTACAACAGGTCCCTGCAGTACGGGGTATCCTGTGAAATAAACGAGGAAAGCACGGTCAATTATCGGTACCGGCCTCCAACAAACTATATTCTTCTAATAAAAGAAGACCCGCAACGTTACACATACCTGTAACACAAATTCTTCGTGCCGCACCGCGATAAGGTGAAGACGGACTCCTCGTCCCGTTAGGGATTTAAAAACCTTCCCAGAAAGCAAAAAGTAAAAAGTAAAGAGGTGACTACAATACCAGCATCACCAGCGCCATATTGGAATGGGTAATAGACGGTAAATCACCCGTTACTATGTCAGACTGCTTAGAAATAATAACATTTCCCATTTACATATTGCCAAGTAAAGTATCAGGATTTGTTTTGATCTATATTTCATCAAACTTCAAAATTGGAAAAAATGTACTTTCCCAAATAAAGAAAACTCAACCCATAAGTATAATTGAAGCTAATAAATCATATTAAAATATAAAACCAATTTCCACATTACTAGGGGTCGTGTAGCAACCGATCCTAAAGTCCATCCCAAATTGCCTTATGTAAAAGTGCAATTACTTCCTACTCAAGCCTCATCCTATACCTCACACCTCTGTATACATAAGTACAAATAGCGGGCTATGTCTATACACTATAGCCAATAATAAATGAATAAATCCATGCCATGAATACTACAGCCATTAATCACCAAGAAAATACTGCAATTCCCGATCATAATTGAGCCCCTCCTCCACGGCCCATAAACGCATGATCCACCGTGCCTCATGCCTTCGTAATTTCAACTCTCTATTACCACCACGTGGGTCTAGTTTAATATGTTCTATACCATAGAACATAAAAGTTTTATTAGGACCTTGTGCATTACAATTATAAACATGTTCAGCAATAGGATATCTTATATCATTATGCTTTATCGCTCGCATATGTTCTCCAACACGTTCTTTTAATGCCCTAATAGTGCTCCCCACATAGATTTTGTCACACTTGCATATAATAACATAAACAACATATTTTGTGCTACAATTAATATTAGTCAATATTGTATAAACCCTTCCCATACTATCTTTAAAAGATTTCATCTTATGTTTGGCAAACCTACACATCCCACAGTGACCACATTTAAAAAACCCTTGGAAAACTCAGTTAACCAGGGTTCCAACTCAGATTTAACAGGATAACTGGGACTCAATAAAGTACCCAAAGTCTTACCCCTTCTAAATGTAATCTGGGGTTTATCTGTTAAAAATTCCCGTAGGGTTGCATCAGCCTGCAGGATGTGCCAGTGTTTATTCAAACTCTTTCCTAGTACAGTACTAATACGATTATAGTCAGTAATCAATCTAATCTGCACAGTGGACTGATTATCAATTGATCTAGGCTTCAAGGTAGTAATCCTTTTAACCTTCATAACCCTTTCCTTAGCTATTTTAATATCATGATTAGGATAACCTCTCTGAAAAAACCTCCTCTCCATATCTTTAATACAAGTAAGAAAATGTACATCATCGCTACAATTACGTCTGGCTCTAACCATCTCCCCATAGTGGATGGCCTTAATCTGATGACGGGGGTGTGCACTTTTCGCATGTAATAATGCATTACACGCAGTAGGTTTTCGATAAATATTACTCTGAATTAATCCATTATTAATATACAGTTCCACATCAAGAAATACCACACTAGTGGTGCTCCAATTGGTGGTGAATCTAATATTCAAATCATTCATATTTATATATTCAATGAAATCTTTTAGTAGTCGTTCTGTGCCAGTCCAAATCATTAAGCAGTCATCAACGAATCGCCCCCAATAGAGGATATATTCATTCCAACGACTGCCTGATGTGCCCCATATCATTGTCTCTTCCAGCCAGCCCATAAAAATATTCGCATAGGCAGGTGAAAATTTCGAACCCATAGCGACACCTTGAGTTTGTCTAAACCATTGGTCTTTGAACAGAAAAAAATTATTCGTAAGTATGAGTTCTGTCATGGCCAGTATCATTTGTGAGTGTTCCCAATGACATGCCGGTCTTTTAGACAAGAAGTGATACAGTGCCTTAAGTCCCAATTCATTCAATATACTGGTATACAAGGACACAACATCGAGAGTTACCAAGAACATACCAGGGTCCCATGTAATGTCGCCCAGTAAATTCAGAATATGTGTGGTGTCCTTTATATACGAAGGTAGATTAACTACTATTGGTTGCAAAAATATATCTACGAATTGTGATATTCGTTCAGTCGGTCCCCTATTCCTGAAACTATAGGCCTCCCTGGTGGGAATGGGAGGCCTTTATGTATTTTCGGCAAAGTGTATAAACACGGAAATCTTGGCCGAGTCACTTTTAAATACAAAAATTCATCATCATCTAGCAGACAACTATCATGCCATTTATTAAGATATCCATTTATAGTAGTCATTAAGGAGAGCATAGGGTTGTGAGCAACCTTCTCATAACACTGAGTATTGCTCAATTGTGAATAAATTTCATTGTCATAATCAATACTATTCATTACCACTATGTTCCCCCCTTTATCCGCTTTTCTAATTGTCAAGCCTGAATTATCCATTAATAGCTTAAGAGCTTGTCTCTCCTGTAAAGTAAGATTATCTCTAAAGGGACTCATTAATAGTCCCCTTTTCCCTTTATTACTGTCCAAATCATTCATAACCAGTCCATGACGCACAGTGGTTATGTTTGGGCTTATATTGTGTATAATGTATCTATACAAAAATTCGGTGTATTACAAGATTGTTTGTATTACTTCCAGCCCTGAGGAAGTCGTAGGGTTTATGCCCAAAGACGACGAAACGCGTTAGCGTAAGGGAATGGAAGATTTATTATAATAAAGGACCGAACAAGCCCAAAGGATTTGAATTTTTGCTTCTTTACATATTTATACTGTTATGTTATTATTGGTTGCGTGTGCTTCAGAAATTGTAAAACGTTTTGTTCAATCATTGATTGAAAAATTGGGGAATTCGGGTGGATGTTCTCCCTTTTGAATGCACCGCAGGATATGTGTCATTGTTTCTATTTGATTTTTTGTTGTAAATTTGTATGAGCGCCAGAGGACCCTCTTCACCCACTTTAGTTAATTGCATAGAGTATACATCTAATGAGAAAAGAGTAAAATGCAAAACAAATGACCCGAAAGGCCTCTCCTCTCTCGCAAAGCAACTTCTTGGAGAAGCACAAGCGGCAGAGCCTGATAGAATAGGAAGCTGGGAGGCGTTTACAAAAAATCTAGGAAATAAATATGGGGCCAAAAAGGGAAACCACCAAAACAGGAGAACAGCTTACCCTCAAAATAAACACTCCGGAGATTGAAGAAAGGTGGCCTAGACCCCACGACCTTGCAAGAATTGAGGCAATTAAAACCTACTCGGAGGACACTAACTCGGCGCCTCAAAAAAGAAGCTGATGAGGCTCTCTGTAATAAACTCCTGCACGACATTAAAAATAACAACAGCTCGCAATTTTGGCAAAAGATCAACACTCTGGCCAACCCGCTGAGCCAATGCATCAACTCACACGTGACAGAAGAGGCATGGATAATCTTCCTCCAATCCCACTCCAATAAAGACTGAGGAACCCGAACTTGCACAAGCAACCTCTCGCTGGAATTGGAAGCATCATCATTCCAAACTTATTCCAATATAACACCGAAACAGGTTCTTACAATCACGAACACACAAATCTGCAAAAGAATTTCCAAGGGCAGGCGTGAGGGAGCTCCAGGTCCAAATGGGATCCCGCCAATATTGTTCAAACAAGATCCAGAATACTGGGCCACAGTACTAAAACCGATTTTTGAAACAATCCTGCAAACATCAACGATACCATTATCGTGGAGGGGCTCGGTCATTTCACCTATTTATAAAAAAGGCAATAGGAATGACCCAAAAAGCTACCGGTTGATAGCTCTATTGGATAATGAAGCCAAATATTATGCAGGATTACTACTTCAAGAATTAACGTCCTGGGCCACAGAAACTGCAGCAATACCGCTAAATCAAACAGGCTTCTGCAAGAATATGGGGACCACTACCAACATCTCAATCCTCTCATTAATGATAGACGCCGCGCTTGCAACAAAACAGCCCATGTACTTGTGCTTTATTGACTACAGCTCAGCGTTCGACCATATAAATACAAACCTATTGTGGCAAAAACTAAAAAGGCTGAATATCCCATCACTACTCTTAAAACAGCTAATTCTTTTACACAGCAACACCTGGGTGCAAGTAAAACTTGGTGCAGGAGACCATCTAACAAAGAACATCCCAACAACCTCCGGATTGAAACATGGCTGCGTGCTTGCCCCAATACTTTTTAACCTCTTTACGGCAGAGCTATCATCCACACTCAACGAAAGCAACTCACACGCTCCTAATCTAGGGGGTCTCCAGCTAACTAATCTATTCTATGCGGATGGCTTGGTGCTCATTAGTTGGACACCCATAGGCCTACAGCGCTTGCTCGACATTATATCTCGATACTCGGAGGATAACAAACTCAGCATTAACCAAGAAAAAGCAAAATTCATGAGCGTGAACATTCACAAAACAAAGTCAAACCACCACTGGCACCTAGCAACACGCAAGCTGGAAGCCGTACAAGACTATAAATACCTGGGAGTTACCATCGATAACAAAGGGAATTACACAGCTCAACGCAAGGCCATAAAAAAAAGGGGGATAATGACAGCAGTGGCACTAAGAAACCTAAAAAACAAGATCTCTGGCCCAAGTTTCTTCCCCCTAACCAGGGTGATCCAGGCAAAACTTATACCATCTATCACCTACGGAAGCGAAGCCATGAGAGGGAGAGATGCTGAAACACTGGATGGCACAATAGCAAGAGCACTGCGAATGATCTATGGGTTACCAGGATACACATCCCCCGCACAATTGAGACTAGAGTTCGGGATACAAAGACAAGAGCTGGCCCGTAAAGGAGCATTCATCAAAAGCAGGTACAAAATCAGAAGGGGGCAGCCAGAATCACTAAGCGCCTACCTGTGGAAAGAACTGCAAGCCAAGGAGGCATGCCCAGCCAGACGCTACTTCGATAACTCACTTGATCAATTGGGGCTACGGCAGCTCTGGGAGTTACCAGGGACGTATGCAAGCTTTAAAAAAATAGTAAACAACACTGTAAAAAAAGAATCCCTCATAAAAGACAAAGCTACTTTGTCAGAGCGCGATCATGGCTGGTTCACTATACAGTCCTACAGCAAAGCCTCACCCCAAGCATACCTCCACACTGGCTTCTCAAAAACCACCAAAGAGAAGTTCCTGAAACTCCGCTTAGGCATATTATCATCCGTGTATACCACATGCCGCCGTGGCTACGCCCTCCGAAGCCAGCAATCTGTCGTCTCTGCGGGAAAGGCGAAGAAGACATAGTGCACCTCCTTACCATATGCAGGGAACTAACACGGGAGCACCGGACCCTACTCAGACCACTTTTTAATAAGAAACATATACGGACCTGTAGGCAAGCGGTGTTAGCAAGCTTCTCCGGTGAGGACGTCCAACTAAGTTGCCGCTTGGTAAAATTCCTAACTGCCGCAGAACCAAGTATTAAAAGACAAACTAGCCATCAAAAGGCTGCCTAAATGACAAGACCGACTAACCATACAGGCATCCTAGGATGGAAGCGGCAATAACTAAAAAATTCTACAGATGAGTCTCAACAGCAACCGCTGACTTTAAGCTACACTGAAAGGCGCCTAACATTCCGGACACTACACACACAACCGAATCAGGCCCACCTCGGAATCTCCGAATTGAGTGACCTTAAGTCCCCTGGAGAGTACAAGGTCACCAAAAACCTAGCAACAGATGATTTCTGGGCCTCAACCACATTGAAAACTTATCTATTTTACGATTTTTGCACAGAGTTTGCACTCTCACTCTGTTCTCTCATTTCGGCAATAGAACCTGCACTTTACCTTTCCCCAGCTAGGGAATGGGACTTGATTGAGCCATAAACCAAAATCTACCTCAATTTTTGGGTCTTAACAGCTTTGGAAACCCTTTCATTTGAAATCTTGGCACACAGAACTTACATTTTACTCCATTCCGGTTTAGAGATTCTTTGCAAATGGAGCTGACTCCTGACCTCAACCAAGTCAGCGACCTGGAACCATAACAAACTACTGACGTGACTCTGAACACTCCCTTTTTTCTAACCTTTTTTTCTTCCTTTTAATTTTATATGGGAATCAAGGCGCATGCTAAACTTGGACAATCTGAAACCCCGATCATTTACCCATGTTTTTATTAATGTATATTGTTGCAATGATTTTAATTGATTATACAAATAAAGTATCGTATCTTATCTTAGTCCTAGAGGAGCTGCAGGTATGCACTAACTAAATAGTGGAGAGACATAGCCAGACTTTGGAAGCTGCCTCACACAAATATAGTATTGGCTGCTGTTACATCATAGGTAGGATGACCTCTCACAGTAGTGAAGTCTCTGGCAGGGGGAGAAGAGCCCGCTGAAATGGCTACACAACAAACACACTTTGGGGCGGATTTACTAACATTTAACACAGTGCAGCGTAGCAAGGCAACTTGCTGCACTGCATTGCGTGAAAGGAAGACCTCAGAAATGCCTCATATTTAAAAGGTATGGCGCATTTCTGCTTCTTCTTAGTGCTGGCGCACCGCGTGCTGCCATGTGCTAAACACAGGCATCCTTGCACCATGGTGCAAGGGGCCTGCGTTATGAACAGTAATGTTCATTAAAGGCATTTTCCTCTTTCTACATGTGCTGCATCCTGCAGCACAAGTAGAAAGAGAAAATAACGAGGAGAAATAAAGATATTTCTCCTCGTTATGTCTCTGTCGGGAAGGCGTACTATTTTGAAGCAGTCCCAGATGCAGTAACCTTAATAAACCTAGGATTGTGCCAAAGTCTATGGGACAGAAAACAATGCAGAGTAACACAAGGTAGTGATTTGTGCTACCTTCCATTACTCTGGATTGAGCATGACAGGCGAAGTCACGCAAGCTGGCTTTGCGTAGCTTAGTAAATCCTACTAAAGGGCTTGCGTTGCCTTTCGTCATGTTGCGTGATGCAACGGCAACGCAAGCCCTTTGTAAATCTGGGCCTAAGGGGCATTATTACAAGCCTCTATCGCCACTGGAGCGTCTCTTTTTGTGATGCTCCAGTGGCATTGCATCATTTCCCATATTTACAAGGTGGCACTAAGCCATTTAACGTGGTTTAATGCCACCTTGTAAAAATGCCCCTTTCTGCCGAAGTCCTCTGCGGCAAAGGGGCATGCAATGGTTGTTGCAGTGGGCGTTCCACCACAACACCCATTGCTTTTTGGAGCTGCCCCAGATTTACAAGGCTGGGGCAGTGCCAAAAACTAAGGCCAGGAAGTACCTGGTCTTAGGTGTGCTGAATTCTGCAGCACACATAGAAAGAGAAAATCGCCATTATTGATTTTTTTTGTGCAGGAAGGTGTCCCTTCCTGCACATAAACAATCGCCCCTGCAGCGCAGGCACCCTTGCCACATGGTGGCAGGGTACCTGCACTGGCCCTAAGCAGCTTTTTTTGCACTAGCGCTAGGGGAAACACAGGGGTGTGCTGCATTCTTGTGAATACAGCACATCCCTGCATTTTAAAAATGTCCGAGCGTGGCATTGCCAAATGTGGCACCGCACCGCGCTCCGACATTTTGTTGTAAATATGCCCCTGAGTCTCTAATATAATATACTGGCAGAGAAACTCTCAAACATGATTGGGTGGGAATTAGTTTAAGGATTACTGCAACACGTCGTGCTAGATGATAACCAAAATGAAATGTGAAAACTAATGGCCTCATAACAAAGACCATAATTTAATGATAAATGTATAATTTTACGCATAAGCAACGAGTACCATGTAAAAGCATATCACTATTGCACCATACCAATTTGAGTAGTCGTAAAACTTAAAAATGTTAATAAAAGGTTTTAAAAAATGATATTGACGCAATGAGATGCAAAATACATGCCTGGATGATTCAGGGCTCGTTCTCTCAGTTAATCTATCAATCTTACCTTAGTTATTCTAATCGGAACTGAAATATATTCGCCTTAGATGTCTTTTGTTTCTCTTTCTGGAATTTGCGTTTGACTGGGAAAGAGCCTCAACTTATAAGCTGTTCTGTGAAATATACAGATGATGTAATGAAGCTGTTTTTGTGTTCTCCCTCTCAAGCACAATGATTTTTTTTGGGGGGGGGAGGATTGCAGTAATGATATCTTACATTTTTCATCTTGACTCCGTGACTCATGCTACTTGTAATTTCTCTTTTACACTTGTTATGCTTGGTTTTGTTTTTGTAATCGTTTTCATTAACTATGCATAATATTTTTATTCTATATGTGTATCGAGTCAGATTGCTGTAAATTAAAACTAGGCTTAATCATAACTACTGCATGGTTTATATTTGCTAATGGAACTCAGGACAAAACCCAGATCCTTGTGACTGGGGGTGAATGTTTGCATTGTCCAGCATTCCGTCCATCAATTGTTTCTTTTGCATTTGTCGCCCTAAGTGGGAAGGGTATGCCCAGACGTGGGTCCCGTGCTCACTACACCACTGGATTCAAGCTAGCCTGGCTGATGAAGGGTGATGCCCTGAAACCGGTCCCAGGATGCTTGTTTCCGGTCCAGGGAGGACCTGGCTTAGCAGTTCGGGCTGGACTGTTCCCACAAGGAACAGGGTCAAGACTGATTTGCATATGGCTGGGTCCAAACTGGGGTGGTGTGGTGAGCAAAAGAATGATGGATTTAACCCAGATCCTTGTGACTGGGGGTGAATGTTTGCATTGTCCAGCATTCCGTCCATCAATTGTTTCTTTTGCATTTGTCGCCCTAAGTGGGAAGGGTATGCCCAGACGTGGGTCCCGTGCTCACTACACCACTGGATTCAAGCTAGCCTGGCTGATGAAGGGTGATGCCCTGAAACCGGTCCCAGGATGCTTGTTTCCGGTCCAGGGAGGACCTGGCTTAGCAGTTCGGGCTGGACTGTTCCCACAAGGAACAGGGTCAAGACTGATTTGCATATGGCTGGGTCCAAACTGGGGTGGTTTGGTGAGCAAAAGAATGATGGATTTAACCCAGATCCTTGTGACTGGGGGTGAATGTTTGCATTGTCCAGCATTCCGTCCATCAATTGTTTCTTTTGTAAATTAAAACTAGGCTTAATCATAACTACTGCATGGTTTATATTTGCTAATGGAACTCAGGACAAAACATCATATAGAGGAAGTGCACCCAAAAACAGCTTCGATAAATATGCATGACTGGCCAGGCCAGAGCCCTTCTGCTACCAGTGCATTAGCTTGCATCATTATTTGAGTGGGGCAGAATTTACTGTTCCCTTGTGCTGGGCCAACACAAGTTCTTAAAATCAAGACATTTTAGCTACAAATGTAGGTTTTAAAAAAAATATATGCATAGTATAATTAGTGTTTAACATTTTGAATCAACCCTGTAGTAGCAAATAGTTTGGACATGGTATTTATGTCAGATGATATTTTAACTACTTTGTTCTGGTACAATACCATGACTTTATCTGCTGCCAACAGAATACAAAAAAGCTCCTACTTATGGATGAGCAGGGAATGGAATAGTACATACCTGATGAGCAGCTTTTGATGAAAAAAGAAAACAAGTCAGCAGTGGTATCATCATAAAAGCCAGATTCCTGTGTCAAATACCTCTCCGTAATCGCCTTTGCAATATAAAACTTTTCATAGAGTTCCTTCAGGTCCATGACAGATTTTCTGGTGCAACCTTCTCCCACTTTCAGCCTGTGTTACTTGCATTCATGCTATATAGCCTGAAATCTGACTTTTAAATGATCTTCAAATAGAGATAAATCTGTTTACATATGCAACATATGGCTGCTTGTCAGTTTTTAGGTCAAGCCTAAGACAGCATTTGCTCAGTCTTGTCTTTTTGAGACTTGTTTATATACTTGTGGGCTTACAGTCCGCCCACTGCTTTACAATTGTTTGTTTCCGGGTCATTTAAAAATCCTTGCTTCTAATTTGGTATGTTTAAGCCCGGGCATAAAACTCCGCTCCGCTCGCAGAGTTTGCGGAGTTTGTCAACTTTGCATTCTGCATAGAATGCGGAGCTACTGATAAACTCCACACTCTGCAACGGAGCAGAGGTTTTATTTTGTTAGTGCGCTCGAAATGTCCTTTCGTGCAAGTGGGAGCAACTTGCCGGGTGCTTGCGATCGCCCACGAGATTTTCAGAGCCGTTCGCAAGCTCCGCGAGATTTGCTAGCTGGCTGCATGCTCCCGGGTGATTTTGTGGTTGCCAACATGTCATTCGGACGTGCCAGCGACATCCAGCAGATGTTTTCTGCCATACGCAATTCTGAACACGCAGGATCTACTGCGGCTGCAATATGACGAAGATTCTCTCCTCGAGAAGCAACAAAATTTTCCCGAAATGACAAGTTGGAGTCAAAAACATCCTCAAATGAACCTTTGGCATTATTTTTTTTGTGCGAGGAGTCCTTTTTTTTTTTTAACTTTTTTTCCAACTGGAAGAAAGTGCCCCAGAGTCTCCAACCTCCTCTTCCAGGCTCCTACCAGTGCTTTGTCAATCTCCTGGTCACTTTTCATTTGGATCTGGAGCTGGAAGGAACACTCTTTGTGTCTGCTGCATACACTATTGGATTTAAGGACTTTGCATTTGAGATTCCACATGTAAGTTGAAAAACAGTTGTTGTTTGTTTGATTGGGGCCATGCACCTGGATTTATTTGTTCTTTTAATCAACTTTTAAAATGTATTGTGGTGGGTGGCCTGAAGTTTCAGTAGGGGGCTTAGTTAATTCTTTGCAAGTAATTTTTCTTCTTTTATAAAGGAAAAATGTTGCACAGTTCTCTACATTTTCTCCAGGTTTTTAATACATTTGCAATATTAATTTCATTCAGTATGTGGCCTAGTCTGTCAATGGGCCTTCCATCCAGTAGGCCAGGAGCTAGTCATAGGTGCATGAAACAACTGTTTCTGTGGTGTCTGTTGAATTGAAACATCATTTAGGCCATGGATGGATTTGAATCAAAATACAAAACGTTTTTTTTGTGGTATTTCATGTTTTGTTCTCCTGCAATCAGTGTATAGGTGGGGTAATGCCTTGGGAGGATTTGTGCTGTTGCAAACATTTTTAGCCCAGTTAATTTTAGTTTTTGGCATTGCTAAATTAATGCTGTGTTCTCTGTGTTACCATGCCTCCTTTGTCTGGCCCGTGTGTGAGTGTGTTTGCCATAGGCCACCATTTGTCTTTGTTCTGCATGCCATGTGGCCAGGGGCCATTTTGTATAGTCAATGTCCATAGGTCTGCTTGTGTTCTTTGTTTTCCAGGCCTCCTGCTTGTCATTGTGACCATGTGGCTGGTGGCCATTTTGTGTAGGCAGCCAGTGTGATTGTGCCATAGGCCTGCATGTCTTCTCTTTGTTCCCCATGCCTTTTTGTTTGTTGTTGTGACTATGTGGCTGGTGGGCATTTTGTGTAGCCAGCCAGTGTGCTTTTGCCATAGTCCTGCATGTGTTTTTTGTTGTGACCATGTCTCCTTGCTTGCTGTTTGACCATGTGGTCGGTGGACATTTTGTGTCAGCAGTTAGTGTGCTTTTGCCATAGGCCTGCATGTGCTCTTTGTTTTCCAGGCCTCCTGCTTGTTGTTGTGACTATGTGGCTGGCAACCAGTGTGCTTTTGCCATAGGCCTGAAAGTCTTCTCTTTGCTCCCCATGCCTTCTTGCTTGTTGTTGTGACCATGTGGCTGATGGGCATTTTGTGATGCCAGCAAGTAGGTTTTTGCCATAGGCCTCCATGTGTTCTTTTTCATGGCCATGCCTCCTTGCTTTCTGTTTGACCATGTGGTCGGTGGCCATTTTGTGTAGGCAGCCATTGTGCTTTTGCCATAGGCCTGATTGTGTTCTTTGCTTTCCAGGCCTCCTGCTTGTTGTTGTGACCATGTGACTGGTGGCCATTTTGTGTAGCCAGCTAGTGTGCTTTTGCCATAGGCCTGGAAGTCTTCTCTTTGTTCTCCATGCCTCCTTTCTTATTGATTGACCATGTTGCTGGTGGCCATTTTGCGCAGCCAGCCAGTGTGCTTTTGCCATAGGTCTGCATCTGTTGTTCTTCTATCATTATGTTGTGGCCATGCCTACTTGCCTGCTGGTTCACCATGTGGTCGCCGGTCGGTGGCCATTTTGTGTAGGCAGCCGGTGTGCTCTGGCCATAGGCCTGCAAGTCTCCTCTTTGTTCCCAATTCCTTTTTTGCTCAGTGTTGTTGTTGTTGACCATGTGGAAATGGCGGCAGCCGTTTTGTGTGTCCAGCCAGTGGGCCTTTTGCCATATGCTTGCATGGATGGTTGAGCAATGAGATAGCAGTTTAATAAATTAAAATTATATGCTTGAAGATAATTTCACTTATTTATGTATGTTTTTTACAACTTTATTTTTTTTTTCTTTTCTTTTTTCTTTTGCTTTTTCAATAATTTGTAAATTTTTAGATTTTTGCTTTATTTTAATCTTTGTAATTTTTTTTTTTTAATTTTTTTAATTTTTTTTAATTTATATTCTTTTTTATTTATTTATTTTTATTTTTATACTCATTTTTATACCACCAGATTTCTCCATACCTCAAGTACGACAGGAGGAAGATGAGGAAGATTCAGGTCATGGAAGTAGTGTGTTAGATGACCTACTTCTGGGAGAACCACCTGAGTTTCAGGATGAGCTCTACTTCCCTGACTACTAGGCCCGGGACAGCAACCATAGAACTTTCTCTCTCTAGCGCTGATTTTCTTTGATGCCAAAAAAAAAAAGATATAGGTAGAGGAACATTATTTAATTGTATTTGTTTGTGTCTGGTTGACTAATTCAGCCCCACCGTCCTACTCTTAGACACATTTTATTGTCGGATTAGAGTTCCAACAGTGTGCAGTGAAGAACGCCCCCACCCATTTCCCTCAAGGACATTGGAGATGCAAACTAATTTGTTCCTGCCTCCAACCTTGGGCTGTGACTATCTATCCTTTCCTAGTTTATTATTCCCCTAGCCGAACTGCCCCACGGTATTTGATTTAGACTGGCCAATGTCATTTCGTGAACAATGGATCTGCAATGTACCCTGGTTACCACGCCTGAATTATAAGAAGAACAGGTAAATGGTATGCATTGCACGCTGAGTGTTTGTTGTTTGTTAGTGTGTTGACACGATTCATGTGGTGGCAGGCAGTGACACTGGGTGCTTGTTCATCTATAACTATTACGTTTAAATGTGTTTATGGCAATTTACAATGTTGGTGGCCTAGGGACAGCTGATCATTTTTTCCCTGAAGGTGATATTTTCCTTCCCTTTTGAGAGTCAGCAAGATTTGTTCACCGGGTCCACTCCACTCCTCACTGCTTTGTTTTCTGCTTTATACTCCTCAAAGAGTCAGACCAGACCAGTACCTTTAAAATAGATAACGCAAAAACAAATCTACTAGTCTACACAAAAAATGATTCAACGTTTCTCTTGTGTATCAACAGCATTGTACTACAGGTCAATCAATTGCATTTGAGTCGGGAGTCGGGACACAGTCAGTATGGAGACGGACACTTTACTCAGAGTCAGGAGGCTCAGGGATGATGAAAGGACTCAGGGCATGAGCGTGACTACTTTGAGAAGTGCCACCAGAAGAAGGACGTTTTCAACTTCACTGAAACCAACCGATTTGGTGATGAGGACATTAAAGTGGCCTACCCAACTCTGTGTAGTGGTGGTGAGTGGTGACAGCGGTGCGCTCATACTTGATTTGGAAAATGCAATTTTGCTGGGTGTGTGTGATCAGTGCAGTCTGGCTCAAATTTGAAGCAAAGTGGTGGTTGGGTGGGGGTCTGTTGTTTAAGGTAACTGGAGACAGACATTTAGTCATGAATGATCATCACATTATGCATGTGCTTTTAGGCTACATATTATTGTTATGCTTCATGATGATCAATTGATAACCATGACAGTTGCGAGTTTGATCAGCCCGATACAGATATTTACATGCAGCCAGTTTTGTGTGATTTTTGGATGTCGTAAAATTGACCTCACCTAATTGTTCACACACCAGGCATAAAATGAATGAGTGCAAAAAGGACTATTCTTCTCTTCTCTCTTGCGCTGCCTTTGAGTCTTCTCCGTCACTCCTTGTGAAGTTTAACTTCTTTGTTTCTCCTTGATTCTACAATATCATTTTTGTTTTTCAATCCGGAGGCCCTTTTACCCTGCGCCAAGCTGGAAAACCAACGTAACACTCACGCTTACCTTACCGGATCACATCCACCGAGCACCCAAGATCGACAGACAGTCCAAGAGGAATGCAGATGCAACTCCCAATTTGGCAATATAGTATCATTTTTTCTTTTAATAATCGTTAGAACTGTGTGTGTTGTTTGCTTGACTCCTACCTAGATATTATTTGTAATATATTTGCTATCTTTCAAAGCTCGGTAACACAGAACATTTAAATATATAATATAACTTGGGTCTCTCTGGGGGCAGACTGACAATTTGGTTTGCTCTACCTGCACTCATTCCTTAATTTCCTTTTCCTCCCATAACCGATTTATGATGGTTGGCTGCTCATTGCCCAGCTGAATGTTGTCTTTGTGTAGTGTTTGTCTTTGCCAAACCTTTCCCCAAATCCCTGTTCCGATCCATTCATCAAACCCCTAACCCTCTTCTCCCGGGCTGTAAGATTTATTGAAGTGTGACTTAATAATTGACACCATTAATTGATCACAAACTTGGTGGGGTGGATGTGGTGAAAGCAACACCAACACAGTGCAGGATGAGGATCTTCAGCTTTAAGTATAGCCCACACTGGCCATATTCATTATATTTACCCACCCACACATAAAAGCAGTGTTCGATATTTTCAGAGGATCATCACTGCAGGCATCATCATTCAGGCACTGTATTGCATCAAAGCTTACCCTTGTCCACTTCGCTGTTCGAGCCGACTTCATTTAGTAACTTTTACTAGCTCACCATTGTTTTGAATAATTCAATTTAGCACTGCTTATCTTATTTTCTCTCTTGTCTCTCTTCTTGTGTACTTGCTAGTAGTCTAGTCTGGTGATAGTCTCCATTTTTTTTTAAAGCTTGTATATAATAATGACATTATCTCTGTTTTTATTTCAATTGAGTTAGTTCCCTGCGATGAATAGACCTTATCCTACAGTATTAGTGCATTAGCCCTTGCTTCATCTAATCAGGTAAGAGAACTGTGGTCGATTTTGAACTGCAATATATATACAATGGAAATCCCCCCCACTCCGAATCCTTAGGGGTCAATATAGTTGCAGACTGCAGAGACTAGGAGGAGAGAGTAGTAGGACAAGGGAGGGTACCGCATAACTAATTTGTTGTTATACACTGCCAGCAGATTTTAAAAACAGGCTGCGGCAAGGGCAACAGTGCAAAGTAAAACAGTAGCACCCCAAAAAAGATTTAAATCATAATATAAAACTATAAAAAATGTATTCCCCTAACAATATAAACTAAACCCACAACTGGCCCGTCCCTCTTTACTTTCCCAACCAATGTCCCAAGTAGTGTCCAAAGTCCTAAAATGAAATTGTCCACAAAGAAAACCCCAAAAAGCCCAAAATCCCTCCTTCCCACCCTCTCCTCACCACAAATCCCACCCACCAAAAAAAGGATTACAAAAGGGGCAGAAGAAGACACTAACAGCGGGCTAGGAGGTTCTTCATGGATTTCATGTGCCTCTCCATTTGTTCCTGCCTGGCTTCCATGCATGCCTGGCTCTGCTTGATGTGGTCGCTGAAATGTACTGAAATCGGGGGAAGCAGTAGTGATGGAATAACGGTGGGCGGCTCCCATTGAACTGTGGCAACAGTGTACTGGAGGCACTGTAGTCTGGCTGGGGCCCAGGGCATCTGCAGCTGCTGTGGCCGCCTCTTCCTCCTCCAGGGCCACTAGCCGCTGGTATTCTGCCCTGATGGCCTCCAGTGTCCTCTGCCGGGTCTGGGGGGCTATCTCCTGCCTGTTAGGAGTAGGACCAGCAGGAGTAGCTATATCAAGAAAGAAAAAAGACAAACTTTAAGCAACGCTCTTAGTAAAACACATACAATTATGTTGTGGCACAGTAGCAGTACATTTGCTGGTATCCACGGGCCATTCAATTTTGATGTGATTAGAGTTTCAGACATTATGCACTATGGGGTACACAAGTATTCATCTCTCTCTTGTTGAGCTAAATTAATGGAGGCATGCTAGCTCAGCTAGCACCCAAGTCATACTCAAGTTACTTTGCTACTGTCTGCAGCAGTGGGGAAGCTGTGCTAGACAATTATCTTATTCCTATCATGACCATGCTCTGTTGAATGCCTTTCAATTTCACCCTGGCTACAAGGCAGATGAATACTAAGAATGATATACGTCACGTGAGGTACTATATAAAATCAATCATGCAGACACTACAGTACAGGGAAAGGATTAAGGAACAGGATATTGTATTTGGCACATTTGTTGTAGGAGAGTAGGATCTGCCTCTTATGTTGCCCCCACTTTTTTTCTGATGTTTACACTGGTTTCTGGCTATAGTCTGGCTGGGACCCTGCTAATCAGGGCCCCAGCCTCTCTGTTCTCTCTAAACGATTTGGAGTGCACTCTAGGTGCACTAGTCATTGGATACTGTGGCACCTTATGAGTCCCTAGTATATGGTACCTTAGGTACCAAGGGCATAGGTACTTCACAGGCCTACCAGGGGCTGCAGCATGTATTATGCCACCCCTGGGAAGCAGACTAAATCTGACACCACAGGCCTGCTACTGCAGCCTTAGTGAGGAAGTGCTAGCACCCCTCACTGAGATATAGGTTCCCTATATCTCTACTACACACACATATATCAGTCACCCCTAAGGCAGGCCCTATCAATCCTGAGGGCAGGGTGCTTGGCTTCTATGTGAGGGGGTGCCTCTGCCTGAGCAGGGCCCCTCTGCAGCTCTCAGAGTCCATTCTCTGGTGCTGTTTGTGGATGCGGTTAAACCATATACTTTTAAGTGCATTATATCCTCGCGGTAAAATGCTAACTTTGGAATGGCTGCATCGAAACATGTCGTGTTTGGTGTCAAACACCTTGGAATACTACCCCCCCCCGCCAGTCCTGGCGGCGCGGGTAGCATTCCACCCTTCTAGAGGGATAGACATGTACCTACTGTGGAAACGCAGTAGAATCCTGCAGAGCCCTGGCATCACAAAATGGATGCCACCAGTCACAGACACTGGGCTGCCCTCCTGCTGATGACCAACACTCGCAGTGGAGGAAGCCCAACAATAGATATCCTGTCCCAAGGGGGTGTGACCACCTTCCAGACAGGGTTTAGTGTATTGGGGCTGGGTGGGTGCACTCTTAGAGTGCTTTGAAGTCCTGCACTGGGGAGCAGAAGGCTCCTCTGTGCATATGCCAGTTCAAACCGGCTCAGGGGCTACCTGTCCCTGCTCTGGCGCGAAACTGGACAAAGGGAAGTGGGTGTAGCCACCCACTCCCCTGACCCTCCCATAGGTAGGGTCATAGAGCTAGTCCCTCCATTTCTTTTAGTATAAGAGGGGGAACCTGTGCATTGCACCCTAGATTTCCCTGGACGACGCTCTACAAGAAGAATCCCGGACCTTCGACGTTCCACTACCTTTGGAAGACTGAAGAATCTCCCTTGGAGTCAAGGAGTGACTCCCCTGCTTGGCAGGCACCAAAAACTACAAACAACGGTCGCAAACTACGCCGCTCCCACTGGAGTCCGAAGTTCCTGCAGCCCAAGAAGTAGATTTCCTGACTTCTCAAAGGCCATCGTGAGTACCCAGCGAAGCTGAGGCCAGTGGACCCCAAGAGTAACGAGGAACCGTGACCCCTGGGTACCGTGCACTATTGTCAAGTGCAACCCCTTCACAACGTTCCATGAACTTGTGCTTTGGACCACGTGTGGTCCCAGCCTCCAGCAGGAATCCCTCCTAAGATCAGAGGCCTACCACGTCCCAAGTGACCGTGGGCCCCTGTGAGTGAATCCTCCCAAGGCGTCTTCGCGATCCCTTGCTAGCCGGCTTGTGGGTCCCCAGAAGACTTTCTAAAGAAGCCAAAGAGCTCCCCTGGTTGCTCCAGGCCTGCCCTGACATACCCTCACTGGGTGCATCCCACAGACCTTACTGTTCTGCGCCATTGCCTCTTCACTCTTTCCCCAAGACTTGCTGTTACCAAGGCTTGTTGGCTCCGACCGAGTCGCCGACACCGCAGTAAGCTGCAGACATCGTGGGACACGCCGAATCCAGCTCCTGTTTGTCGTCGACGCCTCCTGGACCTCGTGGCTGAAGAGTCAAGGCAACCGCGACCGACCTGAATCTTGCGACGACGGTGGGCATCCATCTTCCTTGCTCTGAGTCACTGCCAGGTGACTTTGAACACTGTCCCCTCTGCTTTCAGGTCTTCCATCTTCTGAATCCAGGCTTGGATTCCTCCGGACACTTCTCCTGTCGCCGCAAGCAGCAAGTCTTCACTGGCTCCCATTGAAAACGACGCCGCGACCGGACACCAAAGAACACCTATGCACCCGGCTCCCCTGGGTGAGGTAACTTCAGCACTACGGTGCTCCTGTGGGTGTGGGCCCTAGAACTACTTACCCTGTAAGTGACTTGCTTGTAGCTTCCCTAGAAGTGTCCTAAAACTCTCCTGTTCTCAGTGCGACAATTGCGCTGACTCGTACATGGTTCGCGTCTGTGTTAGACACACCGCGTCCAACTCCCTTGCAATCCTATCTGTAACCGTATCCTTCGACTCGTACTGAGTCCGATCGGTGTGTTCGCCTCGAACACGCAAGGGACCTTTAACATTGAAATCTCAATCGCGTCTGAGTGCATAGACTCGCACAGGACTCGCACCGGTGCCAGGACACCGCGTCTGTCCCTTGTGGGTCTCCTACAACTACCTGGGGTGGTTCTTGGGGGTCCCTCGATTCTAGATGCCCTAGGCCTAGGTCTAGCAAACTAAGATTGTGATATTCGATTGTGCTTAACTTATTGTGATAACATTTGACTTGTACATATGTTCCTGACTTCTAATCTCATAAAGAGATTAGTAGAGAGTGTTTATTAATAAATACATATATATTTGATATATATACCTGTGTGGTGTCTTTTCATTTGGTGATTCAAGAGATTTTGTGGTAAAACAAGCTGCTTTACATTCCTTCAAGACTTAGCCTGAAGGCTGCTCTCCACAGCTACCACTAGGATAGCTTTCTATAAAGGTTGTCTTAAACCTATCTACCATAAGAGTCGAATTGTTCTGGTGCAAGGTGTCCACTTTAATTAGTGAACAGCATATACCAGGCCAACTTCTCACATTGGTGGGCAGCGTGTGGGATTCCAGCTTGCTATTGTTTTACCAGAAAATCTCTATGTGAATTACTAACTGAAAACCACTATAGGTACTTAAGGTACATATAAAGTCAAGCTTAGTATCAATAAGTTCTACTGAACTTAGAGCTGTGTGCCAAGGGATAGCACACCCTTTCTACAGCTCAAGCTAGTATCAGTAGGCCACAAACTAGTGTAGGTAGTACAACACTGCACAACACTAGAATGTCCTTAAAGGGTGGAACCAGTGGATCCACTCAGCCTCAGTATAAGGACATGGCTTTCTCTGACTTGAGAGCGATGTGGGTTGAAAGACACCTGAGGCTAGGACAGAGTCCCTCAACCCTACACCTGATAGATCTGCTGACAGCAGATGATCTTAGATTGGCTCTAGGAGCTAATGGATCTGAATCAGTGGGTGGGTCGATTACAGTATCTGGGTCAGATGATGAAAATCAGAATGACCAGGACTCTGTGATTGAAGGGCCAGGCCTCAAGGGGCCTGAAAAGGACAGAGGAATTCTCCCTAAGAGAACTGACAGAGTGGAGGAGAGGCATAGGTCCCCTTCCAGGGAATCTGAGCACTCTTATCACTCTGGCAGAGAATTTGTCCAACAGAGGAACTCATACTTTCCCATAAGAGAGACCTCCTCTGAAAGAATGTGCAAACTGCTGCAGTATGAGGAAGCAAGAGTTGCCCTCAGAACCAAGCAGTTGGCACTGGATAGAGAAGCCCTGGAGATCCAGAGAGCTTCTAGAAGAGAGGGTTAGAACCCCTTGGTGGCAGCAACAGTGTCCCTAGAGGCAGAGAATCTATTCCAGACCATAGGAACCTGAGCAAGGTTGTTCCTCCCTACCAGAGTGGGGACGATATCCACAAGTGGATAACTGCTATGGAGAGGGCCTGTAGAGTACAGCAGGTCCCCCAAAAGCAGTGGGCAGCAATCTTGTGGCTCTCCTTTTCAGATAAGGGTAGAGACAAGCTCCTCACTGTTAGAGAAGAGGATGCTGATGATTATGAAGTCCTGAAGAGTGCACTGATAGATGGGTTTGGCTTAACCACTGAGCAGTACAGGTTGAAGTTCAGAGACACCCAGAAGGCACAGACTCAGGACTGGACTGACTTTGTTGATTGTGCAACCAAGGCTCTGGAGGGTTGGCTGGTTGGCAGTAGGGTTACTGATTTCAAGGGATTGTATAATCTGATGATGAGAGAACAAATCCTTAATAATTGCCAGAACCAGTTGTTGCATCAGTACCTGGTGGACTCGGATCTGACCTCTCCCCAAGAATTGGGAAAGAAGGCAGACAAATGGGTCAGAACCAGGGTGAGGCAGAAACCCCAGAACCAAGGGGGTGACACCAAGAAGCAAGATCCTAAGGGCTCTGAGAAAGGTGGGGATAAGTCAAAAGACCAGAAGTCTTCACAAGGGCCCCAAAAATCTGCATCTGGTGGGGAGTCACAATCCAACAAGGGAAAAGGCCAAAAGAAGCCCTGGTGCAAATTCTGTAAACAGAAAGGGCACTGGACTTCTGACAGTAACAAGTCCAAAGACCAAACCACCACCACTCCTGCCCCTAAGGCAACTGTTCCCCCTAGTTCAGCTACTGGTGGAGGTGGTACACAGAATAAGGGTGTAGTAGGGTTGACCCTGGGTTCTGAAGTGGACTCTGACCTAGTCAGAGTGCCCACTCAGGCAATGCTGATTTGTGAGGGAGACCTTAATATGTCCTTCCTAGTGAGTCCCAGTAATCTGGGCAAATACAAACAGCAGCCTGTAATAAATGGCAAACAGGCTTTGGCATTTAGGGACACAGGTGCTAGTGTCACCATGGTGGCAGAGGATCTTGTGGACCCTGGACAGATCATCCTGGGCGAAATGTACCAGGTGACCAATGCAAGCAACGTCAAGACCAACCATAGTCTGGCAGTTGTGAATTTCTCCTGGGGAGGGGTAACTGGCCTCAAGAAGGTTGTAGTCAGTGCAGACCTCCCTGTCGAATGTCTATTGGGCAATGATCTAGAGACTTCAGCCTGGTCTGAAGTAGAGTTATGGACTCATGCTGAGATGTTGGGCATCCCTGCAGAGGTATTTGCTGTGACCAGGTCACAAGCAAGAATGCATGACACTGAGCCAGCTCTGGATCCTGGAACAATGGACCAGATGCTTCCCAAGAGGAGGAGCAGTACGGTAAAGGCAGTGCATTCCCCTCTGTCTCAGATCACAGATTCACCCCCAGAGGGAGGTGAAGCAGATCCTGAAGAAGGAACTGCCCCAGAGGGACTTGAGCCTGATCAGGTTGAGTTCTTGGGGGCAGGGGGCCCTTCTAGGGAAGATCTGAGTAAGGAGCAACAGTGCTGCCCCTCTCTTGAACCCCTCAGACAGCAGGCTGCTGCTGAGGCTGCTGGGAGTGCTAGTGGGTCCCATAAAGTTTATTGGGATGAGGGACTCCTATATTCTGAGAGTAGAGACCCAGCCCCTGGAGCCACCAGGAGGATGGTAATACCTCAGAAGTTTAGGGGGTTCCTCTTGACCCTAGCACATGACATCCCTTTAGCAGGACACTTGGGCCAAAACAAGACCTGGGACAGGCTTGTTCCACATTTTCATTGGCCACATATGTCAGAGGACACAAAGGAGTTTTGTCGCTCCTGTGTCACATGCCAAGCCAGTGGTAAGGCAGGTGGCACAACAAAGGCCCCCTGATACCACTACCTGTGGTGGGGGTACCCTTTGAAAGGGTAGGGATTGACATTGTTGGTCCCCTTGACCCTCAAACTGCATCTGGGCACAGGTTTATCCTGGTGGTAGTGGATCATGCCACCAGGTACCCAGAAGCAATTCCCCTGAGGACCACCACATCCCCGGTGGTGGCAAGAGCCCTCATTGGAGTCTTCTCCAGAGTGGGTTTCCCAAAGGAGGTCATTTCTGACAGAGGTGCCAACTTCATGTCAGGATATCTGAAAACAATGTGGAAGGAGTGTGGTGTAACTTATAAGTTCACCACCCCCTATCACCCACAATGCAATGGTTTAGTTGAACGCTTCAACAAAACCTTGAAAGGAATGATTAAAGGACTCCCAGAGAAGCTTAGGCGGAAATGGGACCTTCTTCTTCCTTGCCTGTTGTTTGCATACAGAGAGGTTCCACAGAAGGGGTTGGTTACAGCCCATTTGAGCTTCTGTTTGGGCATCCTGTGAGAGGTCCACTGTGCTTGGTAAAGAGGGCTGGGAGTTACCTCTCAAGCCCCCAAACAAGATGTGATGGACTATGTACTTGGTCTCCGCTCCCGGATGGCAGAGCACATGAAAAAGGCAACCAAAAACCTGGAGGCCAGCCAAGAATTACAAAAAGCTTGGCATGACCAAAGGCTGTACTGACTGTATACCAGCCAGGACAGAAAGTGTGGGTGTTGGAGCCTGTGGCCCCAGCAGCCCTCCAGGACAAGTGGAGTGGCCTCCATACAATAGTTGAACAGAAGGGAGAAGTCACCTACCTGGTGAATCTTGGAACTCCCAGGAGCCCCCTGAGGGTGCTCCATGTCAACAGATTAAAGCCATATGTTGACAGGGCTGACATGGGCTTGCTCATGGCAACTGATGAGGAACAGGAGGAGGAGAGTGACCCTCTCCCTGACCTGCTCTCTCAGAACCCTGATGATGGGTCAGTAGATGGTGTCGCTTTGGCAAGCAGCCTCACTGACCATCAGCAAACTGAGTGCAGACAAGTTCTGCAACAGTATAGACATATGTTTAGCCTGACCCCTAGTCAGACTTCCTGGTGCACCCATGAGGTGGACACTGGAGACAGTCTGCCTGTCAAGAATAAAATCTACAGGCAACCTGACCATGTCAGGGACTGTATCAGGACTGAAGTCCAGAAAATGATGGAGCTAGGTGTAATTGAGCCTTCAGATAGCCCTTGGGCTAGCCCAGTAGTCCTGGTACCCAAGCCTCATACCCAGGGTGGTAAGAAAGAAATGAGGTTTTGTGTAGACTACTGAGGCCTCAATGCAGTCACTAGGACTGATGCCTATCCCATACCCAGGGCAGATGAGCTGATTGATACTTTGGCCTCAGCCAAGTATCTAAGCACGTTTGACCTGACAGCTGGCTACTGGCAGATAAGGTTAGCTGATTTTGCAAAAGCCAAAACAGCATTTTCGACCCCTGGTGGGTACTACCACTTCGTGGTGATGCCCTTTGGATTGAAAAATGCACCTGCCACTTTTCAGAGGTTGGTGAATAAAGTTCTGACAGGGATGGAAACTTATTGCTCAGCTTATCTAGATGATATTGCTGTCTTTAGTTCCTCCTGGCAGGATCACCTGGTCCACCTCAGGAATGTTTTGGAGGCCCTGCAGAAAGCAGGCCTCACTATCAAGGCCACTAAGTGCCAGATAGGGCAGAGTCAGGTTGTGTACCTGGGCCACCTTGTAGGTGGAGGCCAGGTTCAGCCTTTACAGAGCAAAATCCAAACCATAATGGAATGGGTTGCTCCAACCACCCAGACACAGGTGAGAGCCTTCTTAGGCCTGTCTGGGTACTATAGGAGGTTTGTCAAGGGATATGGCTCTATAGTGACCCCCTTGAATGATCTGACCTCAAAGAAAATGCCAAAAAAGGTTCAGTGGACAGCTAGCTGTCAGACGGCATTTGAAGACCTAAAGCAGGCCATGTGCACTGCCCTCATCTTACAGAGTCCAGACTACACCAAAAAGTTCATTGTCCAAACAGATGCTTCTGAGCTGGGTGTGGGAGCTGTACTGTCTCAACTGAATGATGAAGGTCAAGACCAGCCAGTAGCTTTTATTAGCAGAAGGCTGACCCCTAGAGAGAAACGTTGGTCAGCTATAGAGAGGGAGGCCTTTGCTGTGGTATGGGCCCTGAAGAAGCTGAGGCCATACTTGTTTGGTACTCACTTCATAGTTCAGACCGACCACAAGCCCCTCCTATGGCTTAAACAAATGAAAGGAGAAAACCCAAAACTTTTGAGGTGGTCCATTTCCCTACAGGGGATGGACTATACAGTGGAACATAGACCTGGGACCCAACATGCCAATGCAGATGGACTCTCAAGGTATTTCCACTTTGAACACGAAGACTCAACTGGTCAAGGTTAGTTTAGTGTCCCTGCATTTGGGGGGGGGTTGTGTAGGAGAGTAGGATCTGCCTCTTATGTTGCCCCCACTTTTTTTCTGATGTTTACACTGGTTTATGGCTATAGTCTGTCTGGGACCCTGCTAATCAGGGCCCCAGCCTCTCTGTTCTCTCTAAACGATTTGGAGTGCACTCTAGGTGCACTAGTCATTGGATACTGTGGCACCTTATGAGTATATAGTATATGGTACCTTAGGTACCAAGGGCATAGGTACTTCACAGGCCTACCAGGGGCTGCAGCATGTATTATGCCACCCCTGGGAAGCAGACTAAATCTGACACCACAGGCCTGCTACTGCAGCCTGAGTGAGGAAGTGCTAGCACCCCTCACTGAGATATAGGTTCCCTATATCTCTACTACACACACATATAACCCTATCAGTCACCCCTAAGACAGGCCCTATCAATCCTGAGGGCAGGGTGCTTGGCTTCTATGTGAGGGGGTGCCTCTGCCTGAGCAGGGCCCCTCTGCAGCTCTCAGAGTCCATTCTCTGGTGCTGTTTGTGGATGCGGTTAAACCATATACTTTTAATATCCTCGCGGTAAAATGCTAACTTTGGAATGGCTGCATCGAAACATGTCGTGTTTGGTGTCAAACACCTTGGAATACTACCCCCCGCCAGTCCTGGCGGCGGGGGTAGCATTCCACCCTTCTAGAGGGATAGACATGTACCTACTGTGGAAACGCTGGTAGAATCCTGCAGAGCCCTGGCATCACAAAATGGATGCCACCAGTCACAGACACTGGGCTGCCCTCCTGCTGATGACCAACACTCGCAGTGGAGGAAGCCCAACAATAGATATCCTGTCCCAAGGGGGTGTGACCACCTTCCAGACAGGGTTTAGTGTATTGGGGCTGGGTGGGTGCACTCTTAGAGTGCTTTGAAGACCTGCACTGGGGAGCAGAAGGCTCCTCTGTGCATATGCCAGTTCAAACCGGCTCAGGGGCTACCTGTCCCTGCTCTGGCGTGAAACTGGACAAAGGGAAGTGGGTGTAGCCACCCACTCCACTGACCCTCCCATAGGTAGGGTCATAGAGCTAGTCCCTCCCTTTCTTTTAGTATAAGAGGGGGAACCTGTGCATTGCACCCTAGATTTCCCTGGACGACGCTCTACAAGAAGAATCCCGGACCTTCGATGTTCCACTACCTTTGGAAGACTGAAGAATCTCCCTTGGAGTCAAGGAGTGACTCCCCTGCTTGGCAGGCACCAAAAACTACAAACGACAGTCGCAAACTATGCCGCTCCCGCCGGAGTCCGAAGTCCCTGCAGCCCAAGAAGTGGATTTCCTGACTTCTCAAAGGCCATCGTGAGTCCCCAGCGAAGCTGAGGCCAGTGGACCCCAAGAGTAACGAGGAACCGCGACCCCTGTGTACCGTGCACTATTGTCAAGTGCAACCCCTTCACAACGTTCCACGAACTTGTGCTTTGGACCACGTGTGGTCCCAGCCTCCAGCAGGAATCCCTCCTAAGATCAGAGGCCTACCACGTCCCGAGTGACCGTGGGCCCCTGTGAGTGAATCCTCCCAAGGCATCTTCGCGATCCCTTGCCAGCCTGCTTGTGGGTCCCCAGAAGACTTTCTAAAGAAACCAAAGGGCTCCCCTGCTTGCTCCAGGCCTTCCCTGACTTACCCTCGCTGGGTGAGTCCCACAGACCTTGCTGTTTTGCGCCATTGCCTCTTCACACTTTCCCCAAGACTTGCTGTTACCAAGGCTTGTTGGCTCCGATCGAGTCGCCGACACCGCAGTAAGCTGCAGACATTGTGGGACACGCCGAATCCAGCTCCTGTTTGTCTTCGACGCCTCCTGGACCTCGTGGCTGAAGAGTCAAGGCAACCACGACCGACCTGAATCTTGCGACGACGGTGGGCATCCATCTTCCTTGCCCCGAGTCACTGCCAGGTGACTTTGAACACTGTCCCCTCTGCTTTCAGGTCTTCCATCTTCTGAATCCAGGCTTGGATTCCTCCGGACACTTCTCCTGTCGCCGCAAGCACAAGTCTTCACTGGCTCCCATTGAAAACGACGCCGCGACCCGACACCAAAGAACACCTATGCACCCGGCTCCCCTGGGTGAGGTAACTTCAGCACTACGGTGCTCCTGTGGGTGTGGGCCCTAGAACTACTTACCCTGTAAGTGACTTGCTTGTAGCTTCCCTAGAAGTGTCCTAAAACTCTCCTGTTCTCAGTGCGACAATTGCGCTGACTCGTACATGGTTCGCGTCTGTGTTAGACACACCGCGTCCAACTCCCTTGCAATCCTATCTGTAACCGTATCCTTCGACTCGTACTGAGTCCGATCGGTGTGTTCGCCTCGAACACGCAAGGGACCTTTAACATTGAAATCTCAATTGCGTCTGAGTGCATAGACTTGCACAGGACTCGCACCGGTGGCAGGACACCGCGTCTGTCCCCTGTGGGTCTCCTACAACTACCTGGGGTGGTTCTTGGGGGTCCCTCGATTCTAGATGCCCTAGGCCTAGGTCTAGCAAACTAAGATTGTGATATTCGATTGTGCTTAACTTATTGTGATAACATTTGACTTGTACATATGTTCCTGACTTCTAATCTCATAAAGAGATTAGTAGAGAGTGTTTATTAATAAATACATATATATTTGATATATATACCTGTGTGGTGTCTTTTCATTTGGTGATTCAAGAGATTGTGTGGTAAAACAAGCTGCTTTACATTCCTTCAAGACTTAGCCTGAAGGCTGCTCTCCACAGCTACCACTAGGATAGCTTTCTATAAAGGTTGTCTTAAACCTATCTACCATAAGAGTCGAATTGTTCTGGTGCAAGGTGTCCACTTTAATTAGTGAACAGCATATACCAGGCCAACTTCTCACATTCGTCACAGACTATTCCTTCTGCAAAATGCAAAGGCACTTATTCTTAGTCCAACCTTACTCCCTGGCCTCACCCTCCTTCACCACACTTGGACATTACTTTTTTCCAACAAATTTGATTTGATTTGCAGTAAGGAAAAGAATTATTAACATACTCTAGTGCGGGTAAATTAGAGGGATTAGGCCGGGTAGGTAAACTTTTCCTTGATCATCATCATCAAGTGCCTAAGCTTTGGCTAGTAGTGAGTCACTTTGTTTGGCAAATGTTGAAAAGAAAACATTTGAACAACCGTAATCTGTTATGGAAGCCATAATAAAATATACCACTTAGCCAGAGGAATGTGGTGCATGCAAAGAATGTTTTTAAAAAAATTTAAAGGAGTTATGTACTAGGAAGTGACTAAGTGGGCACTGGAAGTGAAGGGAAGCACAGCTATTTTTGGCATTGCCATGAAATTTGAAAGTGGGCGTACATATTAACTGAGGCAGACGCATATTGCACAGCCAACAATGCAGTGCCGTCGATGTAACCATGCGGCCGTTAGGTCACCATGGGTGTCACTGGTGAAATGCCATGGGTAAGGAGGGAGAGACTGGGAGGTGAGGTGATTCATGATGGATGGGTAGGTAGGATATATAATATGCTGCGCTTGAAAACTAGGGTAAACCATGGATGTAGTCTGAAATACCACCTCAACCCTTTGAATCAAAACCTTGATGAAACCATTCCAAGTAAGAGGTGAGAAGAATGCCACTCAAGAGGAGCACCCTAGTCTCTTGTTTCTTCTTCATTCCAATGATTTTTCCATTCATCATTGCTTTTATCTTCTAGTATTATTCTTCTTCACCCTTGGCTTTGCTACTCATCATTTAAGAGCAAATTATGATCAAAGGGGAAAGACATGTTGTCATCACTCTTCCATTGCCTATGATCTGGTTCCTCCAAGACCTGGGGAGGGTTTCTATTATCTATCTCGCATTAATAATGCTCACCATAGATTCATTTTACTGCGCTTCCGGTTGAATATGATCCTGTTACTCCTGGGGTATCCGGCAAAGAGATACAAACTGGTAGATCTGTCACCTTGTCCCTGCAACCATCTTGCTGTGCAGTCAGATCCACATATACTACTGTTTTGTAAAAATTATTCCGACGAAAGAAAAACATTCATTATCCCAATCCTGAGGCATCATAATTTTAAACAGTATCTGGTGGCTATGTATTTTTTAAAGGCCCTATCGGACCCATTTGTATGCTTTGCAGTAGCATCATTTCTGTGGGCATGTTTCAGAAAGAGGAAATTGGTGGGACGATCCCTTAACAATAATGATTGATCCTAATTTTAACGGATTTTAATGGATTTTAAAAGTTCATCTGAATGGATTATTTTGATCATGGCAAAACTGTTTAATTCTTTTTTTAACACTGCACAGAGGTTTGTATATTTGATATGCAGATTTTATGATGATATTATGTGCTTTTATGGTCTGTTTTTACAAAGATCGAATAAAGCTGTGTGACTTGACTTGACTTGAAGTTTTACATTCTCTCAATCCAGTCTTCACCATCAAAAACCATCCATCCATATATCCATCCATCCAAACATGGCTCTCAGTCTCAATGAACCTTCCACCAACATACATTTACCCACCCATGCATCCTTTCACCCATCAAACCCACCTGAGGATTCCTGAGGATTCCTTTCACACACCCAGGCAGCGATACTTTCAACCATTCACTTTCACCCACCCAGGCTGGTATCCTTTCACCCCTATACCCTTTTATCCATCTTTCCCCCACCCATGCATACTCCTCTTCCAATCATATTAATTTTCACCCATCCTTTCTACTGCCCTCCTTCTTTCTCTTTTCCATCAACCCATCATAGTTAAAGGTCTTTATGAAACTTTGTCTGCTGAATTGCAGATAGAAGAGGCCATTACTCAACCGCCTCTGTATCTGCTAAAGAGTGGTGTGTTCAACTGCTCACAAGTCAACAGTACACCCTTGCAGTGAGTATATAATTAATTGTCAATAAGCAAGCAATATGACCTACCACCGCCCGCCACTGCCACTGGCTCACCCCCTTGTACCGCTTCCGCATCTGCTCCCTGGCTGGCGCCGTCCCTGCTGGCACAACATTACATATTTTTTAGATGCCAGATAAACCTCTCCCTATTAATGTTTTTTTATAGTAAAATACAAACACACACATCACTACAATTCGGTTACAGTATCTTCTAACAAAATATCAGGTTGGGCATTTTGTTGGTGGCAATTTTTGAAAAGCCTCAAGACAAACTGTAATGGAGTGGCAGAGCTATTGATGAATCTGTGTTTTTGAAAAGAAATAAAAGGGTGGATAACTGGACGTATGGTCTTGGTTGGCAAATGCAGTGGGGCTGTCCTCTTCATACTTCCTTCCAGCCATGGTGCATGGTCATCATCAACTGCTACCAATACACAACTTTGGGGTGTCCAACATGACCACGGCCACTCTTTCGTGTTACTGATTGAGCATGAGCAAGTAAAAGAAAGTCTTCTCATCTCAACAAACATGAGGAGAATACCTTACTTTGGGCATGCAATCTTCACAGCAGAGTAGTAGTACATGACCAATGGGTTCTCTGAGTCTTACAGTACCACCACTAGGCAGGCCAAAAAAAGGATGAGGGAAGAGGGAAAGCTGACTGACAAAGCAGAAGAAGCTACAGTCAGACTAGTACAGACTAGAGACAGTTTGAAGTAATGTACAGAAGCTTGAAATATAGAAAATAAGTAAATAGGATAATGCAGGGATAACAAGAATTTAGAAATGGATAGATCGAAGAGGATTTGGAAAACAAAATGAGAAAATGGGAAGAAATAATCATTCAAAATAAGGACCTGTAAAAGTTACGGAAATAAATGTTAATGTTAACAACAGGAGCACTTACTGGGACCAGCAGATCCTTTGGCAGAGGAACTTTGGGAGGCATCTCCAGAAGCTCCCTCACCCACCTCAGCCCTCTTTCTGCCCCTGGATGCTGATGTAAGACATAAAGACAAAACAAGATTAGTGTTAAATAAAAGAATCTCTCCAAAAATATTGTTAGGCAGGAAAAGGAAATCGCAATAACATTGAACTTTTCTAAATCAGATAGCAGTATCGTGGACCGTCCTATCCTATTCCAAATTTCCTAAACCTACCTAGCCCTATACCAAATTTAGTTAACTAGATTTTGGAAGTACTAATAAATTGGAACAAATGATGTTTGCTTCTCATCTCATTCGCAATCTCTCAACACCCTTCGAAGGGCCAATTCTGTAAGTCTGCATTTTCCTTTAAATACATAGATGGACGCTTGCATACACCATACACATCACTGGGAAATTGGCTGCTTGACACTGCACGAGCTACAAAAAATAAAGGCTCTAAGAACTGAAGTGAGAGGACATGCTAAATTACTAGTACTAACTACCACTATGTTAGTGACAGCACAAGGAGTCTATTCTCTGCATTGCTTCTTACATAATCAGCCCAAGCGAGTGCCAACAAGTAAGATTAGGTAGCACCTGTCTAGAATAATAATCACATAATATTTGCAAACGTAAATTTCCTGCGTGTGAGCGGAATGTTTGCTATTTGGGAAAAAAATATTAGCAATAGCATAGAACACAAGTAATAATAATATTGATAATTACTCATCGAGCCCCGCGATCTCACCCCTCAGCAGGTCCAGCAGGTCCTAATCTTGGCCCAGGACGTCAGACCATCGGTGCATCAGCTGCTGCTGAGTGCCCCGGACCCAAGAGCAGCGGTAAACTGGCCAGCACACCCTCGCCCAATGCTGCTGGTGCTCCCAGAGTCCGTATCTGGATCCAGGCCTGCCGTCTGCTGCCAAGGTGGAGGGGAGGTGGCGCTGGACATTAAAGACAAGCACTGCCACCTCCACCTCTGAAAACAAGGCATGGGGCTGCATCCCTTCCTTGCGCCGCCTTCTGGAAGGAAGGCGACTGGTGCTCTGTTTTTTTGGCACCCTGCTCTGCCATGGCGCTTGGGGGTAGAGATGAAAAAAAGAAACAGGATAAAGAAGGAAGGAAGGTAAAAATAATGAAGTAATGCAAAAAATTTAAAAGTAAAAAACTCACAAAAAGAAGAAAAAATGTAAAATACACACTCACACAGACAGAAGGTAAGATGATAAGATAATAAATAGATACATTAATAGATAATAAATAAAAATGAGGGGAAAGACAATGATTAAGCAGATTGAGAAAGGATGAAAAAGGACGAAAAAGTAGGCCCCAGCACAATAAACAGAGTGAGAAACAAGATGGCCGCCCCGTGCGAATGGGGTGGTGCAGTTAGCAGGAGATTTCCGCGTTGATGTATGGCGTAAATGTCACGCAATCGGGTGGGACAAAGAACTCCGCCCGATTGCGGAACTCCGTGCAGCGTGGCTGATTTTTTTTTACAACTTCGCAGAGTTTCACTTTGCGCTGCTTCGCGAACTCCACCCGGGCCTAGTTATTTTTCCTATTTGTCCCATCTTTTCGTTGTTTGTTCCCTCTCATGGAGCAGAACTCCATTGCTTGTGACCTACCTTGTCCCATTTTAGAAACTGTAAAAATGACTACTTTATTCTTTGTCTGAGAACACTGCACACAAATGCTGGATGTTTTCAGTAGCTATGATGTCCAATTCAAGGCAGACGCTTATTTCCCGCTTGTCAGGGCATGTAGTGCAATAAGTCCCTAAGCACCCCAAGCTCTGCATGCGTGGCCAATTGAAAGGATTGTTTCCTGATTAATGGGGCACTCACCAGTCTCCGTCCTTGTTGCACAACCCTCCTCCCAGCACTTCCACATTGCTTTGCCCGGTATGCGTTTACGAGAGGTGCTTTCTGTTCCATGACATTCGCGGAATACCCACCCACCGAGCTGCCTAGGTAGCCATCTTGGGGAAGCACTCTATTTAAAAGGTGTCCTCTGTGTTCCTTGCTGCTTGGGAACTACAGTCTCTAGGAGGGGACCTTCAGTTTCAGAAATTGTTCTACATAGCTTGGTGAATGGTAAGCAGACTGCGTGAGGCAAATCCTTAGGTCAGCCTGGTAGAGTTTAAAGAGTTTGCTGAGGTGAATGAATGAATATGAATAAAGGCATTTATATAGCGCACTGCTACTCAGAAGAGTGTCCCGGCGCATCAAAAAGGCCTTGCCTGCAACCGCCCACACACCCCAAATACAAATGAGAAAAGAGAATAAAAGAAGCAACTAGGGAAACTAAATTATTGATTAAAAAGCAAAGTTTTAAGGAGCTTCCTGAAAGTAGCTAAATCCGTCACCGCTCTCAACGACCCGGGAAGCGCGTTCCAGGCCTGTGCTCCAAGGAAGCTAAAAGAAATGCCGCCTGAACGGGCATGCAATATTCTAGGGACCGCCGCCAGATTCATATAAACAGGTAAACTTAGCTGCATAAAAGCAATGATTATGGACGGCGCAGAGTTTTGAAATGCCTTTGCCTGTGAGAAGGAGCCAGTGCACTCACTCCACAGCAGGGGTGATGTGGTCACTGTATTTAGGCACAGACATTTATTGTACAGAAATGGTACGTGCCGCCTTGTCAACCCTGTGTTCCATGTCTAGAGGATCGAGGAAGGTGCATGGAAAGACGGAAGTTACAGAAGGGCAGGTTCCAGCAATGTGTCTCCCAGCTACTGGCAAGAGCTAGTCCGTGCTCATTCAAAGGCGAGGGCATATAGTAGCACACAGAATACCAGGGGCACGGTGCAGGATCACGAGTCATGCTCGGTCGCCAAGTAGGCATCTGGTTTCCCTCCGTGCCTCCTGTAGAGATCGGCCCAAGTGGAGCCTGCAGTGAAGATGGCATGCTGCTTCCCTGGAATACCTGAGGTGCTTGGAAAGCTGTCAACGGCGAGTCACTGGGATGACACGGCATACGTCTGCTCGCCTTCCTATCTATGGACAGGCCCTCTCAAGGAATGTGCACATTTAGGGGCTCATTACGGTGCAGGTCGGAAAAGCCGTCTGACCATCATGGTAGCGGGAAAATTCCACCCGCTGGGGCCGGGAACTTTCTGACGGCCCCATTACGATACATGCACTGTAAAACTCTGACCACGGCGGTCGGAAAGACATCAATTACGACTGATGCGATCGGAATGCTTGCAGCTCCAACCGATGCGGTCGGAAAGCCAGTAATTTCTCATACAAATGCTGACTCCCCAGCGGCATGACCGCTGAGGTGACGATGATGAATCTGCAGTCCTGTCTGAACGAACTCTGTGGTCCAACAATGTCGGTCGACCGCAGCGGCCCTGCTAGCGCAAAAAAAAAAGAAGGATGTGCCCATAGCAAGCTGTTGGGAAACATTTTTTACACAGCTGATGGTCATTTGCTAGGTGGACACACCTACACTATATAGTATAAAACATACCCCTTCCCTGACCAGCATCCTTGGCCAACACTCTGCAGTCAAGGCCCACACACCACATCAGTCAAGAGAGGGAGAGGAGACATTCACCACTGCACACATTCACACTCACCTATCTTCACACACCAACCCTTTTCACTCAAACACCTTACACATTTGTTCACCTTCACTACCACAGTCAGAGTTTTGCTAGCATTTTGTGTCACACCATTTAGTATGTCCCCAAAAATATGCCCAAATTCACTGACAAGGAGTTGTCAGTGATGGTAGATGAAATCGTTAGAGTAGAACCACAATTGTTTGGAGCCTAAGTCCAACAGGCCTGTGTCACCAGGAAGAATCAAATGTGGGACAGGATAGTGAACAAAGTCAATGCTGTAGGTAGCACCCTCACATGCTGCGTGACATCAAGAAGAGGTGGCACGACCTCAATGGCCGGTTAAAATACCGGGCAAACAGGAACCACAAGGTGGCTCAGAAGACTGGTGGGGGCCCTCCTGTGCCACCACTTACATTCACTGATTGGGAGGAGAAGGTGCTTGGCACACTGCATCCAGAGAGTTTTTCCAGAATAGCTAGGGGAATGGAGACTGGTAAGTACTAACTATGAAACTGCCACAACACTTTCAGGTACTGTTTTGCACACCTATTGCTATAGACTATCACGTCCAATACTCACATATGTAGTACACACTGCTCTCTCCCCAGAGCCATTTGGCAGCAATTTCACCCCTCTGTTTCTCCTTACAGGTAGGTAGCCATCTTACTAGGGTGGGTTGGGACAAGCAGCCAGCACTGCAGCTACCAGCAGGCCCGCTTCTCCCTACACTGAACAGGATGTAACACTGCTCTCACCCCATCATCACTTGTCAGCCATTTCACTCCTCTGCTTCTCCTTACAGGTAGGTAGCCATCTTACTAGGGGGGGGGGGACAGGCAGCCAGCACTACAGCTACCAGACGGCCCTCTTGCCTCAGCACTCTACAGGATGTAACACTGCTCTTACCCCAGAGCCATTTGGCAGCCATGTCTATACTGCTCCACATATCACATTAACTGCACACATTGCACACATAGCTCTGCTCACGTACATATCTGACAACTCAGACTGTCAATCATTAAGGCTCGTGTAATGAAATGTTAAGATATACTACAACATACACACAATGATATGTGTAAACACAAAGAATGGAAAGCATGAAGGGAATACAGCCACAATACATGACTGGTCACTCATTCAAAGAACACAGCACATATGATGAGCACCTCAAAATGGCCAACACAAATGAGACTATGCCTGTATAGTAAACACATAGGAGTGTGAACTGAACATTACACATGCCGAATCTACAGTGGCTGAGCATCAAGTTGGTAGGTAATATCATGTCCATCCACATTGGCAACATGAAGCTGTACAGTTCTCATTATGTTCATGTCAGTTTACAAACATGTAATGGATGTTCCTCAATTTCATGTCATACGGGTTAGCACTATGGATACTGGTTATTATGTCTAACCCCAACCCTTTTGTCTACTTCAGCCCTTTACTCACTGTGTAAAAAAGGTTGTGGAAAGCACTTAACATACTGACAATATAACCTTTCTCTAACAGGCGGATCTCAAACAACAGCTGCTGAGCCTCCGAACACCGAGCCAAGCCAGTCTCCACCCCAGGATCAAGAACTCTCCGATGCTGAATCTCTCACTCATTCGGACGTGGAGGACCAACCTGGCCCTTCTGGACAGGCAGGACATACACAACCAGTGCGTCTCACTGGCCCCACCACAACAACTCCCACCCCAGCAGCTACAACAATGCAGAGCACTGACCCAACAACCTGTGGACCTAACTCCACCACCACCTCCACCATCGCTTGTACCACAGTACCCATTCAGGAGTTGAGCAACAACAGCGTTCTCACTGAGGATGTAGGGGACAGTGGGAGGGTACATGCACAGCCAAAGGGCACAGGCCTGGGGGGGGGCAGGGCTGGTGAGAGAGCCACTGGGGGCCAAAAACATGAGATCACTGTGGACAGTAAAGCTCTGGCCACCATTTCCAGAGTCCTTGGTGCCTATGGATGCAACCAAGGACAGATGGGCCAGGTACTGGGGGAACTCCAGGAGATCAAGCTGCTGCAGCGGTCCGTGGAACAGAGGCTTGAACAACTCATTGAGAATATGGGCCAGCTCATTGGGGAGCTGAAGGATATCAGCTCAGCTATTGTCAGGCCTCTCCCTACAACATCACAACCCTGTGGACAGCCCCTAGCTGCACCTGCTACCTCTGCAGCTGCCACAGGGTGGGAGGCCCTGTCAGAGGCTGAGTCCTCATATCCCTCAGAGCCAGCAGCAGTGGACACCCCGCAAATGTAAGCAGGGACGTCCGAAGAACCCACCAGGAGATTCTAGTGGGAAGGCACCTACCCAAGACAGGAAGCAGAGCCACCCCTGATGTTACCCTTTGTGCGCAGCACATTGACTTTGTGGACTATCCTGTCACACATTTCAATTCAGATGGCAGGAGTCTGTTGGACTGTGGACTTTAAACAATGTGGTAACAGCTCTAATATTTTCATCTACCACCACTGACAACTTCACCCCTCTGTGTTCACCTTCTCACTTTATGGTACTTAGCTTTACTCACTGTAGGCACTATAATAAACACACTTTTTACATATCCACTTGTCCATGGTATATTTTTCAGGTGTAGTACTTTATGAAGTCTACTGCCAATGTATCACCAGATGTAAGTTGTGGCAAATAATGTATGTAGGCACTTGGTGCAGCGCAAGCTAACATTGCAGATGAGTATACCAAACATGTTACCAAACACAGACATTGAAGTGTAAAGTTCACACATATCTTTATTACAGTGCCACAACCGTAGGTGGTTAGAAGGAGAAGGTCATCCACACAGTAACATGATACATGTGTCACTTGTGGAATGTCAAGTACCATCATTTTCATATGTACATCTCAGAGACAAGTTGGGAGAGGAAACATCAGACAATGTCCAATGCCGGAGTGATCTCACAAATTTGTCATTGATGCAGCTTCAGGCATGTTAAGTAGCCCACAATAGACTTCCCACAGCTGAACAGTAACAGCAACAGGGGGTCAAAACAGTAGCTCAGCACTGGTACACTCCAAACAGGTGTAGCTGCATCTGCTGGATTGTTTCTAACATCTGCCAGTGGTGTCACTTAAGCTCTGTGGCATACAATGATGAGACACATGGACACCGACATCCAGTTCACACACTGAGAGGTAGCAATCTATTTGAACAGAGAGAAGCATGTATTGGCCAACTAACAGAATGTGTTGGAGAACACAATGGAACACATAGGCAAAGCACCACCACACGACAGAATAGAAATACCAAGGTGTACCTGAAACGTCCATCCTCTCGCTGTGCAAGTTGCTTTGGTACCAGAGTTGTACTCCCAAAGTCAGTGTCAGACATTCCCAGGAACACCTCATGTCCAATTTACTTTGCAGAACAGCATCATAGTGCAGCTGATGTCAATACTCTGACAGGTCCAAAGGAAAATGACAGGGCAAACGGACCCACAAGACAACAAGAATATTTCAGGTAGCAGTTCAAACATGTTACAACAATAACAGTCTACTTCTGGAGTACACAGTACATGGATTAGATCAGACAACATATACCTACATCATCAACATCTACATCAGTCAAGAGCTCCTCCACTTACAGCTCTGCACAAAGTAACCCACAGTTGTGTAAACCCAACAGTCAGCAACCCACCACATCCTCACTGCTTCACGACGACAGCGACTGTAACTGTCACAGTCATGACATCTCTCTGCATACTTGCACTCAAGGGAAGTAGTTATTGATGAGCTGTTGATGCAGGTCAAGCCCTTCCTCTTCACCACTATCATGATCAATGTTTATGTCAGGATTCTCACCCGGGGGCTCCTGCTGGTTTCCATCCTCCACAATCAAAGGGATGTTCCTGCCCAATGCAAGGTACTGGAGCATACAGCAGGTGACTGTGATCTGACTCACCTTCCTGGGTGAGTAGAGGAGGGCTATCCCAGTCTTGTCCAAACAGCGGAATCTGGCCTTCAGGAGCCCGAAAACCCGCTCCACTACCCAACGTGTCTTCCCATGGGCCTCACTGAAGCGGACTTCCCCTGGCGTTGTTGGATTTCTCAGCGGGGTCAACAACCAAGGCCGGTTGGGATATGCTGAGTCACCTAGATGGGAGACACACAGATGTGCAATCATGATTCAGACATTTGCAGAGGATGACAGCATGTATCACACACACACACACACAAAGATGGACACATCTCACTCACCAACAAGCCAGGACCTCTCACGTTATAGACGTGACATCAACAGGGGTATGCTGCTGTTCCGTATGACATAGGAGTCGTAGGCAGATCCTGGGAATTTAGCACAGACATGTGAAATGGCCAAATCCGCAAGGCATGTCACTTGCACGTTGGATCCTACAACATGTGGGACGTGACCTAGGTCATAAAAGTCACCCTTCACAGTTGCCAAATTTTCTCTTCTTGGGAATTAAATATAAATATCCATGTGTTGCATCAGTGCAGACAGGACATCACATAACACCATACTGAACATCGGTTGTGACATCCCACCAGATGTAGCCACCGTGAACTGAAATGAACCAGTGGCCAAGAAATGCAGTGTGGCCATCACCTTCACTGTTGGGGTCAGAGCGTGGGATAGGTTCTGTGAGCTCTTAACTGAGGCGCCGACTGGCCACATAGCTCCTGAATTGTCAGACGATTTAGTCTGAACTTCTTAATGATGTCTCGCTCCTCCATGGTCAGCAGGTCTGGAAAAGGCTGGTAGACAGGAGCTTGTCTCCTTCTCCCTCTGCCAGGGTACCTATGTGTGGAAACAGGAAAAGCTAAGATGTTGGTTACAGAGTACATGTTGACTCATACCAGCACAAGATGAACAGTCATGTGGAGTCAGTGTCATGCACGTGTGAGCTGTAGACATACATTATCATCAGTTAGGTATGACGGTGACAATATGTACATACAAACTACTAGTATGGGGGTAGTGGAATAGATGACAGACATATAGGCCTATGAGGGCTTTCCTCCCGCGACGACGGTCCCTCCCGACGTTTCCAACATGGCGGCCGCCATGTTTCAGACCGGAAGCAGGGTGAGTGGTCCAGCGGCCCAAGCAGGAAGCGACGGTCCACCAACCAGAGAGCAGCTGGGCGGAGCCATGGACGACAAGAAGACGCCGGGTATCGGACTTGGGGAGAGCGCGGAGAAAAAAGAAGTAGATGAGGGAAAGAAGACCGGAGGATCGTTTCTAGCTGAGGAGGAGAAGCAGCAGAGAGGAGACCGCTCCAGGAGCAACGCCCTTGAGTTCAGCACTCCAACAGGAGAAGAGGAGGCTGTGACTCCCAACCCCGCGGCCCAGGAGGGTCGTGGGTCCAGGCAAGTGCCCCAAGCAGGGTTTTTTTCATTTAGGGGTTGGTGGCCGGGGGTTAAGGGCCACACCACCCCAAAGCACTAAATCCTCCTGGCACCTAGGCACAACAGGATAGGGAGCACAGGTGACAGGAGCACTCTTCCCTGAAATCGGCACCAGACCAAAGTGATCTGACTGTGTCCTTTTTTTCTTTATTTTCCTTTTCCGGTATCCCCCCTCCCTGAGGAGAAAGCAAGGCTGAGACGAAGCCCCAACAGGAGAAGAAGATAGCCTCCCGTGGACATGGATTACATTTTGTTTACCTTTCTATTGTGACTTTCATTTCTTGACACTCCCAAGTCTGAAACAAGACATAATTACCCAAGACCTATTGGGATAAGCGAAAAGAGAGCCAGAATAAAAAGAGACCGAACACCATCCATACCGTCTCCAGTGTATCTGCTAACGGGAGGGTGGGGTGACCTGGGTAGCCACTAGCTCACAAGGCCATTACAAATTCATGGATACTGAGCCATGTGGGGTGTGAACACATCACAGGTGGCACACAGCATTAGGCTTGAGATTGATATTCCTTTTATTCTTAACATGACACACCTTGATGGAAAGGATGCACATCATCATCCTCATAGTCTGCCATTTTCTCAAATCTGGACAACACGAGTCTGTTACAGCACTGTGTACATCATAGATACACCTTTGTGCAGAGGCCACTTTAACTGTCTAAGGAGTCTTCATTACACACATTCTCACAGTCACTACAAGGATACACAGCTCGACTGGTAAGGTGTGTCCATGCACACATGGAAAACACTGACATGTGAGGTATGGCAGAGCAATGCTGGCAAACCTCTGGTGATAGCAATTTCATGTGAGAGCTAAGAACAATGAGTGACACACTATTGAGTCCCCTGACAAGGTGCTACGGATGCCTGATATTGAGTGGAGCACAATGCTGCAATTTTTTAGCCGATAACCGCGATCATCAGCTGGTGTGAACCGTGCAGTAGGCGTGTTTAGCCACGGCAGCCACTGCCATAGGCCCATATTGTAAAATGCGCCTGACGCGGTAGAGAAATTCTGACCCCGCGGTCAAAGCCCGCCTATGAGAATACTATGGCAACCAATGGGCCCTGTTATCTCGGCCATCACTTGCGGTTTTGAAACTTGCGGTAGGCGGGCTCAGCCACAGCAGCCACTGCCATAGGCCCATATTGTAAAATGCGACTGACACTGGCCAATGTCTGTGCCAGTCTAGCACTGACACCACCATTGTGACCTATTTATAGGTAGTGTTTAGGAATACTTGCCACTTGTCTATAGACACTGCTGCTTGCTATACCTCCCAATCACCTGCTTCTGGTTGTAACCTCTGGGAGCACTCATGGCCCGTACAGAGACGGTAAGGGCCCGTCCCTTCACTCCAGAGGAGCCTGAGCAACTGGTGGACGAGGTCCTTGCCCAGTAGAGGAGGCTATATGGTTCACCAGAGTTACTGGTAAGTGTTCATGTTTTTATTTTGACTCCTTTTGAGTGCTTACTTCTGTTTCTGTAGACTAGTATGTGCCTCAGAGTGCAAGCCAAAGTAGATGCATTGATTGTAGGACCCCTACATGGGCCATACTTGTAAATGCATATATTGCACTTGAGTCTGTGGAGAGGATGGGCCCATTGGCATGAGTGTAGCTCTCTTTGACACTTTTACGTCAGATATTGCTCTCTGCATTGCTGTGATTCGTGTCAGCTACTGTGACTTGCTTAATGACTACATGGTTAAGGTGCAATGGTCTGTAGAGCCTTCTTTCCCATGAGCCCTGACAGCAAACAATAAGGAGTCAAACACAATGAGATTTGCCAATTGTACCATTTCACTGACGACTGAGCCCAATTTACACTTTGTGCACCAGTACCCTGGAAAGTGGTTCCAAATCATAATCATCCTTACAATGTCAACAGAAATGACATAACACATGTCTGTTGGGCAGAGGGGATAGATAAGTTTAGAAATTTGGTATACTGAGGCACAATGGAGATGAGTGGTGTCTGCCCACAGGGAGCAAGGCCTGATTTTTGGTTGAAACATTATGCACATTGCTATGTCATTGTAGACCAGCAGTTCCCTGTCACATTTGTAGGAATCCTAAATCAATCTCTGTTCTGTAATCCATCCAATGTGAGTGAGGATGACTGAGCTGAAAGCCATCACCTGATAGATCGAATATATGACCTACAATTATTTTGTGTGTCTGATATTTATGACTGTCCAAGTATACAAATAGGTGAATTGACACTTTTCAGATTGTATAGCTTCAGCTGAACTCCCCTTATACACATCTGAGACATGTACAGTGTAGATGTAATTCTACTATGGTATGATATTTTGGTGAGGATCACATGTGTAACTATCGTATCCCCATTCACAGTCCGCATGCAGGTGAGAATTTTAATGGCATCCCAGTTACAGTGTCACATTTGGCAAAAGGGCTGGCCTGTGAAGGCACAATATAGAAAGGCCACATCTCACTACTGACAAGATTTGGCATCTGAGTAGTGCACACTTCTATTTAGGCCAAAAAAGTACTAGCTCTGATTGATACACATGCCAGCCCTTACCTTATCACCTTAGTGAGTGCATGTTGTGTTAAGTGCCCTACTGTGCCCTATGTACCACGTGCTGCAATGCAATTGGGCCTGGCTGTTAAGGTGTTTGGACAGTCAGACAGTGAGTTTTGCCTATAGGTTTTCAGAACGGTGTACTGTCTGTCATGGTCCCTCACATTAGGTACCACCAAGGATGTCCTTGGTCAACCAGATCTAAGTAGGCAGCCTGAGTAGGTGTATGTGATGACCAGGTTGTAGGTTCATCCTCACAGACATAGCAATTTGATTTTCTAAGCTTTAGTTGAGCTTAGCATGTGACATGGTCTGCATAACTATGCTGTCAATTAAATTATGTGTGTGGTAGGTGTCAAGTTGCTTCATAACTTGCACACAGAGGTCTTCTAAATAGCTGTGACAATCTATTTCTACATGTCTTCCATGCATACAGCTCAAACTCCATCAGTGAAAGGCCATATGGAAGGTTATCGCCCGGAAGGTGCGGACCCAGGGGGTCTCCAACCGGCACAATACACACTGCCACAAGAGGTGAGATGACATCTGCCGCCTCAGCAAGAATCTTGCAGAGATGCAGCTGGGGCTGGTACCCCGAAGTGGCAGTTTGGCATGCCTGACCTTGACCCCCATAATGGCCCACATTCTGGCGGAGACCCAGCCAGATCTTGATGGACATTTGAGGGCCCAACAGCAGCTAGTAGGGGGTGAGTATTGGCAGTATAGCTTTGTGCATGACTAACTACCTTTTATCACAGCCATCATCACCCCAGGAAGTTTCGAGATGACTCATGTTCCATGCAATATGAACAAAGTAGCTTGTGTAGCAATGGTAGTAGGTGCCTGGTGTTTACCACTGTCTCCACTTTATGTAGCAGAAAATTAGGCAGTGCCCCCCAAACAAGTCTAACCATAGTTGCAGATCCCATTTGGAGAATAATGTCAAAACTGACCCATTCAGACACATGAAAAGAAGTGTGTAAATTGTCCCACACGGGATACTTGTCATCCTTGTGTGTGCAGTGTGGCTCCCTGACTACTGTAACTCGTGTGATGGTGATGGTGTGGCAGTGGGTTGTGGCATGGCCTATTAAGTACTCAAGGTGCAGGGAGTCTGCTCAATATCCCCTTGTCCTATGTGTTGCATAGCATCACATTAGATGTTTTACTGGCTCATTCATAGCACCAGCACACATGAGCTGAGGGTGTAGATGGAAAAAATCTGTATGCATTAGGTGATGTCTATTTGTACATTGTGTACATGTCAATACGTCTTTGGGATGGGCAGACAAAGTAAGGTTGATGCAATGGAGCGGTGTGTCCGGATTGGGTGAATATGTCACTCCTAAGGGTTGACATGGTTGGATGGGATCAGAGAGAGTGAAACTGTAGTATCTTTGAGACAATTGTACTGTACATTGCCATAGAGTCTGCCAATGTTTATCTGAATGGCAGAGCTTACAGTGTGTGCATTGAGGAAGGATAGGCATGTGCATCAGTGCCCAGTCAACCTGTGGCTGCTGACATGCATCAGGGAGTGATATCTTGAGCCATTGATGTGCCCTGTGTGTGTCAGCGGTCAGTACAACATGGGTATGATGGACATCAGGTAATGGCTTGCACAGCACATTCCCTGTCCTTGTGGAGGGTACTCTCATCTTCACGGATGGGCTCATTCCAAGGACTCCTGTACTTAAAGTGTTGTCCTGCCATTGACAAAGATTCTGTGGATTGGGTTCTGCTCACACGCAGCGCCCTTGACTGAGATTGCCCAAGGCAGGCTCATGTGCATTGTACTTTGTTGACACTATTACAGAGTGATTGGTACCTATATATATCCACACTACCTGTGACATGTAGCGAGTCCTCTGATGTGAATGTGTCAACTGCATCATCTGGCAGTGGACAGCAGTGAGCCTGATAATTGGGGATGTAAGCTGGGTGTGGTGTCCACTTCCATGTCAATTGCAACTTCTGATTGTGATGATACTTATCCCAAGTAGGTGTTCTACAGTACTCATTGTATTAGCTTAGGCATGCCTGAATGTTGCCTATTTGCATGTCTCAGTTTGGATGGGTAGTGGTGTATACATCAGCCCTTTCAATGAGATATCAGAGGGTCACTACATCAATGTATGAGGACCTAGTTTGAGAGGATGCATGTAGTTCTTGCTACACACAAGAGGATGTGATATGTATATGTTTGCACGTGCAATAGGAGCTGCCATTGTCTTAAACATCATGTAGATGGACTTTGCATAGGTCATGTGTCAATACAGCATGTTCTCATGCCAAAGGTTGTGCTGATGCAGCAAATCTGTGTACAAGTAATTTACCATACTGATGTGTAAAGAGTTGAATATAGATACACTTTCAGATATGTGCCAAGGCCATTGTATTTAACCTATGTCTCCTTCTGTTGCAGCATCAACCGTGGGCAGGAAAGGAGAGGGGCCCAACACCTTTGGTGAAGCAGCTGGCCAGAGTGGTCCCGAGTAGCTACGAACACAAAGGGGACCAGTGCCTTGGAGGGTGATGGGAGTGCCCTGGAGGAGACAGGAGATGAGACACCTACCTCCATATTGTCATACTCCAGCAGCAAACCCATGGTGGAGGCAGACCAAGGACAGAAAACACAATCAACATCTCCGTCTGCCAAACCGTGGGGCATATTAGCAAGACCGGCGATAAAATTATCGCCGTTTTAGCGGCAGGAAACTGCCGCTAAAACGGCGATAATGGGCTTGCTAATATGCGTTATAGAATTCCAATAGAAGCCCAGGTTAGATGTCCAGCCAAAAATCCATAAGGAAAACAAAAAAGCTCCGCCCCTCGTTCAGACAAAAGGGGGCTAAGATTGCCCCCTCCATTTCAATGCCCCCTAGTCCCCTTCTGGGATTTAAAATTCCAAAAATGTTGAGGCCTAGCCCTCCCCATCCAGAAGCCAGGCTTCCCACTACCCAAGCCAGCACTCCCCCTCCCAGGTCCAGCCCTCCCACTGCCCAAGCCTGCCCTCCCCGTCCCAGGTCCAGCCCTTCCAATGCCCAAGCCAGCCCTCCAGGTCCCAGGTCTAGCCCTCCTACTGCCCAAGCCAGCCCTCCCCATCCCAAGCCCAGCCCTCCCAAAGATTGAACCAGCCTACCCCCACCCACCTATATCCCCTCAGAGCAGTGCCTGGAGTGCCCATTTGATGCCCCTATCCTGGGGAGGTTTCCCTGGCAGTGATCTGTATGGCAAGTTTTGCGACACACCAGAGGTGTCTACTATTTGGACTGGCCATTGGCTTTATTGCTTGAAACCTTTTCATCTGTTATATTAAAAAGTAAAGCTATATTTTCATGTAAACCTTTGTCGTGCCCTTGCTAATGATGCAGACAATTGCATGTGTATATGATGCCCTGTTACAGTATAGTAGTACCGCTGTCACTATAGCATCTGATGGATTTGCAGTGGCAGTTGTACCCAGACCTTGGAGCAGGTAATGGGTTTGCAGAATCAGAGGTCAATGTAGATTTGATGCCTATAGTGATAAGTTACTATTGGGCTATACATTGCCTTGGGTGGGATCTGCTATGTTACACATGGCATCTTTGCTTCCACTATATTGACATCAACAATTTTGGTTTACTGTCTGACTTGTGAGGTGGACACGATGTTTCATATGTGCACTATAAGTTGTTTTTGAAGCCCACATGGCTAGGTGTGCTGTTGCATTTGAAAAGTATAACTTTACAGGTACATGAGTGCATTTCCATGTGTGAACTTCCCCTCCAAAGCATCATTAATGGCATGAGAACTGCAGTTGCAGCCATATATGTTAAGAGACTTGTACTTCCACATTTTCCACATGTACAAGCCAGATGGAGAGGGCATAGGTTGTCCACATATCCAACCATGCAACAGTTTGAATGCACATGGGGACATTGCTGCAGGTGCTATATGCAGTGCGTCCTTGTGACCTTGCCATCCTGGAATCCAGCAACTTGTAGGCCACATCAGCCGGGAGTAGTAAAAGTGTGTTGATCAAATGTGTGAGACTGTGGTTTGTGGATATCCCATTTTTCAGCCTTTCCTTTGTACATATAGATTCACTGTGCTGCCTTATTCTGCACAGAATATTCTTCATAGCTGAAATATCTCATACATACGCTATTCCACTCAATACCACTACGCTCTATACCTCTCCACTGTACGAGAGTCCATTGCACACTTTGTACTCTACACTATTACGCTATATGCAACACCACTGTACGCCACTCCACTGGACATAACTCCACTTAGATGCTATTCCACTCTATGCCATTCTTTTGTACGCTACTCTACTCTACTCTGTTGCACTGTATAGCACTCCACTGTACGCTACTCCACTCTATGCCAGTCCAGTGTATGGCACACCACTATACTGCACTTCATTTTACGCTATTCTATTGGACTCCACTGCAATGTATACCACTCCACTGTATGCTATTACACTCTACCTCACTGTATGACACTACAGTCTACACAATTCCATTATACGCAACTCCAATGTACACTACTCCACTATACGCCAGTCCAGTGTGAATCATTCTAGTCTAGCACACTCCATTCTACGCTATTCCATTGTACACTTCACCAGTGTCTGCCACTCCACCGTATGCCATTATACTCTACTCCATTCCAGTGTATGCCACTCCAGTCTACAACATTTCACTTTGCAACACTGCCCTCTACGCTAATCCATTGTACATGTAGATGATTATGTTGAAGGGCAGTAGGTTACAGCAGCAGTGTAGAGGTGTTTGATGACTCCCATTCATCCTGATGTTTGTTGGAGATGAGTATGGGACGTATGTGAAGATGCATTTGAGGTTGTGCCATGAGATGCAGGCTCTGTCATTTGTGAGGATGTGCAGTAAGTAAGGACTGTTGAATGCAGACTGCACGGCAAGAGCTTGTGAGCTGGCCACAGATGTTGTATTGGTAAGTTCTAGCCTGTCCATAGTGATTGGTCTACACATAGGGTGACCAACACAGATGTAAGTAGGGGCTTGGTGTTTGAGATGTTGCATACAGGCTCACAGAAGATATCTTTGGGGCATGGATGGAGTCATGACCTGTCCACTGTCTTGATGCTCTAGGGGGGGTGGTGTTATGTGTTGTGTTCCCACCTTCTTAGATGTTTACTGTGCGCAATCTCTGGCTATGGTACCCTTGAGTCAGGTGACATGTAGTGTGTGTGAAAGCTCAGTTGGTATGTATGGTACACCCACTCTGACACATACAGATACTCTCTGTGTTGTATGCTGTGTTATACGTGTACAGTGTGGTGCATGGAGTGTTCCTTTTAGTAGCAGATGTGCTGTACCTGAGGAGTTTGAGTGGAATGTATGTAGAGGATGGAGTTGTGTGTTCTCATAAAAGTGTGCCTGATGTATGTGAGTTCCTGTGTTTCACGTGTGTCATCTGTACTCATGTGATGATGATATTGTCCCTCCCAGCGACATCTCTTCCTCATTATGTCATGGCAATGCATCTTGATGTCTGATGGAAAATCTTACTTCACATATAGAGGTGACAAAGAGAGTTGTTGTTGGCAAAGGTTGTGAGTTGCCCTATTAGTTTGGTAGCAGCTGATCTGACGTAGTGGCCTGTTTTTTGGTTGTGTCTTCTGTTCTGAGAAGGTAAGTGTCGGTATGGAGTCTTCGGAGTGTGTTGACAGTTCCACCTGTGGCAGAGGAGTGTGTAGTGCCGGCTGATAGCAAATGTTGTACACAGTGAAATGGTGTGGACAGATGAGTTATGTGCCTATGAGTGACACATGGATATGAAGTTTAGTGATGCGCTGGTATGGAGAATCAACATACCCCTACAGACTACAGACTGCAACATAGCTCAGAATGCTCACTATTTCTGATATTCCTTCAGGCCAGCCAAGCCTTTTGGTGTGTAGCTACTAAGGTGGAGGGGGTGTCCCTGGCATTGGTCTGTCATATTGTGCTGGTGTCCTGTAGTGACGCTTAATGTGCATAGGTGCATATCCTGATGTGGCATGAGAGCAGTTTTTGATCATTTCTGACAATGTCAGCAGCTGTGAGAGCAGTGAGCTTCCAGCTGTGCCAAGCAGAGTCAATAATGTTTGCTGTGGGTTGTGAGTTGCATGTGGTCAAGAGTATGTTGTTGTTGATAGTGGTAATGTTGTTAGCTGATGAGAGTTTAATTAGGGGCCGTTTTGGAGTTACTTCTGGATAATGGAGAGTGATACATGTGATGGCATGAGTTGTGATGTTGTTGTTCCTGAAGGAGATAGCAGATATGGAGGTCCCTGGTTGTAGTGGTGTCAGCACATTACTTTGAGCCCAAGCAGTGCTGTCAGGTGGCAGAACCATGGCCCGTGATAGGTGAGAAGCCTCCTCATGTCCAGCTATGGTTGCTGTGGGATGTTGTGGGATGTAAATAGGTCATGAGTTCAAGGAGGATGAAGGGTGTGATGTTTGTGTATTGGCCCTTTCCACAGACCAGTGCATGTGTGTGGTCTGTTGTAATAACCGGAGAGACGGTGTGTGTGCAAGAAGTGTGTGCTCTTGAGTGCACTGAGAAGAGTGTTGCATATGTAAGTTGCGTTTCTTTTGTGCAGGGCAAATCAGGCAATGGTAAGGTTTGTGCATTTGCATGTTAGTGTGTCCAATTGTGCTCAGGCCCCCAATCTGTGATCAATCTGCTGTCAACATTTTGGCAGCTAATACGTGGGAGGGGGAATGACACCTTGGCCCCTTTGTGACCAGTAAAGTGTTAGAGGCCCATCTGCTTCTGACTAGGCAACTCTGCCCACCACTGCGCCGCTGCTATTATGCGATCGCCACGGCCAGCCCACATGCCAGCAGTCTGGACGGAAAATGGACCCCCCGCTGCAGAGGTGACAATGGCCATTCGTGCCCAGCAGGAGTGTGGGCCATGCCAATGGATTCCTGTGTCCAGCAACATGGCTGAGGTTCACAGGTAAGTTGTCCCAGAGCGGTGACTGGCTCATGTTTGGGTCAGCCAGGTCTGCAGAGCATGGTATGGGCTAGCTTTGGGATGGGGACCTGGACTTGACCACGGGGATATACATGCAGTGATAGGTGTTTGACTTACCTCGGGTGGGGTCTACGGTGGCGTCGGATTTCGTAGTAATGGAGCAGGTAGAGCAGTGGCAGGACTTGTAAGGAAGGATACATGGTGTCCCAGGACGTGGAGAGGTGTGTGGAGTTGAGTTTGTGCCATCTGTCCCTCTGTTTCCGCCAACTCTGATGAGCTGGTTTAACCGCCTCGATCGGATGGCCTGACAGGTGCATCGTTATGGGGTGGGCAGTCGGAGTGCACTTCTGCCCGGCTATCTTCCTCCGTTGGCCCCTTCTGACACCGGCACGGTTGGAATTTCCTGTCAGATTCGGAAAGACCGTGTTGGTCAGAAAAATGACTATCTGTGCCCATTGTAATATGGCGGTCGGGAGGATCACTTCCGACGCGACCAAATCAGTCTTTTCTGACTCCGACGGGACCACAGAGGCCCTTCCGACCGCCATCGTAATCAGACCCTTAGTCTTCCGTAGCCGTCACCAGCATGCGTGCTTCTCAGAGATAAGTGAGCGCCTTTTGTTGTGTCTCGGTGGCTGACAGCATCTGCCACTGTGAATGTCTTAGCCTGGCTTGCTGTCGGCTTATCCGCATACTGTCCAACTGCTTGCGAGTTAAGCTGTTGAAAATGTATTAACTTGTGTTCATTGATCGATGAACCACATGGCACCATTACATCAAGAAGTGCTATACTGCTATACTGGCTTAGCTGTCAAGTTTTCAGACTGCACATGTGTCACACTTCCGTGGCTTCAGTGTGCGTATGAGTGACATTTCATTGCTAAATGTGTGACATGTCAAGTGAGATGTTAACACAAGTGGACCAAACTATGAAGTCTTTTAAAAGAGACAAACATCGTAAATTACCCCATTTTGAGCATTATGAGGCTCTAGAAAAGCCCTGTTTAGTGGCTAAATTGCACAATGTGAAATCCCGGCTTCCCAACTTGAATAAACTGTTGGATCTATCTTAAATTAATATTTTAATTCACTGTTCCTCCTTTTTCTTCATGATCACTTATTCGCTCTCCTTCAAATATGTGAGTTCATGATTTGCGCTGTAGAAAATCATTCTTCTGTTTTATTTAATGGAATATAATTTTGCTCCATCTCTAATAAATTCTAGGTCTCTTACAGAGTGCACATGAGAAATCTCCTCTCCAAGTATTATACTTTTGTGACTGCTGGAGGATGAGTTGATCCTAGGATTGTAGCAGCCAGCCAAGGGGCAGAGCACAGGTTCCTCGTGTGCACAAAGGCCAATGCCTCATTATGTACAGCTTTCTCCTGCATAGACAGCTTGACTTCTGCACTCGGAGGTGACGGCTTTGATTTTATTGCTCAAATATAAATTTATCTTGAAAAAAAAAGACAAGACAAGAGGCATTTGGCAAAACAAGAACAGTTGGTTTAATTAAACACTGCAGCCAGAGTACAGCACAAAGAAACAGGTCTGAGGACTGACTCGAAGTACAATCATTTTGAGTGTCTTTTTATACATTTCTAGAAGCTTTGTAAAACAATTCATAAATCTATTTAGGGTGAGGAATGTAGGCCTAGTCATGTAGCCATAAATTACTCCCACTTGATGACAAATGCAGGTGGCACTCTACCTTGCATGGACCTAATGAGGGCCAGTGGGTAACATGTCCAGATGTCTGGCATGTGGAGTGCATAATCACTGCGTGTGATGTGTGTGCTGGGTCCTGATTGGCTGAGTGTTCCTAACTTCGTTTGGCATCTAACTTTATGGTGTTCTGGGAATGCACGCCCCGCCAGCCATGTGCATTTTATTGGGGCCAAACTCCCTGGATCATTGTGGTGGCGCTGCCTATTTGTGGAACTCATCTGGGTTTTTTCTGTTCACACGTTTGTCCTGCTGGTTACATGTCACCCCACCTGTGATCTGTCAATCAGTAGCCTCAAGCCTAGGTCACGGAGCCCACGGGGCCTGACTGACCATATAATTCTAACTTGTGGTTCATATAGAGGGCATATAGGGAGAGTTTGACAACAGTGATACAGTTTAATTTTTATACATACATGTACGCCACTCTGGATGTCATAGAGAATACCCTCTTATCCGATAATTGCACCCCCCCAGACTCCAGTCAACTTCATACTTGAGTGCGCTACTCTCGCGCTCAAGGAATTTTTTTTTCAATTTCAAGACCAGTTGTACCACCAGATGAACGGTAGTTCAACAGGCAGCAGATTCGCCCCCAGTCTTGCCTGCCTGTACATGGCCAATTTCGAAAAAGAAAACATCCTACTCGATGATAACCCCTTTTCTGCCAATATCATTATTGGGCGTTGATATATCGACAACATACTCATCCTTTGGCAGGGCGATGTGGACACTTGTGATGCATTCTGTGAATGGATCAACACCCTGAATCTGTTCCTTAAACTCACTAATATTGTCTCAGCAGAGAGACTACCTTTCCTTGATCTGATGGTCTCCCTTCAAGATGGAAGACTGCACACCACGACATATGGTAAACCAACTGACTGTAATAGCCTGCTCAGATATGACAGCCACCATCTTAAATACTTGAGAGACACTTTACCCTTTGGGCAATGTCTGCGACTACATCGTAACTGCAGCTCTGTTGATGACTATAACAGCTAGCACGTGCCCTGACTGCCAATTTGGTAGCATGAAAATACACTCCTCACATTGTAAAGATGGCTTGTAAAAGGGCCAAAAACAATAACAGAGCTGCACTGTTGGAACCACGTACACATAATCAAAATGAGGTCTTGACATTCGTCACACCATTCACTCCTCACTCTAACCAGATATAGAGAATTATCAAGAGACACTAGTTAATACTCTACACTGGATCCCTATCACTTGCTCCACAACACTTTGCCTTTAAGCGCACAAACAACCTTAAGGACCCCATTGTAAAAACTAGGCCTAGGACTAACACCACTGTGACCCAACAACAATTTTGGGGTCTCCCTCCGGTGGTAGGCCATTGCCCATGTGGGTTATGCAGTGTCTGTACTCTGACAAAACATTCTAAAAAAATCCATTTGTATTCCACTTCCACCTGGACCCAAAAAATCACATATGAACTACAACACTAAAAATTGCATCTATATGATTAAGTGCCCCTGTCACGAACGTTATATTGCCATGACTACCAGGGCAGTCAAAACCAGGATAACGGAACATTGGAATGGGATATATTGTAGAAAGACCATGACCAGAATGAGCACCCACTACCTGGATCCACAACATACCCCTGATGACCTACACTGGACAATTTTGGAGGCCCACACACAGATACATACACTCTATTTCTCAAGGAACAAAAATGGATTTTCCGTATGTCCACACACCTCACTGGGTTCCATGACGACATTCCTTGGGGTGAGGTGACCATGTGGCCCCCAGCCACACCTGCCCCCCCCCTTTGCCTTCTTCACCATGTCTCATGAATGCACATAATTTCATGATTGATTTGCCTGTTGGCACCGCCTGTTATGTATGACTCTATTTCTCTGCTTGCCAGTTTAAGCTTGAGTGATATTGCGCTAGGTTCATGGTTTTGGAACCTCCCCTTCCCCTGCCTACTTCACCTTTGACCTAGGCTATTTGGTGTATTTCACTTGGAGATGTGGCAGGACTACCACTACTTTCCCTATTACTTATTCTCCATGCCTAGGGTATTTACCCTACTGGCCGGGGTTTACCATTAGCAAATATTAATCCCCATGTTACGCCACTTACAAGATGGAGCACATTTACACTCGGGCATTTACTACTCACAATATGGCACCCACCCTTGGACGCTCTTTTCTAGATGGTGTAGCGTCATGTCAGTTTACTCTCTTCCTCACCTGCCCCACCTTGATTATATTGCACAGGGCTTCCCCTTTTTAAAACCGCTCAACTGCTGGCCAGGTTACTTCCGTATCGGCAGAATGATGGGAATGTTGGCCACTAGATGCGCTCGCAATTCACCATGAGTAATTCCTTTCCTTCACGCAGGATGTCTCCATGTTTGCTGGCCCCTTGATTTTCTCCATCTGTAATGTAATTTCCACAGCTTTTCTTCTCCACTGAGACCTCCATTAGGGCCATTGGCACAACAGTGTGAGTACTGTTGTTCCACTACGGTTGGGGCACTTCCCCCCCCTCCACTTGGTAAGTCCCCATGGTCAGGACCGAGGTATTTGCCTCCATTTCCTGTCCCCTCTATCCCAGGGCTTAAGCTTTGTACTTTAGCCCTCATTTCGTTTGTCTGACCACCATCGCTGGGGGCAGGTGACAGTCCGACAATGAGTCGATGGTCCCACCTGCCCTATTACAATATGACCGCCGTGGAGACGATCATAAAATGCCTTTTTCTACTGCTGCTTCTGCTGTGGCCCAGAAAAAGCCACAGCACAGGCTGCAGTAGAAAAAGGCACTTTTCAAACATCCATGCACTGTGTGCCAGGCACATGGTGCATGGATGTTTTGGGAGGCATCGCATGTGCCCCAATGACCACTTAGTAGTGGCCCGTGAGGGAAAGTGGCCCTGCTTGGGTCCGCCAAAGGCAGTCGGAAAGGGACATCCTAATCCCTCCATTGTAGGGATTAGTGTCCGACCGCCGCTCCGAGGGGCTCCTTGAGCCTGACAGAGGCGGCGGTCTTTCCACCGATATAATCGCTCTGACTGCCTGTATCGTAATCCTGCGATCAGAGCAATGGCCTGGATGTCGGGTTCACCGCCACCAATGGCCTATCGGTGCCGGTCCACATGACATCATAATGAGGGCCTGTTAGACATGGCCCTTTTTGCAGGTTTATCCCCAAACCTTTTGCCTTTTGCCTCCTATTTTTCTGACCCTGTTTATTGTCTTTATTGGCCTTAGGATTCTGGGCACTTTACCACTGCTGATCAGTGCTAAAGGGCATATGATCTCTGTGTAAATTGGGAATATGAGTGGTTATCCACGATTGGCATATTTGATTTACTGGTAAGTCCTTAGTAAAGTGCAGGGCCTGTAAATCAAATGCTACTAGTGGGCTTGCAGCACTGGTTGTGCCACTGACATGAGTAGTCCTGTAAATGTATCTCAGAACTGCCACTGCAGTGTCTGCGTGCGTAGTTGTAAACTGCCATGTCAACCTGGCAAGTGCACCCACTTGCCAGGCCCTAACCTTTCCTTTTCTTACATATAAGACACCCCTAATGTAGGCCCAAGGCAACCCCCTGGGCAGGGTGCAGTGTATGTGAAAGGTATGACATGTACTGGTGTATGTGACATGTCCTGATAGTGAAATACTGTGTATTTTGTTTTTCACTATTGAAAGGCTGTCTTTCCCATAGGTTATCATTGGGGCTGTACTGTAACATTTCACATGTGTAACTTTCTATTGGGATAAGATGGAAAATGGAGTTTAGGCTCTCTGAACTCTGAATTTATAAACACACCTTTTAGCAAAGGTGTTTTTAAAGTGTGTGTTTGAAAATGCCACTTTTAGAAAGTGGGCATTTTCTCACTTGACCATTCTGTGTGCCTCTGCTTGTTTGTGTATTCACCATTTGGTTTTTATGTGACAGGAACTGGGGATGTGCGTTCACTCTAGACAATCACAAGGGGGGGTCGAGGTGTGTCCTGCCTTGCCTGGGTGACTCGTGGCTAGGCTGAATAGACCTGGTCTGCATTTAGAGTGGTGGGAGGAGTTTCGCTAGCAGCTGAATAGACTGTGTCTCCTTTTCATAATGCTGTCTCCACCCCCTGCAGTCATGCTGGACCAGGGAGGATAGAACTGTTTTGGAATGAGCTCAGAGACTCTGAAGCAAAGAGAGCAATGACAAAATGGGGTATAAGTATGGGACCTAAAACTCAAAGGGGCAGATTTACAAGCCCCTTGCGCCACTTTTGCGTCACTTTTAACATGGGAAAAGTGACGCAAAAGTGGCGGAAGGGGCTTGTAAATCTGCCCCAAAGACTTTAGATTACTTTAGGAAACAAGAGGATCCTGCCAAAAAGAACAGCTGAAGAGCTGTGTGAGGAGCACTGCCTTTACTGTGTGAGTGGTGGGTTGGCCTGCAGTTGCTGCTTCTATCTGTGGTGGAGGAAAAGGACTGACTCTTTTTGCCTTGCTGTGGTATCCTGCCTGGGAAGAATCTCCAAGGGCTTTTGTGTGCTTGCCTCCTATTGGAAGTCTCAGGGAGATAAACCACTTCATGAAAAGATCCTTGCTGATTCTCAAAGAAACTTGCCTGGAAGGAAAACTGCAGAACTGTGTGAGGAGCGCTGCCCCTGATGTGTGTGGGGATGGGAAAGCCTGCGGTTGCTCCCCCTGGCCGGAGCAGGCGAAGGACTGAACTGTTCTTCACCATGTTAGAGAAAAGTGCCTGGTGGGATCTTTACTTTTGCTTCCTCAAAGCACTTGGGGAGAACTGAAATTCTCATCCCCAGCTGAGGAAGTACTTACAAAATACCAAGTGCATGCTGATGCGCTGCTGCCGGATGCCACTTCCCACGAGGGGGAGGAGTAAAGGTGCTGTGCGTGCGCTGCTGCTTTCCAAGAGGCCAAGCCCTGCCCCGCCTACCTCTGTGAGTGGACCCCCCTTGTGAGGCTTCTTACATCGCAGCACAGAGCTGCCAAGCTGCTAGGGCTCCGGGGAGCTTGTGTAGCCCAGTGTATCTCGTTCGCGCTGCGGGCCCATCGCCGAGGCCCGCCGACAGCTGTGATTGAGGAAAGGAGGTGCGGCTGACCACTGGCTGAGGAGCTGCCTCAGCGCCCGTCAGTGCAGCCCGTTGTCAGCTCAACATGCAGGGCCAGAGGATTGTGTTTGGATTTCCCCCACCAGACCTCCTCAAGGATGAAGAAGGCTGCAGCGGTTTGGTGGCAGCTGCACTGCACAGTCGCGGGGAGCTGGCAGTGGTTACTATACCGGCAGCAGGGGACCGAAGGAGGTCTCCCCCTTGGGTCTTCTGTGTGCGGGCCCCCCTCCTCCACTGGTTGTGCAAATACCGGTGGGCCTTGAGAAATCAGAACCCAGCCGCAGGACGGGAAGGAAACCCTTGACGGAGGTTCCGGTCCTGCGGCTCCTCCGCAAGTACCGCATAGCCTATTCTAGGTGTGCAGGCATCCCTGTGCCCTACGGACTGACAATCACTACCGTATAACCTACAAAAGAAGCACAAGTGCTCTGGGGACTTTTGTGTTTAGTGTACTTCCTGTGCCTTATTCATTATTTTTGCTTTGTCAGCCCCACTATGTTGATGCAGGTGTTTCTCCCTGTGTCTTTGGTCATTACTACTGCATTTCATGCCCTAATGTTATGATTGATGTCATTTACACCTAGCAATGATAGGATGACAAGCATTCTTTTCAGAAATTGCATACTATGTACACTGATGGTGCAGCGTGTTGTTTTATTATGGTGGTATGGCATGTGCAACTTATAAGTATTTGATTAATTGCACTAAATGTGGTATTACGACAATTGCCTAGTTGGCAAAGTAATGTATGATCTACGTGCTGTTATGACAATTGCCTAGTGGCAAAGTAATTTATGTGATTGTGGTCTAGCTGTTTTATATACAATATATGAGATATTTTATATAACCTTGTTTGGAGTCTCTTTTGTGGTGTAGGTTGTTTGTCACTGGTGTGTGTGTGTTGTGCAAATGCTTTACACATTGCCTCTGGGATAAGACTAACTGCTCTGCCAAGCTACTAAGGGGGTAAGCAGGGGTTATCTTGGGTGTGTAACTTCCTTACACTGACAAGAGTGGTGGGTTCTGCCTGGCTTAGGTGCATACCCTAGTCAACCAGAAACCCCATTTCCAACATGGCCTATGTGTTTATCTTGCCTGTACCTGGTTTCTCATAACTTTGGTGGACAGCCCACATCTACTATGTCAGGTTGGTGAAGTATATTTGCATGCTCCTGTTCGCAATGCACAGCATCATATTACAATACTTATTGCTCCATCTTACGATTATCTCTTCTTTTTTCTAGGTCGTTTTTTCCTGAAGGTATACTATATACTAGTGTGAATTATTAAGGGTCCGGTATTACTCACATGTACTTGCTTCTAACTCCCACACAAGTAAATTAGGACACCAGTCCTTATGAATTGCCATGATCTTTATGACAGTAATAAGGCATGAAACATATTGGCCTTCTTTTAAACATCACCTTGCGCTTGTTTGAACCATTCCATCCATTTCTAGCCAGTCTATATGTTTTTAACCATAACAAAAGAACCCAGTTATAAAATTGTGCTTTGGGTTCTCTTAGTTATTTTTACATCACTTTTTGACCAGTCTACTCACTTTTCACACACCACACCTTAGTCTTCACGTTGGCTAAAACAAAAGATCTCCAGCAAAGAGCCCCCTGCGGGGCCCGTTGGGCATTGCAGCATCAGCCCAATGAGGAGCTGCCCGATGATGAAGCATGTCACCCCTTGGGGTGTGTTATGGCCCTTGCTGCTAAGGGAGGAAATCCCCTTATCTGCCTCCGTGGCAGCCTTTGACTATCCCTTCCAGATAGGAACTGCGTTCTTTAAACGTATGCATTGTGTACATTGACATCAATATTAACATTCCCCTCTCAAGTTGAACTTTCCACTACATCATTTACCCCATACTTCATGACAGTCAGATTGTTAGGAGCTTATTGTGTTTCAGTTTTAACTATTACTACTTCCCTAGTTAATTGCATTCTACCTATTTTGAGGACTAAGTTTTTGCAGTAGGAAAACCCCACTTGTAGGAAACCACACAAGAACAGTACAAAAATGAGAATGGGCGCAATGACATGCACAGTCTTGTCACCCATTGGAGGAGCCAGGAGAACCAACTGATGCACCAGTCCTTTTCAGGGGCACCTCCCTCCTTACGCATGTATCTATCTATGTATGCTGGTGTTTAACCCTCCCCTACGAGACTCATTTCCCTTCGTATCATTGACGTTGATGGCCCCACACTAGAACTCCATGTCAGACATCCATTTGTTTTTAAAGAAGACTGCACCAGACATGCTAACGGTCACCCTGGGACCATGTACGAAAGCGGGAGTGGATTTGTTTGTGCACTGGTGCGGTGGCTTTACTACCTCCAAGAATCTCTTTTCTGAAAAGTCTTGGGCCAAACTGTATCCTCTCCTAGGGTGCCATGCCTGCACATCTTATCTAGCTCTGATTGAATCTTGCTAGGATAGGTGAAGAGGTGTAGTGCTGTAGGATTGGCCTCGTAACTGGTTCACGTTCACTACTGCTCTATGGGTTTCTACTCTGTTGGGTTGTATCTTGGCCCTAATTCAGGTACAGGGGGAGAAGGCATTTCACCTTTTCTGGGGCTATCTCTTGTGACAAGTAAAGCCTGTCTGCACCTACTGCATGGGGTTTCAGTGAACAGATGTAACATGACGTGGTTGACACCTGGGCACCCACGATGGTCATGAGCTGATACCACGCATTGTGTAAGAGTGCTCTGTGTAGTGCATGTGGAATACTAGTGTTGGTTTCAGTGTAATTATAAGTGACATGGGAGAGGTCCCTATGCAAGCCCTGTGCAAACGTTGGGGTGGACTCCATTTGACTAGGCAGATCTTTGGCAACGTAGGGATGTGGTCACACCCACAGTAAACAGAGGGTATACAATTGAACAGCAATACATACCTTGTGGAACACTGTATGTCTTGAGGATGGATCCAGGAAAAATGTCTGTAGCCCTCCGGTGATTGGGAGATTTCTTTACTTTGGAAAAGTTCGAAAGAGTTTGGTGGAAAAGTTTATGATAAAAGTTTGAGGTCTTGGGTTTGCATCTTGGGTCTTTGTTAGAATTATGGAAGTGCTTGCTGGAGAGATGGAGGGCCGCTGTAAAGGTGGTGCACTTTCGTGGCTCTATTACAGACCTGTTGGATAAGAGCTGTTTGTTTCAGAACACATTTGCATCCTTATGAATCATCATCAATCATTCTTAGGGATTCTTGTGCCTTTCTTTTTTAGGGCTGTGCTTTTACATTGATACATTTTATTTTTAGTGGGGTACCAGAAGTTGGCCACCAATCAGGGTGTTTACTTTTTTTGAGACAATGGGTGTTTATTCATGGGTTGCCTTTATTCTTGCATATGGGTCATCGCTTCTCCCCCCTCACCATGACATGAAAGGATATATTTTGTTGAGGGGTGGTTTTCATGAGCTTGTGGATGGTCTGGGATCTTTAACTATTGTGTTATGGGTGTCGCTAGATGTCTAATATCCTACCTTCTCTAGTGAGGGAGTGTGGGGCATGCCTTTTGACCTACATGTGAGTGGGGTGAAGTGAAAAAGAGGGGTGGTGCTGTGATTAGGTGTTGTGAGCGATCGCAGCATGCTCTGTGGTCACTTTTAAACCCCTCTAGTCCCAGCATGTGGTGTGCAGTGGGACCCTCCCTAACATGGAGGGTTCTTTTTCGGCTAGCTTTGTGCTTCTTTTTGCGGGCATCTTGGGCATTTCCCTAGATTCTCATGTGCTTTGGTCATATCCATTATCTTGTACCGGAGAGGGTCGGAAATCTGTCCTGTGGCCCCCATGTGTTTCTGAAATAACGGTGTTAGATATTGGGCTTATTTGCTCTCCTAGAGGGTGTGTGTAAGGCCTTATGTGTTGTCAGCTTGATTGCTAGGCTGAAAACGGCGGTGAGCCTATTTCTGAGTACCTCGCACGGAGCTGTGATGGATTTTTGCGGACTCCCTCCTTCCCAGCACCCCATTTCTCTTCAACTAAGTCATATCCAGAGCTTTTTGGGCCTGCTGTCCCCGGCTGTGGCCAGGGACTTCCAAACAATGACATGCTACTTTAGTTGTTTTTGGAGGGACATGACCTGTTGAGCAAGCTTTGGGTGTTTGGAAAATTTTGAGGGAAAGGAGGAGGCAGAATGTTGCTAAATGGAGAGTCCAGCGCTACGCAAGAACTAATCGAATTTATCCGATACGGCTAAAAGACTGAAATGGCCGATTGTTCTGGTGAGCTCCCCTATGGACTCGGTGCCATACGGTGGGTTGTTATAATTGTATGCGTGCTGTGGATGTTATGGAGCCTACATCATCCCAAGTGATCGGGAAACCTGGCTCTCAACACTGGCAAATGTCCTCATTTTGGAACTGAGAAGAGGCCTCCATTCGCCTGGAGGATGTTGGCTGTGGTTGGAACCACACGCCATGAAGGAATTTTGGTCCCGCTCCGGGGGCCCAAGAGTGGGATCCATTTGATCTGGTTATTGGAACCCGTCCCATCTTGACTTGGGTGCGGGGACCTGAGTACTTGCTTTTAAGGGCTTTGACGGGAGCCGCTCTGCCTCTTTGTCAGACCGCCCTCCCTCTGGGGCGTGGCCAGATACCCCACCCTAGGGGATCAGCAGCAGAGTGATGCCTAGGCTCCAGCTGGGACCCAAATGTGGGGATTCCCAATCGACACACCTTACAGCCGCCCCTGTGTTTCCCGAATTCAAGTAAATACTTAGAATTCCTAATGTTTTCTTACTAGTCTTTGGGGCATATGTATCAAAAAAGCGATTTGTGATTCCCAAATAGCGATTTTTACCGAATCGCTATTTGAGAATCGCGAATGTATGTAAAAATTCGCAAAAAAATAGCGATTCGGTAAAAATCGCAATCGCAATTACCGATTTCTAAAATTGCGGTTCCTTAATAGCGAAATCGCAATTAAGAAATTGCAAATTTGCAAATCTGCTATTCAGGAGCAGAATGATGACATCACAACCAGGAAGTGTGACTGCCCATGCTGTTTCTGATTACCTGAGGTTGTCTTAGAGGCTGGGAGCAGGAGCACACCACTCAGAAGTCCATCTGTAGTGCAAAGACACCATCCAAACCAATATGGATACATAGGAGAAGGCAAAGGAGGCTTCTGTAAGGAAAAGGAAACAAAAATTTAGTGAAAAAGAACTTGAGGTCCTCATTGAGGAGATGGTGAGGAGCCATGAACAGCTTTTTGGCAAGAAATCTCTGCACATCCCAGAGTCAGAGAAGCAAAAAATCTGGCTGGACATACAGGCTAAGGTAAATGCCACTGGTGTCAGACAGCACTCAATCGAGGACCTACGCAAGCGTTGGTACGACTTGCGCTCAAGGGCAAAAGATAAGGTTGCCAACAGGCTTGAGGAGGCAAAGAAAACTGGTGGAGGTCCATCTACTGAGCCTGCATCCACACACCTTGAGGATTTGGTGGAGTCCACCCTACAGCCAGAAAGCATCAGCGGGGTTGCAGATATTGACAGCTCAGCCAGGACCAACACCAGACAAGGTAAGATGCATGCGAAATCAGCCCTGACCCATTAACCACAAAACACCACACTCAGGAATGCCTCAATATCCAAGTATCAATGCCACTCCATGCCACAATTTTGTGGTCACCCAGCAATGCATCATGGGAGATGTAGTCACACACATAACACAGTTAAGCATTGACACATAGCAATATATCTGCAGTTGAGACACAACAGTAAAAACCAAAATGAATCACAGCAGTTAGGTACACCAACTGTATCGAATTTAATTTTGTGAAAAACAGAAAGCAGGACACACAATAAGTAGTTCTCTTGTATTCACAGGTGAACCTGTGACACAGGGTGACGACACAGAACTTGATGAGGCACCACAGCTACAAGAACAGGCAGGGGGAGAGGAGACAGAGCAACACAACACAGCCAACACCTGCGCAAAGACAACGCCGTTACACTGTGGCTCCACTCCAGGAGTTGGAGGGAGAACTGGAAGGCATACAGGATGAGCCACATCCAGGGCAAGAAGAACAGGCATGGCAGGAACATGACCAGTCTCCTATGCACTGTAGGGACAGCAGTCACATGAGACGCAGGCCAAGGGCACAAAACACCGCAGGCGTAGGAGATGATTCTTCTGTCTTTTCCGGGCTGGAGGGCACAATGGTCAAGGTTCAGCGTCTGCAAGCAAAAAGCATGCGGTCAATGTCAGGCAGCTGGTGTCTGTCAATCACAATCTAACAAACATAAAGGAGGGCATCAGAGAGCTAAATCACACTGTTGAAGAGGGCAATAAGGCATGTGCAGACAGCATTAAGGAAATCACCATAGCCATCAAAGAGCTCTGTGTCGCAATGCAGAGGGACCATGCATCCAGACGCAGGGAAAAGCAACATCTATTCACCCGTCTGGATCATTACACTAAGGCAGTCAACCGTTTGTGCAATGCCACATCTGTCCTATCAAGACGCACTGTGTCGATGCAGATTGAAATGGCACACTGCAGCCAGGATGTTGCCAAGGGTTTGGTGCAGGTCACTGTTAGAAATGGTATTTCTGGTTGGCTAAGGCTGGCGCCAAAGCCAAGCAGAAACCACCACTCTAGTCAGGGCAAAAGAGTTACACACCCAAGATAACCCCTGCTCACCCCCTTGGTAGCTTGGCACGAGCAGTCAGGCCTATCCGGGAGGCAATGTGTAAAGCGTTGCGCAACACACACACAGCACAACACCCAAGGCACACTACAAAAGGAACTCCACACAAGGTTATATATAAAAATAGCCTTTGTATTATCATAAAACACATTAGAATAGTACTCACATACAATACACTGTGCCAACTGGCACGGGACAATATTTACAGGGGATTATGTACACATGACAGGGCCACGTGGACCACTGTCAGAACCATCACTTAGTAAAAGGTAATAGATGTAGAACACATAATAAATGTAGGACATATCAGAAACGTACAACCAGTAATCACTGGCAACCACTGTACTTAGCATCAGCCTGTAACATAAACCACATTATGCACAGCATCACATTAGGCGCAAAACCTGATGCGCCAACCTCACCAGCATAAACACATTATGCACTTATCTCTCCAGTCTAAACGCATTAGACAATAACATCCTAAGTATAAATCACATTAGGAAATAATCTCAGGGGAAAATAACTCACAACCTAAACGCATTAGGAAGTAATAACCTCACCAGCATAAAAACCACATTTTAGGACACAAATCACATTAGCACATACCTCACAGTAGAAACCATTGCAGAGGCACCAATCACATTAGGGCCTGGCGCCCTACAAACCTAACAGTCCCACTGGCCATCTCAAGAAGGGGCTCAAATGCCCTATGTCCAAAAGTCAGGGCTGCTGCAAGGGCAGCGAAAGTCAAGGGTGCGCAATCTGCACAGGCCTAAACGTAGCAGCTGGCACGAAGTGCTGCGCAGCTGTGAAAGTACTGGGGCAGAGGAGTGCATCTCACTCTTAGCGTAGAAGGTATGTCTCCTAAATAAAGAATAGCCTAAACGGTGCAGCTGCCCACTACTTGCTGGGCAGCTGGAAATATAGACATGAGGCATGGGCTCTCAATGGCCCCAAAGAACTGTGCGCCTAAACGGTGCAGCTGCCCACTACTTGCGGGACAGCTGTAATTATTACAATGCGGCCTGGACACTCCTGGTGCCCTTGGAATCAAATGCAAAACGTTGCAGCTGCCCGCGCTGGTGCGGCGCAGCTGTGAGTAGGGAAAGGGCTTTTACATCATAGTGGCCCCCTCGCTGCAGCTGCCCTCTGCGAACGGGGCAGCTGGGGTAAATAAACTGAAGGGGGCCCTGGCACCTCTGTGCCCTCGGGGCCCCACGGGGCTTTGCAATAAACTTTGCCCCATAACGTTGGAGCCACATGGGGCTCGAAAAACCATCATGCCCCCGTTGGAGCGGCCCTCTGTCATGCGGGCCGCTCAGAAAATGGGCATAGATACTGTGCCTCAAACCGGCACCAACAACATAGAGCCTTCACTCACCGGCTCTGCAGGCTCTCTGGCGGGACTCCTCCGGGCTCTGTTAGGACTCCGGAGCGGGTGCAGTCACACGCGGGGCTCTTGCTGCTCATGAGAGCCCCGCCTCGAGTCCCGCCGACTTCCAGTTTCTTCTGGGGCACCAGGGCTCCTTCTCGCCATCACCGCGGGGCTCTCCCACGCTCACGGGAGCCCCGCGCAGACTTTCCACTTCCTGCTGCCTTGGCTGCCTCTCGCGGTCACGGAGGCGGGGTAGGCTCCCGCCCTCCTTCCACCATCCCTCTCTTGGCCGCGCTACCATTGGCCGGCCGCAGCTCCGCCCACAACCAGGCAGTGGTGCCTGACTTCCGGGTCGCGCTGGCAGAAGGCCCGGCGGCAACTTTACTCGGCGGCAATGCGGGGTGGGCACCCGCTTCTTAAAGTAAACACAAAGCGGACAATGAGGGGTAGGCTCCCTCTCGATTTAGGCTGCAAAGCGGGGTGGGCTCCCGCCATTTAAATGAAAGTATAAGCGGGGTGGGCACCCGCTCGGCAGCAATTCGGTGGAATCCCCAAGCCGGGGATTCCCTCTCTTCGTAAAGGCAGCACCACGCTGCCAAGCCCACGCATTCCTCTCTCTCCTTGGCAAATAAAGCGCTCACGAGGCGCTAGGGAGCCATGCAGTCCTTAAGGCTAAAAGATGAAGCAAAAGGTCCCAAATAAAAGTCCTCACAGATGCAAAGGGCAATGCAGGGCCCAGGGAGGCAAGCCCTCATGGTAGCCCCCCCTGGGCCCCAGCAGCAGCACGCTCTGGCAGGAACAGCAACCAAGAACTGAACATTTTCATGGGGTCACAGCCCCTTCTTTTATACACCATTTTCCTTTGTCTACAAAGTGCAGGGCATGGGGGAACCAGATACAACTGGTTATGGGGGGATTTGGAGCACTTTGTTTTGTTCAGCTCCTCTCTCCTTTCAGAGTGTAGGCTAGGGACATCAGACGCACCACAGGAGGTGGAGCCAGCATTGTAGAGGGAAGGCACAGCCCTAATCAGACCCAGGTAGCACTCCTCCCCTCACTCTATGTGCAGATCTCCCTATTCAGCCCTGCGCTGACTCACCCTGCCCCTCCTGGGGCCACACACACCTCCCAGCCCCTGTCACTCACAAGCCAGACATGCAATTCACATCAGGCAGACAGACACAGAGCACACAGAAAGGCCAACTTCTAGAAGTGGCATTTCTCTACCAGTCACCATAAATCTGCGCACACCATTGCACAGTATTTATTCTCACAAATTCAGACATACTAGACTTGACCATGCTGCACCTCTCATAACAGGAATTACCACTAGCACACAGATCCTCAATGCATTCCTATGGGAGGCAGGTCAATCTCACTAAATGGGCACAGCGCGCGCACGCACTTGGCACTGGACCACAGTGTCCAAGTGCCCAGAGGTCTAAAACTACTAACATACAACGCAAAAGGTTTAGGGGTGAACCTGGCAAAAAGGGCCAAGTCCAACACAACCCCCTTCCAGCCAAAACGCAGGGTAGACCAATCACCACCGTGATGGGCTTCCCTGCTTGGGGCGATAGAACACGGACGCGGGCCCGCACTGCAGGGACACCCTCCTGTTCTACGCCACTTGGAACCCATAAGGAAGAAAAAAAAAGAAAAGAAAAAAAAAACTCAGGGCCAACTAGGCTACCCCACCGGTACTCCTTAGTTGTCCACGGCCAGGACCAGGCCCTAGGCTACCCAGATGCCACTGGTCCTTGCCAATCCACAGAATGGGGGGCAGTAACCCCTGGCATACAATAGCCACTTTCCACTCTCCCTCTCAGTGTAGTTCCAACTACCACTGATCCTTCAACCTAGGGTCCGCACCCTCAGGCTGACCAGAGATCACGGGCAAGAATGCCTCACCCTACCTCTACTTCTGGGGTTCCGCACCCTCCCAGGGGAAGCACCCACCAGAACACAACTCTTCCACCAGTTCAGGACCTCTCTCCATCAACTGGTCTACCACCTGGGATCCACATTCACCGGCTGCACCGGGGTCAGAGGCGAGGACTCCCTCCCTCTGCACCCCCTTCCAGACTCCGATACCCTCCCAACTGGAGTGGTACCCCCTAGAAGGCAAACCGGCCAGGACACTGACTACAGTCGCCCTGCCGTCCAGATCCGGAAACACCGGCTACTGGCTCCCCAACCCAGGGACGTACCCTTTGGTCAGATGCCTGGAAAACCAGGACTTCACAAGGGTGACACATCCCTAGTGTGTCGTGTGACAGTCTGCCTGGCGCAGAGCTCACGACCTCCTGTCCCTCTGACAGTGCGTGAAGATGCTCCAGGACAGAAGTGGCGCTCACCATGGTCAATCATTGGCGACTCAGCCCTTCTGGCTTGCCCCTGACCCACTGGTCCCCACTGGGGACTCTTTCCCCCTCTCAACCCTCGAAACCGGACCCCACCTGCGTTCAGGGGGGTACTACCTCACAATTGCCCGGAGAACCAGGACTTCCTGGGAGCACATATACCCTCCTGAGGGTGACACCTCACTAATGTGTCATGTGACAGTCTGCCGGGACCAAACCCAGGGCAGAAGTGGTGTCCCCATGGCCCCTTCTGGACCCACTGGTTTTTCCACTGGGGAACCTCCCCCTCTCACCCCTCAATCAGGACTTCTGCACCCTCCACTTAGGAGCGGTGCTGCCTAGCACCAGGACTGCTGGAGCTCTGGTTACAGACGCTCCACGTCCTCTAGAGACTAGAAGATCCTCCTCAAATGGACTACAAGTACAGCCTAGGCCCCCAACCTGGTGTTCCCTGAAGAAACCATCCAGGCCCTGGGACTGGGTTTCGGGCACACCCACTCCTTCTCCTCTGAGACAGGACGTGAGCCCCTACACCCCTCCCGCTACACTGGGACCTAGCTGGGCTACACTGAACCTCTTCCACCACGGAAGACACCTGAGCCACTCTTATTGGAATCACTCCCCAATGCTTCTTCAGATCCTCTACCACGGGGAGGTCCCCCATACAGAACAGTCCAACAGGACTCTACCAGTCACCATAAATCTGCGCACACCATTGCGCAGCATTTATTCTCACAAATTCAGACATCCTAGACTTGACCATGCTGCACCTCTCATAACAGGAATTACCACTAGCACACAGATCCTCAATGCATTCCTATGGGAGGCAGGTCAATCTCACTAAATGGGCACAGCGCGCGCACGCACTTGGCACTGGACCACAGTGTCCAAGTGCCCAGAGGTCTAAAACTACTAACATACAACGCAAAAAGTTTAGGGGTGAACCTGGCAAAAAGGGCCAAGTCCAACAGTCACCAATGCAGTTGACCAGCTACAGACAGCAAACATAGCTGGCACAGGTATTCTGGGGGCAGGGGAAAGTGAGGAGGTCTCCAGCCACAGCAGCATTACCCCACCCATGACTGAACCCAGACGGCGTAGTGTGAGGCAGGGAACAGCATCAGATGCCTCATCAAGGGAGGGCAGTCAGAACACTGAGCGAGCAACTGCAGCCCGTGGATGGAAAAAAATAGACAGTGTTGCCACAGCTTAATGCTAATGGGTGAAGTAACCCATGGCATACGTACATATGTCATTCAATTTTTCATGTCCTGTGTACATGACATGTGAAACAACAAAAGCCACACATTACTTGTGATTTGTTGGCTGTTTGAATACATTTTACCTGATGTTAAGGTATATTAAAACACAGATATTCAACAGTCATGATTTGCTTTGTGTCATCATTACTCACCTAGAAATAGTTGCGTGTTATTTCATCACGTCTCTGTCTGCCATCTGCTGCACCTACACCACCTGCTAGTCTGAGACGTGGACCTGGTTCCTCATCTGATTCTGAATCTGTGAGTTCCACTGGTATGCCTTTTGTTGTTGCGACGTTGTGCAGCATGGCACAAGTAGCCACGATCTTGCAACAGGTCTCTGGCCTAAACTGCAGTGCTCTTCCACTTTTGTGCAGACAGCGGAACCTGCTCTTCAGTATTCCAAATGTCCGCTCGATGACATTGCGCGTTGACATGTGTGTGCCATTGTATTTTCTCTCACTCCGATTAGCCGAATTGAGGTACGGTGTGAGGATGAATGAGCGCACAGCATATGCACTGTCACCTACAGGATGAAAGGCATATGGTTAATCACTGTCCTATTCATGCAGAAGAAATGAGTCCATCAGAGTGTGCAAAATTGCATTTACCTAGCAGATATCCTTCGCCAAATTCACCCCAGTGAGACGCGTGTATATTCCACTGTGTCTAAATATGAAGGAATCGTGTGTACTGTCAGGATATTTGGCCACTATATCAGTTATTATGTGTTTTGTGTTACATATGACCTGTATGTTGAGTGAATGGAATGATTTCCTGTTCCTGAATACGTACTCATTATCTGAGGGGGGACAGAGGGCTACATGTGTCCCATCAATGCATCCGATTACATGGGGAAACTGTGCTATCTGGTAGAAATCCAGTTTGCTCTGCTGCAATGTCTGTTGTGTGGTGGGGAATCTGATGTAATGGTGTATCCTCTGTACCATTGCATCCAAGAATGCATGAAAGAAGCGCGACAGGCAACTTTGGGACACCCCTCCTGCTGTAGCTATCACCCCCTGGAAGCTCCCTGATGCTAGTAGGTGCAGTGAACAGAGGACCTGCACATGTGTTGGAATGGCTTGGATCCTGCGGGTTGGATGCTCAAGTATAGGTTGTAGGTCAGCTATCAGGTCTAGTATAGTTGCTGAGTCTAGTCTATACTTCTCATGTTTTTCTTCCTCTGTCTGCTGGAACAGGGTTATGCGCACTCTGTAAACGCGTTCCTGTCTCCTCCTCCTTCTCTGTGCTGCTGCTTGAATCCGCATCCTCCTCGCTATGACATACAGCGCTGCCATTGTGAAAGACACTGAGTCATTCTGGGCCCCTGAGTTGGTGGTAATTTCAAGGTGCAAAATTGCTATTTCTACATATTCGCAATTTGCAAATTTTTCTAACATTCTATTGCGAATTCGCAATCTGCAACATACATTTTTGCGAATTCGCAATTTGGGACTCTCAAATTGCGAATTCGCTAATGGTTTTTCACAGATTTTTTGCCTCGCAAATTTGGAAATTGCAATTTTTGCGATTATCCATTTTGCGATACGGAACACTGTCATACATTTGGACATGCTATTTTGCGTTCGCAAATGCACTATTTTTGCGATTTGCAGCGTTTACGAACGCAAAATAGCTTGATACATATGGCCCTTTATTTTGAAATGTGTTGTGAGGTGTGCATGAAGTGTATGTTCTGCATTGGGGGTTTGAAGTTACTGTCTAGGTGGGTTTTGCGATTGTGTAAAGGCATTGCCTCCCCAGAAAGTTACCCATCACCGCTGCAGTCCTTGTTGAGCTAGGGTTCCTGACTCTTGCTGACGTTGCCACGTATTTGACCAACCACCTGCACCCTGCTGCGGTGATTCAGTGGCTGTCTTCCCTCCCTGCGGCTCTGTGTACGATGCATTTTGGTTACCTTGGTGTTGGTTTTGATGATAGGGAGTTTGAGAGGACTGTCCACATTCATCGATATCTGGTCGTGATATGCCTTTAAACGGCATAGGTCGGCCATGTGGCCCATTCGATAGCAATAATAACATTCTCTGAGGTCTAGCTGCTGCTAGCTTCCCTGACCTCTGCCATTGTAACTGGGTTGAAACCCTCTGGGGTTTTGCGGTGGAGCCTTCTTCAAGGCAGGTGCTATTTGTACATGGGTGGCCAACGCCGACCCCTCGAGGGCGGTCTTTTTCAATTTGTGTCGGTCCAAATTGGCTGTGTCTTTCTGGGCTTGCTCCTGTTTTTTCCTGTCCTTTTCCTGTTTCTTTCTGTAATAATGCAGTATGTGGGCCTGTTTCCTGCCAGGGTTTGGTGTCTAACCCTACTGCACTGTCCAACCCACTTTGTATTTCAATGGGCAGCTTTTTGAAGATGCTGTAGAAAAATGCGACCTGGAGGGCCATATCGGTCCATGGCCATCCTGTCTTTTGTCCCCATTGTTCCCTCATTCTGACTAGAAAGTCTGTTACACTCTCCCCAGGCTTCATACTTTCTGTGATCAATCCTCTTACATCCGGGTGGTCAGGGAATAGTTCCCTCAGGGCCGTCCATATTGGGTACCTGTATGAATTGAATGAAGCCCCTTCATGCTCGGTGTTTGTCACTGTGACTGCTGGAATGCGGGCTTGGGTGAACACCATCTGCTCAAGACTGCTTAGCAGATTTTTGACATCGCCTATTGCTAGGTTTATGCCCGCGGTGTTCTTCCCAAAACCTGAGATCCATTTCCCCACCCCATTCATCAATGGCGGCAGTTTGGTTCTTAGCCTTTTCTTCTCCATCTGGGCCAATGGCACATAGATGTTCACTGACATGTCCTTTTGCAGTAACAGGCACATTTTGGAATGGGGAAGTGCTGCTGGTTTCTCTCTAAAATAGCTCTCCCATTTACTTAGGCAATCCTGCATGTGGGGGAAGTTCCACTTGGGATCTCCCCCTCCATGCCAGGTACAGTCCTCCACAACAGCCATGTCCTTTGGTTCAAAGGAGCCTTCCTTCAGACAGGGCCCATCATACTGGCCCTTCCTTTCGTTCCACTGGGCTAGAAGGTGGCAAAATGGTTGCGCCAAGGTCTCATCTTCCTCTCTGGTCACTATCTCTCTTGGGGTCAGTTTGTCTGTACCGCACGTTCGGGGGGAGCAGCGGATGTCTTTGTCGCTGCTCCTGCATTTTAATTGAGTCTATACCAGGCTACAATGATCCCTTCTCACCTACCAGCCCCTCTCCTATGTTGATGATCTGGTGAGGCTCAGGTGTTATTTGTGGCAATAATTGGTAATTTTTTTTATCTGTGTGGGGAACCTAATTTCCATGTGCTTTAGTGGCGACTCCATGATAGCTGGGAACTTTTTAAGGCACTGACACGCTCTAGCTTCTCGGGTTCAAACAATGTTAGATTCTACGGTCATCGTTGGGGAAATAAATACACGGGTATTACTGGTTACAGCTACTTCTATGAACTCAATACTATTTACATAGATACATCAGAATAGACATTTCACAAACACAAACAAAAAAAGCATATGAAGTGTCACAACCTGAAAGAAAGTGCAATTGTTAGTTTAAAACGTGTGAATTCAGCATAAAAACAGCAGATATGGAAAAACGATTGTAAGAATTAGCAGCGCCTTCTTAAGCACATTGAGTCATTAACAAAACACAACACTCAAGAAAAGGCATGCAATTTCAACAGTTTACAAACACCACAACATTAAGAATGCATCAATTAATAACCATAATGAAGGAAAAGAGAGAAAAAACTTACAGAGAAAAAATGATGACTTTGTCAGAAAAAAAATACCTGAGCCTGCTCCTTAGCTCATGCTTCCTGATGATGAGGGGAGACTTTGCGTGGTACATGGAACTAAGCAAGCTTGATAGTCTGTCAATATCAGCTCTGGGACAAAGATAATAACAATTTACATGGAAACAAGGAACAACTTGACAGCCACAGGCCCTCCTTGGCCAACCACAAGCTGCACCTAAATACCAAGGTCCAAATGTTCCCTAATGTCTGAATTACAACTTATGTCACACCCAGAGGTCATTCATACCATCTGTATCATGCCCGGCAGTCCAAGCGAATAGCACCTGTCACTTCTTTCAGATACCAACAGTGGTAAGAAGTTAGTAGCACTGAAAACACCCTTTTAGACTAAAAAATAAGATCAAGGTGCCGGCCCTATATTACAATCAGGGCCCATGCGTACCATCTTTATCACACCTGTATCACACTCAAGGGACAAACGTACCATCTGTATCACTCCCAGCAGTCCAAATGACTCACAACCTTCACCTTTCCTAGCGTGCTGGCTATCGAATAAAGGTGACCTCTGCGGGATAGCCTCTGACGCCGCCTTGCAACTACTCAGTTCGTACACATTAAAAAGGCAATATGTCAGATTCCTGTCAGTGGCAGGGCACTCAGTTTAAATTTTTGTGCTTCTTCCTAGTTTGCTAAAGGCCAAATGCTGGGACTAAGGATCAGATATAGTCTCTTGCCCAATTGACAGCGGCTTCAGGACAGACATCTGCCCCGTGGATTCACCAGAGCTTTCAATCAATTGCAGCATCAGCTCACCTACTTTGCCGCGCTGATGTGAATCCGTCAGAGCCGGGTCGTTTCCTTTGGCTGCAGTCGGGCTCGAAGCACCAATCTCTCCTGGCTGGCTTGCCAAAATGTTGCATGAGTATGAATTTACCTTGAAAAACAGAGATAAGAGGTGTTTGGCAAAACAGGAACAGTTGGTTTAATTAAACACTGCAGCCGAGCTTATAGTATACAGAAACGGGTCTGAAGACTGACTTGAACTACAATCGTTTTGAGCATCTTTTTATACATTTCTTGAAGCATCATAAAATAATTCATAGATCCTGTTAAGGGCATTGGATGTAGGCCTAGTAACGGAGCCATAAATTAATCTCACCAGAAGACTAATGCAGGTGGGTCTCGACCTTGTGTGGACACAATGAGGATCAGTAGGTAACGTGTCCAGATGTCCGGCATGGGGAGTGCCTGATCACCGCATGTTGTGTGTGTGCTGTTTTCTCATTGCCTGAGTGTTCCTAACTTCATGTGGCATCTAACTTTATGGTGTTTTGGGAACGCGCGTCCCTCCAGCCATTGTGTGATTTATTGGGGCAAATTTCCCTGGACCATTGTGGTGTTGCTGCCTATCTGTGGAACTAATCTTGGTTTTTCCTGTTACATTCACCCCACCTGTGATCTGTCAATCAGTAGCCTCAGACCTAGGTTGCGGGCCTGCCTGACCACGTATTTCTGACTTGGGGTTGATGGAGAAGTCATATCAGGATATTTTGACAACAGTGATTCAATTTCGTTTTTGTACATACATGTATCATTGCGTACATTGACATCAATATTAACAACTGTGTAAGTATTCATACCCAAAAACTCTGAAATTCACCATTTATAGTTCATCGAGCTTACTGTAACTCAGGCCCTGTGCATGCACTGCTTATGGACTCACATATTTCAACACTCATGGCATGGCATAGGACCCTTTCATTTTTGAGAACATCCCACTGATTTAATATGGAACCCATTTCAAACATACCTCATCTCTTAGTATATGTGCAAGGTGATAACCTTGTTTTTCTGAAGCAATGTTTGTATTAAATATATTGTTGATCGTATGTGCACATTTTACCTTGTAGTACAGTGAATATAACCTGTCTTCAGGCCAATGCCATTTATTTTGTGTAATGGTCCCTAACAAGCAAGTTATTGGTTTGCAATATATACAATAGTGATACAATGATGACTATTTGTCCAAATGGACATGGTATTTTTTATAAATCTTTTTAGTTTTGTTAAACATACATCGGTTTCGATAAACAATACAGAGGTATCAATAGAATTATACATTGCAGTGAGGTAGAGAAGGAGACTTACAGAATCATTGTGGTGCATAGGAGGGGAATGCTACAGGGTTAGGGGGTCCTCTTGCTCCGCACATCTAGGTGGTGCACAAATCTCGCCACGGTATGCATTCCAGTGATTCCATACACTGGACCACTTTTTAGGGCATCCCCTGGCCGAGTACACCGTCTTCTCTCTAAACATGCACCAATCAAGGTCTCTTTCCCAGGCTTCAAGTGTAGGTGGTTGGGCTGCTCCCCATAACTGTGCGATATTTCTTTTAGCAAGCATGAAACCTAGTGTGGCCCACTGCGTCTGGTAAGTGTTTAGGTCCGTGGGTTCCCATGTATTCAAAAGACACCTACGCACCTCTGTAACACTGCACCATGTAACACTGCATTGATTGTGTCATGGACCTTGTTCCAGTAGGAGCTGATGTATTGGCACTCCCAGATAATATGTATGAAGGTCCCCACACAGCCACAGCGCCGCCTACACTCTCCATTGTCGGCTCTTCCCATGTGTACCAGACGGGGCCCAGTGATGTATATCCTATGGAGGATTTTAAGCTGCAGTAGTCTAAGACGCGCTGGAATGGCAACCACTCTAGGGGAGGACACCGCTTCTTGCCAGTCCTCATCGTCTAACTCCACCCCATCTCGCCTCCATTTCTCCCGCAGGGATTGGAGGGGATCTGCCATGTTATTAATTAGTTTCTTGTATATTAATGAGATAGTTTTTTCAGGCAGGTGGCCATCTAAAATTCTGTCCTCTAATGGCGAGGCTTCTGGAAGTGTGGTTCCCCTTGGGAGTTGAGTTTGGAGTGAGTGCGAGATCTGTGCATACCTAAAACCTTCGGTGTCTGCTAGCTCGTATTCTGCCTGTAGTGTGGGGAAGGATTTGACCCCTCCCTCTCCCCAGATGTGTTTGATTTGTGAAATGCCGATAAGGTCCCATCTATCGAACCCTTTAGACTTCCATAGGTTTCCCAGCTTCTCAGAGTTCCACAGCGGGGTAGCTAGAGCCAACTTCTGCCCCCATCCGAGAGAGTTAGTGGCGTCATGCCAAATGCGGATGGCGTGGTCGGTGGGGCCCGTCAAGGCGGTCCTTTTAGGTCATGAATATAGTGCCCTGCTATAGTTGCCTCCGGGCAGGAGCCACCTGTCCATGGCATATCCGGGATCATCTCTACGGCCATAAGTTCCGTGATTGATGGCCGCCAAGTGTGCAGCCCAGTAATATTTTTTTATATCCGGGAGGCCAATGCCCCCATCGTACCAGGCTAGCGTCAGCTTATTTAGGGCAATGCGAGGTGCGCCGTCCCACAATAGGTCCCTCTGGAGACTTTCGATTTCTTTAAAGTAGTGCGCCGGCACATGATCTAGGGTGTTCTGTAAAAGGTAGAGGAACCTAGGTAAGTACATCATTTTGAATAGGGCGGCTCTGCCCAGGAGCGAGAGAGGGAGCAGTTTCTAGTTAGCAATGGTTGTTTTAAGCCTACGTAGGGGCGGGAGAAGATTTTGGGCATAGCGGGTTGCAGGATCAAGAGAGATAAAAATTCCCAAGTATTTAAAGCCCGTGATATTAATCTGTATTGGGCAGTTCCGCGGGGGGGCAGGTGGAGCCCCCTGGAGAGGGAACAACAGGGATTTACTCCAGTTTACAGCAAACCCGGAGAATCTGCCGAACACCGCTAGGATATCTAATACTATTGCAAGGGACTTCGTGGGGAAAGCTAAGTAGAGCAGAATGTCATCTGCATAAAGCGAGATGCGGTCCTCCAGGTCCGAGGACCATTTCAGACCTCGTAACCTAGGATCCTGTCGGATCCAGGCTGCCAATGGTTCCAGGGCTAGAGCGAAGAGAAGTGGTGAAAGTGGGAAACCTTGACGGGTGCCCCGTCCAAGTAGGAATGCAGCCGATAGTTTATTGTTGACTACCACTTGGGCCAAAGGCTCATGGTATAGGAGTCGTATCCATTGGATGTAGTGCCGGCCAAGTCCCATCCTGGCCAGGACCGCCCAGAGGTACGGCCATTCAATAGTATCGAACGCCATGGTTGCGTCTAGGGATACAATCACAGCTGGTTCCTGGATAGTATGTGCCCTACCCAAGACCCCATGGACTCTGCGCAGGTTCAGACCTGGAACACCCTTCCACTAAGCCTACGAAAGACCCAAGACCTGCTGACCTTCAGGAGGCTACTCAAGACCTGGCTGTTCGACCAGTAGCAGCATCCCCCCCCCTTCCCTCCCCCCAGCGCCTTGAGACCCTCACGGGTAAGTAGTGGGCTCTACAAATTCTGTGATTGATTGATTGATTGTTTCTGTGCGGCATAAAGCCGGATTGATCGGGGTGAACTAAGTTGCTGATTACTTTGACTAGGCGAGTGGCTAGAAGTTTGGCGAGAATTTTAGGCTCGGCATTAAGGAGAGAGATCGGCCTGTATGAGGCGCAGTTAGTTTTGGGTTTCCCCTCTTTATGGATGGTAACTATGGTGGCTATTCTCTGCTCTCTGGGCAGTATTCCGAGGTCTCTAGACTCCTCAAACAAGGTTTTTAGGTAAGGTGCCAGTTTATCTGGTCGCAATTTGTACAACTCAATGGGGATTCCATTGGGACTAAGGGCTTTCCCTGAATTTAGGGAACGGATCGCCTGAGCTATCTCTTCTGTTGTTAAGTCACTATCCAGGAAATCACGGTCTTCTGGGGAAAGACTGGGGAGCTTAATGTCTCGTAGCAATTCCTGAGAGTCTTCTTCAGTGTATGTGGTGGCTATTTTGTAGACGGTCTGAAAGGGGCTGGCAAATCTGTCTACTATGTCTTGTGGTTCAGTGAGAACTTCGTCTCCGTCATTCCTAAGTTCCGGGACCAGTCTGCATGCCCATTCCCTCCTATCCAGCCATGCTAAAAGTTTCCCTGCTTTATCTCCCAGTTCATAGACCCTACCCTGTCGCTCCCTACCCAGTGTGTTGGCCCTGTCCGTGACTAGGGATTTGTAGTCGTGCTGTTTCAGGCTCAATAAGTGGAGCTTTTCCTGGGTAACTCCAGATTCTAGCTCCCTCTCCAGTCTATAAATTTCAGCCTCAGTGTCTAGGACCTCTTTTTGCTTATCTTTCTTCATTCCCGAAATTAATGCTAGTGCCTGACCCCGAATTACCGTCTTGAATGCTTCCCACATGGACTGGGATGAAGACACTGACCCCACATTATCAGAAAAGTAATCGTTTGTTGCCTTGATGAGGGATTTACGGATTGTCGGATCTCGTAGGTACCAGGGGTTAATAGGCGCTATTCTTCCCACTTTGGTCTGGTTAAGGACTATGTGGATCCATACAGGTGAGTGGTCAGAGATGCCTCTCGCTAGGTGTCTAATTTCATGAATATACGCTGCTTGCGCTGCTGGTATTAAGCAGTAGTCCAGGCGGGAGAGGCTATGGTGCGCCCCAGAATGGAAGGTGTGTTGTACCTCATCAGGATGATATGTTCTCTACCCATCTACCAGTCCCATGGTTTCGAGAAATTCGGGCAGCCATCGCGAAGAGGGTCCCACCTCCCTTGGGGGGTATCGGTCTAGTGTGCCCGATACCCCGCATTAAAATCGCCCCCGAGGATTAAGAGGCCATCCGGGACAGTGAGCAGGACAGATCCCAGGTCTGTGAATGTGGTACCTTGCAGGCCCGGAGGGACATATATAGACAGAAATGTAGAGTGTTGACCCTCCCACGTGCCCGAAACCCCAACATATCTGCCCCGCTCGTCCGTCCATGTGGAGCTTATGGCGAGGGGAAATGTGTTCTTCACCATGATGCCTACACCCCGAGAGCCGGAAGTAAATCCAGCATGCGCAACCATCTTATACCCCCCTCTGTGCATTACCTTACATAAGTTTCCGATCAGATGTGTCTCCTGAAGCATGACAATATCTGGGGCCTGTCGCTTGATGTACTGGAGAACTACACTGCGTTTGATTTTGTCCCCCAGGCCATTAACATTCCAACTCAATATTTTAATCTTCTTGTCTCCCATTGCACCTACTATACTCTCCATAAGTACTGAAGTCCTCTGCAATAAAGTCAACTTCGATTACCGATGCTAGAAACATAACATGAAAATAATACAACTCCCCCACCCAACAACCCCCCTCCCTGCTGCCCTGCACTCTGGGCGTGGAACTGCCCATGTTAAACTTGCAGAGTGCCTGTCGCCCTATAGAAGAACTAAACGTAGAAGAGTTAAGGACGTGGCATCCCGTTTCCCTGTTTCCCCCCCCAAACGGATAACAATTATAGAGTCCCCATGATGAGAAATACAACGTGGTGCTAAGCATCAGCCATCAGGCCCCCCTGAGAAGCGTCCGCCATGTAGTTCGATACCTGTCCCAGTCTGTGCCAGAGGCGGTCTTGATTGGAGAGTCATCGTGTTCATTTCGGCTTCAACAGACAGTAGTCGGAGATGCAGCAGCACCACTTTCCCTGCGCTCCCGTGGGGTCTGTTCGGTCCGGCGTTCTAGCCAGTCTGTCGCTTCCTCCAGCTGTTCAAAGAACCATGTCCTCCCTTCCGCCTCCAACCGGAGACGAGCCGGGAAGAGCATCGAGTATTTCAGACCCCTTTCTCTGAGCCGGTGTTTCACCATGATGAACGACCTACTCTGCCTCTGTACCCGCTGTGTGAAATCCGGGAAGAAGGAGATGTTTGCGTTCTCGTAGCAGAGTGTGGCCCCCAACCGAGCGTTTTGCAGGATTACATCCCTTTCCCGGTAGTTCAGTACGCTTGCCAGGATCGGGCGCGGGGGGGCTCCCGGTTTGGGGCGACCTCCAGGGACCCTGTGAGCCCTCTCAATAACAAAGAATTTGCTGAGGCCTTTCGGTTGAAGATGTTGCAGGATGAGGTCCTCTAAAAAGAGGTCTGGGGCCTGCCCCTCTGCCTTTTCCGGTACACCCAAGATGCGCAGGTTGTTTCGCCGTAGGCGTCCCTCATAGTCATCCAGCTTGAGCTCAGTAGCCATGCGAAATGCTTGCAGTTCGTGGATTTCCCCTTGAAGCTGGGTGACGTTGCCCACGAGGCTAGAGGCCGTGAGTTCAACATGTTTGACTTTCTCATTCAGTTTGGTGAGGTCGGTTCGGATCAAATTAACCTCGATAGCGATGGTGTTCATCTTACGTTCCAATTGAAGTGTGAACATTAGTGATTGGCTTCATGACGTCTTTCAGTGAGAGCTCTTGGTCTTCTTTTCCCTGGTCGCTAGGCGTTCCCCCTCCAGATTGTCGGCCCTGGAGCATGTCTTTGGGAATGGTGTAGCGGTCAAGCCTGTTTGATTGTGTGGCTTTCGACCCCCTTGCGCCTGCAGCTTTGTTCTTTTCCATTGTTGTCTCGCCGCTGTGCTCTCTTGCTCCAGGTGTGTGCCGTGTACCCCAGCGTCGCGATAGCGCGGTTCAGGCCTCTTTGGTCTGTCGCCAGGTATCCTGCCACACGATCCTCTGATATTCAAATAGTTGTTTGGGTGATCGCTAGATGGGAGGTCAAGCTTCATCCACCACCACTCGCCCCACACCCTCCGAGGCCTCTGGGTTGTTTTCAGAGGGGGGGCAGGCAATTCCAGGCCACTTGGGAAATGTCTCACCGCATAGGGAGTAGGCCGCGCCTCACGGATTTACAGGATGCAAGGTTCAGCTGCGCTGGTGGTCCCCAGCCTCCCTAGGTGGTTTGCGGATCCTTAATGCAGCCTATGGCCTCCATTGCTCACCGCCCGCTTGCTGCAGTTCAAGGGGGCCGGGGGAAGGGCAGTCAGAGTCCTCCGGCCCAATCTGTACGTTACTCCTCTTGAGGAGGCATGTGAGGGGGGTGCTCTGCCACTTCCTCAGCAGTTTTGAGTGTCCCCCATCGTTTCAACCCCACCCCTGCGCGCTCACCATAGATTCCGGTCTCCTCCGGCCCGTGTGGTGATCTCAGCCCTCGCCGCCGCTTCTCTGGCAGCCCGCGATGCCGCCTCCGCCCGCAGCTATTAACGCTTCCCGGGTGCCATCCCTCACTCCGCACCCGGGTCTGCAGTGGTGCGGGACACTCCTCAGGGCCCCCGCGTCACCTGGGTCAGCCCTCCAGTGTGTGCGGGTGCCTGCCGTGTCCGCTGGTCCACGATGCGGCGAGTCCGCAAAATCGAGTCCCCGGCTCCTGCCTGTAGGTAGGCCCGCCGTCCGCGGGCCACAGAACTTCGATTCACAGCGGTCCCCGGATGCGAGACTCAGTTGGGGACGCTCCGCTAATGCTCCGATGCAGTTCCCCACCACCGCGTCTCGGATGGCTCAGTCGGATAGACGGGAGGGGGAAAAGGTGTCACAGAGCTTGTGGCTTAAGCGGTCATTTCGTTCCGGGTCTTGGCCACGCCCCCCGACATGGTATTTTTAATATAAGGTTTGACAGAAGAAATTATACACAAGTGTGAGCAAAATCTTGTTCCCTTTCAGATCGCCCCATATATAGAATGTTAGATGCACTACTTACCCCCTGACTATGTGCAACCATTCTTGGAAGTGCTCAGCACGTCAATGTTACCAGGTAGCGAACACATTGCAATATGTTTTTGTACCTATGAACATGATATTACTTTAAATTGTTTCATGTGGCTTTATGAATGCCCACCCAAGCACAATTACATTTACCCCTAGGCTATGTTTGTGTGGCATCCTGAGGTTCTGTACTTGTTGCCAGGTGCTAGAGAATGCGATGATGTAGTGCTGCTGACAGGCAGTTAGAGCCTGGTTTGGATCAGTGCAACAGCCTGTTTGTGGATGAGATCTTTTACCTAGAATAAACCTACTTTCCACCTTGACATTGCGTTCCTGCATTCTTATATTTGGCGACGAGGATGGGATTTTAAGACTACCTTTTGGGTTGGTCTCAGCAGCCTCGGTTTTCCAGAGGGCGTTGGAGAATGTTTTAAAAGGACTTTCTGGTGTAAGAATTTATCAGGATGACATTTTAGTATTTGGGTTGGATAACAAGGAGCATGACATGAGACTAACGAGTGTGTTAAGCAGACTTGATGAATTTAGACTAACGGTCAAAATTGAGAAGTGCAAGTTTAGAAGAGAATCCATTGACTATCTAGGTCATACAATTTCTGAGGGTGGTGTTTCACCAAAAGAGAACCTGGTGGTTGCAATACAGAGAATGCCCCCTCCTACTAACAAGGAAGAACTAATGAGTTTTTTAGGAATGGCAGAATATTATAGTAAATTTATTCAAGGATTTGCCTCATTATGTGTTTGCATGAGAGCTTTGTTGTGTAAAGGGTGTGAATTTTTATGGGACGGAAAGTGTGAACGAGAATTTCACATCCTTAAGGAAAAGTTAAGCTTGGCACCTAAATTAAGTAGTTTTGACCCAGAAAAGAAGTCCATTTTGATAACTGATGCCAGCCTGAAAGGTCTAGGAGCAGTTCTTCTACAAAGGGACAACGGGCATGATGAAGTTATCCTCTTTTTGTCTAGGAGTTTAAGGGGAGCTGAAATGCGATACTCCGTCGTGGAGAGAGAAGCTCTGGCTGTTTACTGGTCAATAAAGAAATTGAAAAATTTGTTGTGGGGAGGTGTGTTTGAGGTCAGAACCGACCACAAACCTTTGTGTGAAATGTTTTTAAAAAGGGGCATTGATGCTGTCTCAAGTAGAATCACCAAATGGGTGGTGGCTTTACAAGATTATAATTTTGATATAAAGTATTTACCTGGTGTAGAGAATAAAGTGGCAGATGCTTTATCTCGCCTAGTTGTCAAAGACGATGTTTGTCCTGATGATGAGGATGAACAGGATGGGGAAATGGTATGCACTATTGAGGGAAGTATCATTGAGAAAGAGAGATGGGAAAAAGCATTAGAGGTTGACAATGATTTATTAAAAGTTCTAGAGTGCATCAAAACAGGTTGGGAGTTTAAACTTAAAGGTGATGAAAATGTGGGAAAATTTTGGCATGTGAAGGACCAATTAGCTGAACAAAATGGCTAACTTGTCAGGGGGGAAAGGCTTATTCCCCCAAGTTCTCTTAGGGAGGAACTTATTTCTTTAGCACATGTTGGTCATCAGGGAATGTCTAAGACAAAAGAAAGATTAAGATTGTCTTATTGGTGGCCGGGCATTGATTTACAGGTAGTACGGAAAATTAGGGATTGTATGCAATGCGCTTTGAGTGAGAAAGTGGCCAAACCCAAGGTACAACCCATGGTCATAAGAGATCGCCCGGACGGTCCTTGGAAGGAGGTTGGTCTGGACATAGTTGGCCCAATCCGTTCTTCAGGCACAGAGTGGTATATACTTGTTCTTGTTGATTTCTATTCGAGGTGGCCAGAAATAGCCATAACACGGGGAATTGAAACTAAACATATTAAAGTTTTCTTGGAGAAACTCATAGCTAGAGAAGGCATACCCAATGCCATTCTCACAGATAATGGTGTGCAATTGGTTTCCAGGGAAATGGAAGAATTCTTGGCTAGACATGGTATTAAGCATAAGAAGCCTTCGTTATATCACCCAGAGACAAATGGTTTGGTTGAGCGTTTTAATCGGGTGCTCAAAGAAACCATTGAAATGGCTAGGTCTACAAATTCGGATTGGCGTACAGAGATTTTAAAAAAAATTGAGGTCTATAGGCTCTCTCCCCATGCCACCACCAAGAGGACCCCGTTTGAATTGTTTAGGGGTAGGTGTGCGAACACTTTAGTTACGCCCACTTGGGTTAATGACATGCAACCAGATCGACATATTGAGAATGAAAAGAGGGATTGGAGGTTAGCGGAGTCCAAAAGAATTGAATCTAGGAAAAAACTTCATGATATTAAGAAATGTGTAAAGAAAACTGTTGTGAAAGTTGGGGATTGGGTATTGATAAAAATCCCTGCAAGAGTAAGTCATCTGGAGCCTTTTGAAACCTATTCAGGTCATTAAGATTTTCAACAATGCCATCAAGACTGCTGACCACCGCATTTGGAATTTGAACAGGGTGGTGGTGGTTAGAAAAGACTTTATTTGTGGCTCGGAGGAATCTCACACCTTTAGTGATCCACATGTCATCCGGAAGTCTAAGAGAGTACCATCACCTCCAAGCTACTTAAAGGATTTTGTTAAGTAGCTTTATGTTCGCTATTCTACTGTTTCTGGTTTTACTGTTATGTTGATTGTTTTCATTTTCACTTCTGTATAACTTTACTTTAGCAAAGTTCTATCAAAATTGTAAAGAAAGGAGATGTGTGGCATCCTGAGGTTCTGTACTTGTTGCCAGGTGCTAGAGAATGCGATGATGTAGTGCTGCTGACAGGCAGTTAGAGCCTGGTTTGGATCAGTGCAACAGCCTGTTTGTGGATGAGATCTTTTACCTAGAATAAACCTACTTTCCACCTTGACATTGCGTTCCTGCATTCTTACAGTTCCCCTGTAATTTGGTATAATTAACAACAAACTTGTTAATTACAGGTCGTGGCAGCTCTTACTACTATATGTAAATATTATTGTATTTTAACTTCGTCTCAATTCTGTAATTCAATTTACAAGATTTGGAGTCAAATATATTTATATTGTACTTCACTCTGATCTGTCTCCTCCTTAACTCCACTCCATTCCAAGATGGCCGCTGCCTGGCCGCCCTAACTATCACTATATTCACATAGACCACATGGTTACGTCGCGCTACGCCTCATAATCACGCACTCGCGCGGCCCCATCACTCCACTGCATCGTCCACCCGGTGCTGCATTCTCGCCGAACGCCGGCCCCATTGCTGTAATCTTGCCGAACGCCGACCACGATACTCAATTCCCTGCACGTGGGTACTCATCTTATAGGTAAGGTCCCTTACGCGATTTGGAATTTGTTCGTTACCGCATGGAGGAAGGTCCCGTTTTACTATATCTACACCTTCGCTCTTCCTCCACAGAGACATCGCTCTGGATTTCCGGGTCCGCGTATCCTCCTTACTTGCTATCCTACAACCGATGGATACAAACATATATTACCTTGCGGATAGGCATCTTCATTCTCTTTCATCGCACCAAGCAAGACGTCACCTATCCTTGCTTCCATTAACTCATCCCTTCAATTCACAGGCCGCTATACCCCCTTATTGCCTCAAGGCTCAACCTACAGCCATCCAGCAACGCTATTTCACGCTGTGACCATGATTTCATGATTCTTTATCCACAATAGAGGTTCTCAAGGTACCTTGTTCTTCTTCTATTGCCACAAACACACCCCGCACTCCACTACCTTAAGTATACATTAATTTTAATTTAATTTTCAACCAGCATGCCCCACGACCTAGGCCATCATCGGGCACCATCACCCACTATGTGCATGTTTGCAGTCTGCATGGTTTATTATTCTTGCGATAGGTGTTAGACCAATGACACCATCCTTATAATTCTCTAAATTCTCTTAATTGCCACCTTTCTTTCCCCTTTTCCTCCTCTCCCCTCCCTTCCCCCCTTAGGAAAAAACCTCAGGCACCTATTTCCTTGTCCTGAAGATGATCCCTGCATTCCTCTAGAGGGATTGAAACGTCGTCGACTCTACGCATCTTGACATAACTGAATAATTTTATCAATATGTGCTAGGATGCGCAAATGTATTCCGTAGTGGCTTAAATGTTGAAATTGTTTGGCCACAACTTTTCTGCTGCCTGATATCTGTGTTATAATTTTGCTCCCACTTGTATATCATTTTTTCTGTCGAACCTTATATTAAAAATACCATGTCCATTTGGACAAATAGTCATCATTGTAATATATTTATTTTGTGTATGCGCATGCTTTTAAGAAAAGTAAGCAAATCTTCTTTGCTGATTAATTAAAATCATTGCAAAATAAATAAATAAATAAATCGTTGCAAAATTATAATTCTTTTTTTTTAAAAGTCTATATGTGTCCTGGCGAGTAAAACACAATTCCATTTATACTATGTGCCATGCAATAAGGTAAAACATATAAGAGGTTAAGTGTCCTTGAGGGGCTGGAAGTCCCAACAGGGCTATGGAACAAAAATATTTTGCTAGCCAAAGTGCTGTATAGCCAAGGCGTGGGGTAGTTACTATCAACTGCACTGTGCATCACTGACCCCACGCTGTGCCCCTGCTGCGCGGCTAGCAGTCTTTTTACTTGTAATAAAAACTTTCTTGCCCTACAGGATTACTTTTAGGTAATTTATGTTTTACATGGTTCAGCGCCATTCCATACTTATTTATATATGTGAAATGCTGAAGTGGGTTAGAGTGATTTGAACAACAGTAGGTTGGATAATGGCATCAGTGAGGTGAGGTAATCAATTATGGCATTTGGGATGTCATCAGAGATGTCATCATTGATGTCATTGATCATTTCATAGGTGATGTAATATGTGAGGTCGTAAGCAATGCATGGCAGACAGCATTTATAGTTAGCACGCTAAACTACAACTGGTAAATTTAAGCGTGTTTTTTTAAATTTGAAAGTCATGTAATAGTGGACAGTTTGAAACAATAGATTCTGAAAAGCCAGAAGAAATATTTTAACAATATAGTATTCATCCTCTGTACTCTAAGGATGTATGCAGTAGAATGCTATCAAATGAAACAAGCCAAAGGTGAACTCACTATGTGGGAAAAGAGTTTAGAAGCAAGCTGCTTTCAGCATCTATTTCCAACAGAAATGCGTCTCTTGTGTTTCTAATAAATTTAACCCCGTTTGAGGACTCTGATATATTCCAAAAAGTGTTCTTTTTGTCTTGTTTGAGATTGGAAAGTTTCAGCGTGATTTCAAGCAGGGGCTGAGAAAAAAGTAAGTATGCACAAAGCAAAACCAAAGGTTAAAGTAATGTTATAATTAGGTGCAGTGTGTTAAATGGGCTTTTTTTTGCATTTGTCGCCCTAAGTGGGAAGGGTATGCCCAGACGTGGGTCCCGTGCTCACTACACCACTGGATTCAAGCTAGCCTGGCTGGAGAAGGGTGATGCCCTGAAACCGGTCCTAGGATGCTTTGTATGTGAACAACATAATTGCATTTAATCAGACTCCTATAGGTCTCCAAACAGGGTGTTGTTTGCATAACTATGTGCAGAAGCACTATATAAAAATGATTACACCAAAAACAAGAAATGTTGTTTTTAGAGGGAAGAAAAGAGCCCCAGTATATGACTGGTAGAACCTTCTCTGTTAATTTACGGGACAAGGTGCACACTATAAATTTGTGCCATAAAGCTCTTGCACATGCAAATTCTTTTCAGTTTTTTTTTATACCGTTCCATTCTGAGCAAGCACTTTGACTACCTAATTCAAATTTATAAAACTAAAATTCCCCCACTCTAATTTGCGCTCTAGAGCATACCCCAATAGGATCCTAGTCATTTTAAAATAATTGTGAGGGGAAGATTTAAAATGTTGTTAACTTAGTTCATCTCTGCAGGCACAATTGTTAAGATTGGAACTCAGTATAGTGGGTACAGTTGTGCAGGCTCTAGTCAAAATCATTTATTAGGGCTATAAACTGCTTCACTCGCCTCATTCCTGTTTGAGATCTCTCCCTATGGCAGAAATAATGCAAGACTCCATAGCTTACGCAGTTTTTGGGAGAAGTTTCAACAGAGCCAGGAATATTTTGAGTATGATACGGTATTGTTAAATGGATGGTCGTCAGGGCATCTCTGAATCTTCCTCAAGTTCCAATCTTTGAGACATAGTTATACACTCGATAGGGGTCATTGTGCTACTTTGAAATGATAAAATATAATATTTTATAACACAGTATGTAATGATATTTTTTTTAACTGGCCCAGCCATAGTTCTCTTTTCGTATCCCACATAGGGTTAGACGTCTTATTATGCCCTTTAGTTAGGGATCATTTCTTTAAACATTGCAGTAGCAAGATGGAATAAGAATCCTCAAAAGTCTTTGATTTGTGACCTTTGCTATAAGGGAACCCAAAATATATTTCATGTTTTGCTTTTATGTCCAGCACAAAAAGAGGCTAGATTTAAATATGTATTACCTTTATTAAAGTGACCCAATCTGAACACACAGCAAGCTTTGATGGGCCTGCTAAAATTCCGCCCAATCAATTTTGTTTTGTTTTAAGTGTATACATGCTTTTAATGTTTTTTAGCTAGCTTCTAATTAATGTGATACCATTATATATATGTAGCATTTTATGTATTGTGAATATTTTTATTACGGTAGTGGCGATTTTACTTGTGTTTATAATGATTATCATTGTAGACCTCAGGTGAGATCAATAACTGTGTCAAAGAAACATGTTATTGTCATCACAACACTGTGGTAAAACTGGAAACTGCATTTGGTCCCTAGGTAGTTAACTGACAGGCTGCTGCTCATGTTGAAAATACGTTTTGTTTCAGTTTTCATGTCAGAATGTGTTACTGAAATGGATGAGGCAGATATTTGGGAACTCATTGTGTCCTTGTGTAGCTTTCTGCAGCACTAACCACTATTTCCATGCAAATCGAACCCCTTCATTGTGTTAGTTTCTAAAGTAAGTGTTTTAAATGTTACAACTTTAATTCACTCAGGGTGGCTTTCGGAGTGCCACATATTTTGTCATACTTTAGCCTGTTAGCGCTCTAGTTGTTCATTAGAACACAGCGAAAAGCTGCAGTAGAACATTGAGGAAATAGCTGACAGGCTGCTGGTTAAAGTATATGTTTTACTCAGAATGTCATACTTTTTTCCCACATGTTCTGAGAAGGATAATGTGAGCTTATAGAAAATGTGCTCCTAACATCTATGAAAAAATCATAAAAGGAAACCATTTTCTCTCATATATGATTCTACAAATCCCAGCAGAGGATCATCATTTTTGACAGGGTAAAGTCACCTTTGCACACACCACAATACCTAAAATGAGTATGGTACCACCAAAAAATGATTTATAATGTGACTAAAATGTGTTATCACCATTCATATGTGTTCCTTTTTATGACCATCAGAAACTGATTTTTAATACAATGGATTTCAATGAGAACTTTTTCTGGAGGTTAACCCCTCATCCCCAACTCAAGCACCAGTTTGAAGACAAATTTCTCAAAAGCTACTAAACAAATTTACACCAATTAATGAAAAGCACACTTACTGAGCAACTACATGTGGTGTAAATCAGTTCAGCGTTTATTTCCTAAGGGAATTAGGATGTGAAACTGATGTTTTGCACCCCTCCACACACTTTTTACTTGGCCTGTGCTTGACAGATCAGTGCTAAACTTTCCATGAAGAAGTCAGTTTGGAGAAACATTTTTGGGATAGCTCTGTGTAGATTGACTGAACAGCACCAAAAGTATCATTAAAAAAATTAATTTACAGTGGGTGCAGATCCTTTGGTTTATAATTAAAAACAAAACACGTCAAGTCAGGAGTTCTCAAAAAGAAATTCACCTCCAGGAGGTAGGATGACATAATTGTTTATTTATTGATTGAATTTCTGCATCAACTACTCACTAACAGTTATACTCGCTTTTGTTACTCAACATTTTGTATCCAGCTTGATGGAACATTTGCATGTTCTGCTAAAATGTCAGTATAATTTAAGGAAAGCACTAAAGACATCATGGGGAAAATGCTAGAGGAATTTGATGCTCGCCCAAGCTTACATTTCCATCAGTGCGCCTCATGGCAGCTTCCTCTTTATCTATTAGAAGATTACATTTCTCTTTCTTTGCGCGCTTTTAAAAAGGTCAAATATTTGTAATCTGTTCTATCATACAAACTTTCATTTTTTCGAGGATAAGGGTGAAACACCTCAATGACATAACCAGCCTTGATAAGAGCTTCCTTCAGAAAACCCTCATCCATGCAGAGAAGAGGAAACTTGACGTCACCGATCATGTAAAACGTTGCTCCGAGGACAGCACACATTATGAGATGTCCTCCGGTCTTTAACAGTGAGGAGACACTTTTCAGAGCATCACAGTAGGACTTCTTGTCAGTGACAAAGTGCTCCACACAGTGTGCCAACAGCAGACAGTCAGCCTGGGGGTGGATGACGGGAGACAACGGGTTACTGCTCGTGACATCATGTTTGAGAATCCTTTTGACTTTTCTTTTTAACATGTTCTGCTTCTCAATCCATGTTTCCCTGAAAGCAAAGAGGTACAACTTGATTAACATGCTTTTAATTGCTGATTCACACATGTTTAAAAAATATGCAGATAGCGTCTTCGTGGCTGTTGTTTAACAAACTACAGACATTGTCAAGTTTGCTTCCTCTAGACCAGTGCTCTACACTTTGTACCGCTCTCTGAGCAATCTTCAGTCTATGAACTCACCATACAGATGTCTTTGCATTTCACCCTTCCCTGGCTCCCCATTAGACATACTGGTGTCAGTTTTGCTTTTTTGAATTAGTTGTTTGCTTGACATATAAGACAATGCCAGAAATAATGCAGATTTGACAACCATAATATAAAGAAACAACAAATCCAAATGGTTCTCAAAAGATCTGAAAAAAAGGAGGGTGACTCAGATTTTCTGAATGATTATAGAGACACAGCCTTCACAGGCAAAGCTAAGCATTAAAGACAAAGGGGCATATTCACAAGGAGCCATCGACGAATTCACGGCACTTTATCGCAGCCAAAGTCGTGATAAATTTACCCCCCCATTCACAAGCCGGTGTTAACAGCCCACAGCACCAGTTTACCCGCGATAGCAGCCACAAAAAACATCGCCACAGAGGACCCCGCAAATATCGCTAATGAGATGCAGAGTAGGCGTTCCCGTGACAAAAGCCGAGACAACAGCACACTCAACATTCACAACGACCAGCCACATCCGCGATAAAAACACAAAACCGCCGATAAGGCGCGTTAGCACCAGGAAATCTACACCTGCTCTGACCTGGTGTAAAGTCGGACGGCAGCCAGCACCACAAAAGGGAGCACAGCCCAGGGCCACATCCGAAGGGCAACAGATGCCATGGAGCCACCCATCATGCGGCCCGGACACCAAAGAGGGCCACAACACCCACCCCCACCACCACAGGACCCCATCCCACACCCAGAACACCCCCCCTCCCCAGGACCAACACAGACGCAGCACAGACAAAGACAGCGGAACCCCAGGAAACGTACCAGCCGCACAGACCCAACATCTGACAATGTCACCGTCCACTCCAGGCTGAAAGGGACAACCAACCTACGCATCCTGACCATCATCGCCTAACAGGCCTACGGCAACAGCACAGCGGACAACCAACATCCCACCCCACACAAAGCTGATGGCGTGGCTGCACCTGTTGGCCCCTGAGACCCCCCATCCAACACCCGCCAGAGTCGGAGGAGTCCCACAGCCAGCCACATCCAAGTCCCCCACACCTGTCCTGGACATCACCATGACCCTGGTACCCCAGTCCCCATATGTACAACACAATGCGCACGATCCGCTGGAGACCAAGCAAGGACCATACACCATAGCATGATGCACGCACGTGTTGGGTGCAACACACAGCACACATATACTACCTGTGCCCCCTGGTGACACAGCACACAATCCCCGCAACAGGAAGCACACGTCTCACACCAATGTGCAGGCAACAACAGAACACCGTGGAACACCCAACAATGTCGCCTTCAAATACACAGACAGTGTGCATGATACCTTCATCCTCCGACAGTCCATCACCAACCAGCGTTCCCAGGATGGCAACAAGGGATATGCACAGCCCCTTGGCAATATACAAATGAACACCCCACACACCTCAACTCCCCAACCATGCAACTCACAACGCTGGCAATGCACACGTCACAAAATCACATACAACAGGCACAACAATATGCCCAACCACCAGACACGACAGAACAACTTACAATGTCCACATGGGCAAGCCCTGCACATGAGCCAGCAATGGCATGGCACCTCAGCCACATAATAGCCGAATGTGGGGAGAGGTGGCAACCAGGCATGTGTGCAGGATGCAGGAGAACCATGATCCGGAAAGCACACAATGCCAAGAGTGGCGGAGATGTGCTGGACAGACTGCAGTATGCAGAACACACCCATATCCATGGTGACAGACACCGCTGGTGTATGGAGTGTAGTGGACAGTGGACGCCACCATGTCACCACAGCCAGTGGGGGACCTTGCGGAAATGTTGCCTGTCACGCCCCCGGAGTGTGATGACCCGGCGTAAGCCACGCCAGCGTAGGGGTGTGAATAAAAAGCACGTAGGCCTGGGCGTGGTCCTCTTCCGGAAAGACCAACGTCTCTGCCAGGGCGGTGCCTCCCACCCCGCCACGAGGCCGACGCCATCCTTGTGAGCGGAGTTGCCTGCAATGCAGTGCGCCTGCCGGACCCCGGCACGCTGGACCACGAACACGTCAGGCCCGCCCCTGCGCAGCCAGGCCACACTGATCACCTGCCGACACCGGTGTGTGTCAAGGAGGGCCCACCACGTGCCGGCGCAAGCTCCAAGCCTGAGTCCCACAAACTTGGCAGTCAGCTCAGATCGCCAGGACTCCACGACACAGGCCCACTTCAGTCCTTTCTAGTTGACGTACTGCACTGCCGCCTACGTCCCACTCTTCGGACCAGCAGGTCCCACATGTGAAACTGTGTCCTGAGTCATGAATGGCAGTGACCCCAAATCCGGGCCAGCGGCCACAACACCAGACGCCCCCCCCGATCAGTGAGGCATAGTTCCATATGGGCTTCTTGCGACACGTGGTGCCACTAACCCTGTTCAACACCAGCCGGCTACACGTGGTGCCACTAATCCTGTTCAACGCCAGCCGGCTACACGTGGTGCCACTAAACCTGAACAACTCTGGCCGGTGGGGCCATCCAAACTATGCAGGCGACACAAGGTGAATGGGCCGTGCTGACCGCTGCCTCAGGCCTACACCACGGTCAGGTAGGTCACACATTTGGAACTGAGTCTTGATTACACCATGGCAGTGAACATTATTTAAGGCAGATAACAATTCCCAATACACACTTCGATGTGGTGGCAACAAGTCTGTGCATGGCATCACAACCACACGTATCTGTGGGCCTACGCGGACTACTGCCCTCGGCCTACACTGCGCACGAGTGGGGTCACAGATTTGGAACTGAACATCGGTAATTCAAAGGACAGAATACATTTCATCGCACGCACGGAGAGGCGTAAGAGGATGACGTGTTGCAGTCCGGAAGGAACAGGATCATCGTCATGGAGGTGATTGAACACTACCGACAACTGCCACTGTGTCACTAACTCTGTGCCTCGCGAGCCAACGACAGGTGGCTGTGGGCCCATGCTGACCGCTGCCTCCGGCCTACACTGCGGTCCAGTAGGTCACAGAGCCTTGATTTGGCAATGTTGGAGTTCACATCTGTGTACCGGCATCATCGCAGACTGCATGCCCTCACACCACCTGTGCCGCTAAGTCTGTTCCCCGACATTCATGGACACTCACTGGTCGTACATTGGTGGCGTTTGAGTCTATGGACTAGGGGCTAGTTTTCATCCTCATGTAGCTGATCCCAAATTGTTGTTGCAAACGAGGGTTGTGCTTTCCACTCCTCCATTTGCTGCTTCCAGATAACATCAGACGTTCCGCATCATGCCCTGAAAGACGCCTTCCACTGTCCCCCGAAACCCTCCGCAACATACACCTCGGACATTGATGGGGGCCCTCTCAGGTCGCATGGCCCATCTGACTGCATTGCAAGTCACCGTCCTGTGGCTGGGTGCCTGTGCCGGCCGCAGTGCATCTGGGGCCACTAACTCTGTGCTGCTCAGGCCTGGGACCCCTTCTTCTGAGGCATTGAATGGCCTCTGTAGCGATGGTCTTGGGGTCATCAACGCCATGTGTCTGTGGCCCTGCGCTGTCCGCCTCCTCCGGCCCCAACTGCGGTCCACCAGGGCCCACACATGGCATTGAGTCTTGACCGGCCTGGACGTCGCATCACCGCAGGGGGCACACGCCACCACCGCAAGGACCACCTTCAACCGCCATCTGCCAGAGTCGAAACGGTGGTCCTGACAGACCTAAGGAGTTGCTCAGACCTGTCGTGGATGCCATCATCGGCCTGATACCCTGCTCAGCACTCCAGGTGCCAGTGACTCAGTGCACCGCAAGCCATTGTCCGTTACTGATTGTGTTTTGTGCTGTTGTGAGGTTGCGCAGCAATGTCACCTCATGCAGTGGGGAAGACCTGGGACTATGCTGAGGAAGATGTGTCAAGTGTGCGGAAGGGAGAGGGCACAGACAATGGGAGGGGAGGAGGCAACAGCCCCAAGGCAGGAATGAAGACTGGTGGTGGTAGTCAAGCTACACACCCGGATCTATTGCTGAGTATTGCGCTGTGGACTGTGGACACAGCTGTCACCTCAGGCAGTGTGGGAGACCTGGGACGTTGATGAGGAAATTGATGCAGGTGTAACACACCCCACTGCATCTGCATCAGGACTAACCCGAAGGGACACAATCCTGGCAGTTTCTTCACATGAGCGCGCTCTCTCTCGTGTGCCCCTGCCTCAGTGCACTGCAACTCAAGGAACGTCCAGACTGAATATTGGGTGACCTCTGTCCTTACTCTGGATACCTCCATGTTGCTCTGCCTTTGACTCTGTTATGCTCGTGTTTACTGTTTCCATTGCACTGGTGTCCACTGTTCAGGTTGTTGGCAGCACCAAGCACTCCGTGCGGGCTGGCTTATACTCACCCCACACACATCCAGCACAGGCATCAATGTACATGTGTCCCTGCCAATAAAGGGGCCCGGTGCACGTGCCCGTGGCCAGTTCAACATGATATGTGCATGTGTCTCTGTGGGGGTGTGGGTCTCCTTTGTGGGGTGTGGGGGGGCCCTGAAGGGTATTGGACACCCACGTATGTGTTCTAGTTTGCATTACATGGGTTCAGCAACACCCTCACCTGTTGGGCCACCTCCTTTTGGCGTTCTGCCACCTGGCATTGGGATGCCATGTGTGGGTGGGTGAAGTGTTGTGAGCCAGCCGTGATTGCGGGTGCTTCATGCTGTGTGGTCTGTTGCAGGGGCTGAGTTCTCCTCTGAGTGGCTTGTCTGCCCTGGTGGTGGGTTGTGTGGGATGTCCATGAGCTGTTGTAGGGCGTCGGTGTCGACAGTGTGGTGTTCGTTTCCGGCATCACTGATGGGTTGTCTGTTCTGACCTGCTGGAGGTGTTGTTTGTCCCTCTGCATTGTGAAGGGGAGGTGCATGTTGGCATTGTGTTGGCACCTTGTTCTTGTCGACATGCAGACTGTGTGACGATGTACATTGTGAGTGTTTGGGCGGTGGTGGCTATTTGAGTTGGGACAGTGTACATTTGGCCTACATGGCTGATGTGGGGTTGTAGGGGTAGATGTGCATCTCACAGTTCCCTGCTGTGTCCGATGTGATTGTTCTGTTACTGTGCCTGGTTGGACCCAGTTGTGTCCCCTGTTCTGCAGTGTGGGTGTTGCACTTTGTGCCACATTGTCATGGTATGTGCTGTGATTGCTGTGTGTGTGTGCTGCAGTGTGCCACGGGGATGGGGGACATGTCCCTGGGTAATTGTGGGTGTGCAGTGTGTTACACCTCATTGTGCATATGTGGCATTGTGCCCATCACCCCCCGTCCACCCAGTCCCTGTTGGCTCCTCACCCTGTTGTTGTTGTGTCAGGTCCTGTCGGGCTGTGTCCGTACTCCCTAATCCTTGCACCATCTCCACACTGATGACTGTGGTCTGGGTTTCTTCCTGCTCCTCCTGTGGCGCTGGACTGCCACCTCCTGTCGCCGTTTCTGCCTTCCTGTTGGCAGCGGGTTTGTACCTGGCTTAGGTTGTCAGGTCCTGCAGGCGCCTCTTGGCCTCCTGGGCTCTGCGACTGCATTCCAGGTGGTCTGCTTGTGGGTCATTTGCTGGTAGTGTTCTGTCGCCTCCGTGGCCTTGGTCTTGTTTTCCTGCGGTCTGCACCCCGTCTTCCTCTCCATTTTCTCCTTGGCCTTCCCTGATCCAGTTGTTCCTTGCTGGTGGTCTGTGGGGGTTGTGGTGTTGGTGTTGCCCTCTGTGCTGGGTCAGGGTGCATGGATGTTGCTACATGCTTTGGCTTGTTTCTGGTGTGTTGTGCCTGTGGTTTTTATGGTGCAATTTCAAGCCAGACGCGTGGGATTTGCAGGCCTGAGGCTGCTTTTTGCTGCTTTTTGTACTGCGATTGGCCTCATCGCATGATTTCTCGCGTTCAGGTTTCGCATTTTTTAGGCGTGGTATTGATTTTCACGCTGGCAGTTGACGCGTTTTCTGGTGACTATCGCATGCTACCGCCTTGTTGTGAATTCCACGTTGACACAGGGTTATTTTCCCGTGATAGGCTGCGTTATTGAAAGTTGCGTTACGCTACTCTTGCGGTAGTTATCACGCGTTCTTGTGAATATACCCCGAAGACTGAACAATATGAAAACGCATTTTTTTTAATCAATGCACCATTCATTTTCAGGGAAAATCATTCTCCTAAAAAAACAGTCATAGAACATTATTAGAGGATGTCAAATAAAACAGAAACAGTGCAAGGCCACCTATGCCAGACAGCTGTGAAAAATTCTCACAGCTATTTCAGGGAAAAGTAATAAACCATTGAACTTTCTCTCACCCAGTCAAAGAACAGCTCAAGATGGCACACTTTTGAAATCTGTAGGCAGCTGGTCATCTTTCAGAGAAAATACCCAATCTAAAGTCATGCATAATATACCACTTCTGGGACTGCATGAAAGGTATTACCACCACTCTTGCATTTATACCTAACTAACTAACCAGGAATTTGAGACAACCACATTCTTAGCAAGGAACACCAAAGAAAAAATATCCTAGTGAATACGTGATTTGGATATGCCTGAGTTTGCATGAATTGGCACATTAAAGTCAGAAGAACTGGCTTAACCCATTGTTGTTTAATTTGCACTGAGAATCCAAAGCCCATCGTTACACTACATGATCCTTCCTTAGATATGAGCTCCCTTATTTTTCGGCCTATTGGTTATAGTGAGCATGGCATGTGTGCAAGATAAAGGCATTCATATTAGCACTTGCCTGGAGGAGCTGCCTCCTAGTTCTCTGCCTCTCCAGCATGCAGGGAGACAATGTCTTGAAAATATAGATAAAATAATAGTAAAAAATGATATGACCTGGGTGGTTTCCAGCGGTCTACTATCATTTAAACTAGGCAAGCTGCAAAGTGAAAGCGGTTAAATTTTATTTCCTGAGATCACATCATCAGTATATGGTCAGTAGCCCAAGGGAATCCCAAGGGGAATGTGTTTTCGAGTAAACTCTTTCAGACCCAGAGCAACGCAACACTGGTGCCAATGGAGAACTGCACCTGCAGACAAGTCCTAGACATTTCAGAAGTTCAGACGGGGCTATCATTTAAATCATCTTCAGAAAGTGTCAACAATCATCACGAACAAGCCACACTAGGGGTACGGGTCTATAGCAACTTGCCCCCCACAGACCGTTCAGAGAATGGCACAACATAAAGTGCAGCTTCAAATAGTGAGGACACCTCTTCCTGTCAGTGCTCTTACCTTAAGGATACTGACAAACATAGTAAACTAGGATTCCATTCACAAAATAGCTGACCAGTTGCCTTACTTCAATTTGTATGGCCGTCAAAATCTGGCCAATCTCGCTGCTTTACTGTAAATTAATCCAATATGACACCACAACAAAGCAATGGCTGAAGGGGGATGACCAACAGCCTTGGTTGTATGTCACAATATTGATAATAAAATATAATTTGCTATACATATTGTGGCCTAAATATAATTTAGAATGATATCACTCGATTGTGTGTAGATTTTCTATTAACACCAATGGGATGATATATTTGTAAACAATATTTAGGAATCAATGTTTTGTAAGACAATGTTTAGGCCTCAGTATTGGGGTCCTCGCCAAAGCTGTCTCTAGTTCATATATAAAAAGAGGGTTCCCAAGAATAATCACAGACATTTGAAAGTGGTTATCCACATCAGGCCTTTTAGAGAGTTACTTTACCAGGACATTCATAAGCAAGTGAATGCCTTTAACACTGTTGCTCCTTAAAGGTAATTTAAATCTAAGCAAACTATTCAAAAACAGAAAACATTTAAATGATGATTTGTTAGCTAGTTAATGAACATGTATTTTAAGATTTAAACTATAACCATACATTATGATATATTATGTAAAAGTTTGTAAAAAAACAAAAACAATACTTACACTTAATACAAAGAAATCAATGCCTTTCACTCTCCCTCATCAAGACCAAGGCATATGTGCCTATGTGTGGCATTTGTGTAGCCCAACATTATATGTAAAGTAGTTGAGCCCTGTATTGAGTCAAAGCCAAAGTTTCAATCCACATGGGGTTGGAAATGGAGTGGGGTCTGGACCGTATTAGATGAAGCATTGTACCATGATATAGTGTTCTTTTAAAGAGGTGTGTCTCTAGCTTTTTCATCAACGGAAGCAGGGTTGAGGTTGTCCGAATGTATCCGGGATGTCACGAAGATCCTGGGTGCATTGATAAAAAAGTCTTTGCATTCCTTTTGTTTTTTGCACCTATTCTTCTCCATCCTGATGGCGGTCTGGTTGCTCGTGTGCTAAAAACCAGTGGAGGTGGTGTACTTGTCAGCCAGATCCTTAGGAGTGCCCCTTGTGATGTCTTTGTAGATCATTCAGCTGGTTTTGATGAAGATGGGGTCCAGAAAGGGACGCTGGTTTAGATAAAAGGAAACTTTTAATGGTGGCAGTGTGGAATTGGGGAGAACATGGATAAGGGTGTTGCACCCTTGCAGCTCTTAGAGTACAAAGAGTTGAACAACAGCTGAATTTGCATTTTGGAGGGATATTTCACTTTCATTTGCAGAGAGCACTGGTATCAAGCCATCTTGATTTTCTTGTTGATGTGTTCCTTAAGGGTGAGATTAGTGTCAAAGGCAAGTTTGAGTCATTTGGCATTGTGGAATGTTGGAATTTGAATACTTCTAAGTGGTGAGGTACCAGAATATTTTTGCCAGAATTCTGTCTGACACAAACATTCTGTCCTAAATATAGTATGCAAAAGCATTGTTCCATTGGAGTTATTAATAGAAATCTACTCCAAAAAGGACATTATATTTGCAAACAGTGTTTAGGACATAATATGCATGTTAGGCATTATGTTTGTATGTAACATTCTGAAATATACCCATTATGGTTCATTTGGTTGAATTAGGTTTCAACTAGTTGTTGCTTGTTTATCTTCTCGAATTGCAGGAATCAGATTGTGCTATGGTTGAGCTTCAAGTAAATGCAGCACATGGAGATGGTCTGAAGCGGAGGAGAATTTCAATTTAGATATGTGTGTCATCAGAGTATTGGGGAATTTTCATGTTGTTTTCATTGAATAGAGTTCTAAGGACCTGTAATGTCTGGAGCATGCATCATTACAGGGTATGCAGTAATGAACATGAGTAGAAGTGTGTGCTCTGTAGCTTGAGGGTGTTTGGTGGTTAGAGGGATGTATATGAGGTTGAATTATTGTGTTTCTAGAATTAAGCCTGGGTGGGATCTCTGATCTGTGTTTGGGGCATGTACATTAATGAAAGCAATATCATTACCATCCAACTCCCCCCTCCCAACCCAACTCTGGGCCAATGATTTGCAGTTGGGAGAGAAAGGGAGTTCCACGAAGCACCAAAATTAGCACTCTCCTAGCAAATGATGAGTATGTAGTAGTATGCATTTTTCCCTCCAATATTTTTGTAGTGCTTGGCTTTCCATTTTGGTTAGGGGAATCTCTTGGAGGAGTGTTGGAAATGGCCCTCTCTGAAGGGTCACCCCGAACATTTTGCCCTCCTCCCTGTCTTTTACTGACCGTGTTTTTGTTGGCTTTAGCACTGTGAGCACTTTACCACTGCTAAGTAGTGCTAAAGTGCATATGCTCTCTCCTCTAAGCATGCTAACATTGGCAAATAACGAATTGGCATACTTAATTTACTTATAAGTCCCTAGTAAAGTGCACTACATGTGCCCAGGGTCTGTAATTTAAATGCCATTCGTGAGCCTGCAGCACTGATTGTGCCACTCATACAAGTAGCCCCTTAAACATGTCTCAGGCCTGACACTGCAAAGCCTGTGTCTGCAACTTTAAACTGCCATGTCGACCTGGCAAGTTAAACCGCTTGCAAGGCCTAACCCTTCCTTTTTAATGCATATATGGCACCCCCAAGGTAGGCCTTGGACAGCCCAAGGGCAGGGTGCAGTGTATTTAAAAAGTAGGACATGTACTTTTAAGTTTTACATGTCCTGGTAGTAAAAATCTCTTTGTAGGAAAGTGCCTCTTTTGACATGATTAGCCCCACTTTTTGCTTGATGTCTGATGTTATTTCGCACTGTAAGTGCACTGGGTCCCTGCCAACCAGGTTCCCACTACGAGACCTCTTTCCCAAAACTGTACCAGGATTGCCACAACTTCAGCCACCCCTGTCATTCCCTAGTAAATGGTACCCCTTTTATTTAGGGCATTGGGACTGAAGAGGGTCCTCTGGGGCTGAAGCACCAATTGTACCACTCCAGAGAGCCCCTCACCAAGACTATGCAAACTGCCATTGTAGGCTGCGTGTCTTGGTGCAGAGAAAACGGAGTCAACATGGCACACAGCTGTGTGTGTCATGCCCCCATACACTACATGAGGTATGTGTAATTCACCCCTACTGCAGGCCTTACAGCCCTAAGGCAGGGTGCACTATATCCCATGTGTAGACATATCTGCATGAGCAGATATGACCCTACAATATCTGAGACTTTCTTAGATATTTTAAGTGCACAGAGAAGCCATAAAGAGTACATGGGCTGGATACTTGTCATTACGAGTTTCCTAGCTCCATAATGGTCTCACTGTACCCTGAGATAAATCCTCACTGATGCCAGAGTTGGATTTATTAATAAATGCACACAGGAGACCCTTTAGAGGGTCCCCTGAAAACCAACCAAGCACTGGTGTGGTCTCTGACTAGTCATAGCCAGCCTGCCACATCCAGACATGTTTATGACCTCATAGGTTGAGAGCCCAAGCTCTCAGAGGTCTGAAGCAAAGCCTGCTCTGAGTAGAGGTGCTTCATACCTCCTCCAGGCCGTAATGGTCTTCCAGAGCGGGAAGCCTCAAAGGCGGTACTGCTTTTGAAATGAAATCCAAGCTCCCCCAGATAGTGAAGGATACCCACCCCCTCTCCTGCTCCACATTTGGTGGAAGGACAGGTGGGAAAATTAGTTAGATGAGGAGGAGTGTCCAAATTCAGCCAACACCACATCTAAGGTGTGGCAGGCGATGTAGACATTAGTTTTGAAATTCCACCTTCTTGAGATGTTGGGAAAATAATCTATCAGGGCTAGGGTAGTGCCCCTCCCAACAGGAAGTGGTCACTTAGTGGGTGTAGACACCCTAAAGGTAGGTAGCCCATTGGCTACTACCTGTCTCCCCCCTTAACGTCCCTAAATTTAGGGGCAGATTTACAATTACCTTGCGACACATTTGCGCCGCCGTTGCGTACAAAAATGCGGCCAATTTACAACGTGACGCTTCTATGGAGATCCAAAGTTAGCCCACTGCAGAGTAAGAAGTATGCAGTATGCAGATGACATTATTCTATGCAGCCAGACTCCAGTAGGCTTAGAGCGCTTGATTACGAAGCTGCTGGAATACACTAAGGAGCTTGGTTTGTCTCTCAACTACAATTAAACTAAGGTCATCTGTTTTTCAGCAAATACCGTGCCCAACAGAAAAAAAATATAAGGGGTATGCAGCCTGATCCAGCGCGGCTAATATAAATTTTTCCTTATGACACTAATCCAGACAAAACACCTACACGACCTATATCACTTGAAAACTTATGTCAGTGGGGCCCATAACACCGCATACATACATTCATTCAATTTTCTGGATCAAGCGCTAAGGAAAAATGTGCTGCTGGGCTAACGGGATACCTTATTAAAATGACAGAATTATAACCTATACATTATATACATTAACTTCGGTTCCTGTCGGTTCTAAACATCAAGGTACTCTGTTATTCACTCGATGGACCAACTAGTAGAATCCGTTGATGGCGATTAAGACCAGCTCAATCACAATTAAAACTTTTACCATTTATAAATCACAATTTTATTTAAAAGAACCACAGACTCATTTAGAGTTAGAATATAGTTTTATCGAAATTCTTTAAGAAAAGAGTAAGGTTCATTTAAGCAAATACATTTAATATATCAATAAGCATTTAAGTAAAAGGTTAAAGATAAAGATGGGAAAAACTCATCACCCTTGGCCATAGGGCCATGACAAGAATAGTTCATCAGGAAAGAAAGATGAACTGCAGGTCACAGGATAGGATTCCCAAAACTGACTGTCTGTCCCGCTAACCTCCTCGGACACAATCTCCGCCCGGGCAACTCCCGCAACGGTCTCGTTCCTTCCCCAGTCAAAGTCCAAAGTTCAAAATGACAGAGTCTCTCGCAGCATCAGGATAGTATAAATGAAGAAAAGGTTTTTTCATAACTTAAGAGCAGACTCTCTTATACCCTATTTTCTGGCTCTCTACACTTAAAAGTTGCAATATTTAGGGGCAGAAATCACGCTAATTGGTCCATTGGAGGGGCGGTGATGGCCACCTCATCGCCCTCCTTGTTCGAACCAGTTTGAGGACAATAACGCATACAATAAGTATCATGATCCGAAATGTGCAAAGGTAGTTCAATTCGTTAATGTATTTTGTAACAAACTCTGATGGTCACACATTAGTTCATCCTTTGTCGCTCGATTCTCTCATCCATTCCCATACATTTATGCTGATCTCTTGGCACGATCCTTGTGGCAGGTCAGACCGGCCTTGACATCTCTCACTCCGGGCACAGGCCGCATACACGTGACTAGAGCAATCGCACTGCTCATGTGCGGGGGCCATTTTATTCCTCACACGAGATCTCATCCTTTCCGGCGGACATTTTCGAAGCACGGCCTAGCAGTCCAGAACGAAAATAATATAAGGATAAACACAACAGAAATTAAACACGGAAAATAAACCTTTCTGTTTACCACCACCATTCTAAAGACCTGTGTTAGGTATTACCTAGCATAAGCTACATTTAAAGCCATTTTACTTACCATCTGCATTCTTTGCTACGGTGCTATTTTACTATGCAACACAATCATGCAATTTACTCTATTTACTACTCAAATCACAATACTGGTTATTTTGCTTCATATTTGTAAATAAATTAGATTTCGCAGTTATTAGCAAATTGCCTACGTGTAATGTTTAACAAAAAGGTGCATTTGTTGATTAGTTCATGTGTTTCAAACGGTTAGTATCATTAATTGTTATGGGGTCATTAACTTCCAAGGGGTACAGAAAAAATATTTTGTTTCCCCTGCTCCATCAATTCCCCCCTTTGGTGATTTTTAACATCACCACTAAAACCTATCCCTACAAAAATTTATCAGGAAAATTGTTTCTTGTCCACTTGCATTTGTTATTTTAGACAATTGTGTTCTTTTCATCTTGTTTCTTAGACCTTTTATACATGTTCTCCTTGAACTCTTCCAATTCGATCTCCCCTATCTCCCATTCTCTTTCTTTATTTTTCTCATTTTCTCCTTTTGCTTTATTTTGTCTTTTTCTTCTTTTGACACACACATATGCTAATCTTAATAATAGTATTATCACTACTACTAAAGTCACTGGAATCAGTATTTTTCCAATTAAAGAACTACCTATTTCGGTGAACCATTTCCTTACTGAGGAAAAACCCTTACCAAGCTTCTCCCAAGCACCTTCAACCACAAGTGGGGTAATTTCTTTATGCAATTCAGTAATGTTCTTTATATACTTCTGTATTTTCTGACTGTTGTCTGGAATGTAAGTGTAACAATATTGTACCTTCAGCATTCCACAGACTCCACCCTCTTTTGCCAAAAGAATGTCAAGGGCAAGTCGATTTTGCATTACCATAGCTCTCATGGCAATCATTTCAGTATTTATCATCAAAACTCCTCCAGCAGTATTCGTTGATAAACGATCTACTACTGTAGACAATTTCTGAATTTTGTATGCATTCAAAGATACACCCACTGCTGGTATCAATGCTCCAAAAATGTCACCTATTATTTCTGAGAAGCTTTCCCTTCTCCTACGGGTTAATGGTTTACCTATCTCGTGAATTCCTTTTGTTCCTCTCTCCACATGAAAAATCTTTGGAAAGACTAGGCCTAGATAGCATGATCCGTACCAATGGTCCGAAAATCTATTGTATGCTCGGTTTCTGCAAATATAATGGATCCCTGGAAATACTGGATCTTTTCCTCCTTTGAATCCCCATCCTCCTAAAATTTTATATGTATCTCGGCACTCACTAGAACCCACGAAATAGTTATCATATATAGTGTTATCTCTTTTAATACATAATTTTCCCTGTTGAGGCCAATCTAAAACCATGGCTGCATTTGTTTCGCTCTTGTCATAACTTTCCTCTTTAAACGCCCAAGGTGGGGTTTTTGTCTTTTCTTCCTTTGCCTTTCTTTGAAACTTAACTCTTCTGTTTTCCACCATGTCTAAGAAAACCTTTTCTTCCTTTCTTAACCTACAGGTAAGATTATGTCTAAATGCATATTCTAATGTTAATTCTTTTGTTTCTAAAACATATTCTCCAAAAATCTTTGCAAATTTCACCTTATTTAGTTCAGGGACTATGGGAAGTTTAGCAAAAACAGCATCTGTGTCAGTATAGTAATACTCTAACTTACCTGTTTTGTAAAATAAGCTAGCTAAAACACTACAAGTTATTCCATATGTCAAAGGAAGATGATGATACGTCACACCTTCTGTTACAGACACAGGTAACTGCATACATACATAACAATCTCTGACATCCATTGTTTCCACATATTCATATAAGAGTTTCGTGAAGACATTCTTGGAGAAATCAGTTATTGACTTATCCCTATGAAATTCAGTACTATCTATCAGTGTGGCGGTGTTCTTTATGTTAGATTTCTTGTCACTATTCGTGTCATTCATGATTGCAGATGTATTTTCTACAACTAATCATAGTGGAATTAATATTGCTAAAATGAACCAAATAAACATTAGAAAACCTGTACAATAGAAACACATCTTACACCATCTACGGAAAAACCCACATCTAGATCTTTTATTCTCAGTGTCTACCATGTTGAAATATTATCTAATTATATGTACAGAAATGTGTTTTCCACACCTCAAAATGACTTTTTGCCATTTTACCCTTTCTTTCAATGTTTACTGGAACCAGTTGCTTTTGACGCACTTTCGTAGTCTTTCAGAAATGTTTCTTTTCTTTGTCTTTATCAGTTTTGTGTCTAGTCCGATTTTCTTTCTTTGACTTTCAAGATGGGAGCAGTTCACTCTCACCCACTTGTTCACAGTCTTTTTCTAGGTTCTCGTGACTGCTATCCACTTCTTTAATGTCAGGCAGTGCTATGTATACCCATTCAGGTGACTTGTATTTCAAGTTAGGTCTTTTCACTCTTTTGGGTCTCTGCAATTGTCTTTTATTTGTTTTTCTTTGTCTCTCTCGACTTGTTATTTCATTTACTTGTTCTGCATTGTCTTTGTTCAAATTTATTAGCTTTTATCTCAGTCTTTTAATTTCGTTGGGCCAATTATCTCCTTTCCTTGGCCTTTTCAGTTCACTTTCCTTTTCTTTTCGTTCCACTTTCCAAGTTCTTTTTCTTGGTCCTATTCTTTGCTTTCTTTCTTCTTCACTCTCTTCAGATTCTGTCTCAGATCTCACTTCACTTTCTCTAACTCTGAACTTTATGATCTCAGCCTCTTTGTCTGAATCTGAATCTCCTCGTGTTTCTTCCGCTTGTAATTATGAGTCTAATCCTCCTCGTGTTTCTTCCGCAATTTCCTCACTCTCTCTGTCTGAATCTGAATTTTCTTGAGTTGCCTCCACAATTTCCAGAGGAATTTCCCCAAAGCTTGTACTTGCTGTCTATTTGTTCAATTTCTCCTGTGTTTCAATATCAGTTCTTTTGTTTTCGGACTCTTTTGTTTGTTTTTCACTGCATTCAGGTTGGTCTGCTTCAGATGCCGAACTGGCATCTGATATTTCCAGATGTCGACTTACAGGTCGAGCTTCAGGATCTGGAACTCTGATTGTTTCAGTCTCTGCTTCAGATGCCGAGCTGGTATCTGATATTTCCAGATGTCGACTTACAGGTCGAGCTTCAGGATCTGGAACACTGATAGTATGGCTGGCATGAATCCAATTGTTCACACCTGCACACTTTACTGCAGTTGTTGTCACTAGAATCACCTGGTGTGGCTTGTCCCAGCGTGGAACCAAGCAATTTCTTCTTCTGTGGACTTTTATGCGGACCCAGTCTCCTGGACTCAGATCATGAGCTGGTTTTCTTTCAAGAGTGGTTGCATCCGGCCCAACCTGATGAAACACAGAATGTACCACATCAGCCAATCCTTTGCAATAGTCCAGTACGAGATCATCAGTTATAGTCAGCCGTTTGTTCACAGGTACGTATGCTTGTCTCATTGCTCGTCCCATTATTATTTCATGGGGACTCAAACCTGTTTTTCTGTGAGGTATGCTTCTGATGCTCATCAGCACCAATGGTAAAGCATCGGGCCATTTGAATCCTAGGGCTTGACACATTTTCCCTAACCTATTCTTTATTGTGCCATTTACTTGCTCTACCACTCCAGAAGCCTCTGGTCTGTAGGCACAATGCAGCTTTTGTTTAATGTCTAGTGCTTCACATATTAGTTGTATGATTTCATTCTGGAAATGTGTTCCTCTATCTGTTTCTATCGTTACTGGAAAACCATATCTAGGAATGAATTCTCTCAGCAGGAGCTTAGCTACAGTAACTCCATCATTCCTTCTTGTCGGATAGGCTTCCACCCAACGAGAAAACAAACAGATGACCACCAGGACATACCTCAATCTGTTACTCGGAGGCATTTCAATAAAATCTAATTGCATTCTGGTAAAAGGACCTCCTTCACGTCCTATTGTTCCCAAACTCACTACTGTCTTCCTTCCAGGATTTATTTGTTGGCATATAAGGCATCTTTGGCAAAGACTTTCAGCTATAGCCCTAAATTTTGGGTTGTACCAGGTCTGTTTGAAAAGTCTGATCATGGCATCTCTACCTATGTGTGCCTGTCCATGGTACATCCGTGCCATGTTAGAGATCATGCTATCAGGCACAACTGGTCTTTCATCCATGTAAACCCAGACTTCATCTTCCTCCCTCCGTCTGCAACCTGATTTTATCCAAACATCTTTTTCCTCATCATTTGCCTCTTCCTGCAATTGTTTCACCTCTTCCCATGTTTCAACTGGGTTAGTAAACAGTAAGGGACATGAAATATTTTCTCTTTCCCTTCTCCGATTCATTGAAGTCATATTTCTGGCACAATATTGAGCTAATTCATCAGCAAATTTGTTACCTACTGCAATGTAATCAGTTCCATTTTTGTGAGCAGTGCATTTTACTACTGCAATCTGTTTAGGCAGCTGTATCGCCTCAAGCAACTTCTTCACAAACTCACCATTTCTAATAGGAGACCCTGAGGAAGTCAGGAATCCCCTCTGGGACTAGATCTGTCCAAAATCATGGACCATGCCGAAGCCATACTGGCTATCCGTGATCACAGTAATTCGGAAATTCTTTCCCAGTTTGCATGCTCGAATCAGAGCAATCAGCTCAGCAACTTGGGCTGAACGTATCCCTCTCGAACAAGATGCTTCCATTAGCCGTACATACAGCATACGCAGCACTTAAAACTCCTTCATTTGTCCGCAAGCACGATCCATCCACAAACATTACATAATCTGATTCTTTTAAAGGTTCATCCCTAATATCAGGGCGGGGCTTTGTGCAAAACTCAAGCACATCCAAACAGTTATGATCAACGTCATCTATGACCTCTGGATTTACTGCATCTGGCAGTGAGGTGGAAGGATTTACACTCGTGCATCTTACAATGGTTACATTGTCTGCACCCAAGATCACTTTTTCATACCTAGTCAGCCGACTATGTGTCATGAATTGGGTTTTTGTTCGGGTCAGAAGGATTTCAACTGAATGGGGGACATATACTTTCAAAGGATATCCCATCACAATGCCTTCACTCTGTTCCAGACTCACACAAGTAGCAGCTGCTGCTTTCAGACATCCAGGCAACGCTTTTGCCACCGGATTCAGAACAGCTGAAAAATAAGCTATTGGTCGTTTCATTCTTCCATGCCTCTGTACTAGTGCTGAGAGTGCACATCCGTCTCTCTCACTACAATACAGCTCAAATTCTTTCTCATAATCAGGCATTCCCAATGCTGGTGCCTCACGCAAACTTGTTCTCAGTTCCTCGAAAGCCTTCATTTCCTCCTCATCCAGTTCAATCAGATCTTTTTCAATCGCTGGAAAGGTTTTTCAATCAATGAAAATCCACTTATCCACTGTCAGCAATAACCAACCATTCCAAGGAACATTGTCACCTCTCTTTGTGTCATTGGGGCTCTCATTCCTTTAATAATCCTTATTCTCTCTGTTGTCACTTTTTAATTAATTAATTAATTTAATTAATAATCACCAAACTAATCTATAGTAACCATAACTCTGCTACCAAGAAATCTGATCCAGCGTGGCTAATATAAATGTTTCCTTATGACACTGATCCAGATAAAACACCTACACGACCTAAATCACTTGAAAACTTATGTCGGTGGGGCCCATAACACCGCATACACACATTCATTCAATTTTCTGGATCAAGCGCTAAGGAAAAATGAGCTGCTGGACTAGCGGGATACCTTATTAAAATGACAGAATTATAACCTATACATTATATACATTAACTTCAGTTCCTGTCGGTTCTAAACATCAAGGTACTCTGTTATTCGGTCGATGGACCAACTAGTAGAATCAGTTGATGGCGATTAAGACCAGCTCAATCACAATTAAAACCTTTACCATTTATAAATCACAATTTTATTTAAAAGAACCACAGACTCATTTAGAGTTAGAATATAGTTTTATCGAAATTCTTTAAGAAAAGAGTAAGATTCATATAAGCAAATACATTTAATATATCAATAAGCATTTAAGTAAAAGGTTAAAGATAAAGATGGGAAAAACTCATTACCCTTGGCCATAGGGCGATGACAAGAATAGTTCATCAGGAAAGAAAGATGAACTGCAGGTCACAGGATAGGATTCCCAAAACTGACTGTTTGTCCCGCTAACCTCCTCGGACGCAATCTCCCCCCGGGCAACTCCCGTAACGGTCTCGTTCCTTCCCCAGTCAAAGTCCAAAGTTCAAAATGACAGAGTCTCTTGCAGCATCAGGATAGTATAAATGAAGAAGAAGTTTTTTCATAACGTAAGAGCAGACTCTCTTATACCCTAATTTCTGGCTCTCTACACTTAAAAGTTGCAATCTTTAGGGGCAGAAATCACGTTAATTGGTCCATTGGAGGGGTGGTGATGGTCACCTCATCGCCCTCCTTGTTCGAACCGGTTTGAGGACCATAACGCATACAATAAGTCGCATGATCCGAAATGTGCAAAGGTAGTTCAATTCGTTAATGTATTTTGTAACAAACTCTGATGGTCACACATTAGTTCATCCTTTGTCGCTTGATTCTCTCATCCGTTCCCATGCATTTATGCTGAACTCTTGGCTTGATCCTTGTGGCAGGTCAGACCGGCCTTGACATCTCTCACTCCGGGCACAGGCCGCATACACGTGACTTGAGCAATCACACTGCTCATGCGCGGGGGCCATTTTATTCAGCACACGAGATCTCATCCTTTCCGGCGGACATTTTCGAAGCACGGCCTAGCAGGCCCGAACGAAACTAATATAAGGATAAACACAACAGAAATTAAACACGGAAAATAAACCTTTCTGTTTACCACCCGCCATTCTAAAGACCCGTGTTAGGTATTACCTAGCATAAGCGACATTTAAAGCCATTTTACTTACCATCTGCATTCTTTGCCACGGTGCTATTTTACTATGCAACACAATCATGCAATTTACTCTATTTACTACTCAAATCACATTACTGGTTATTTTGCTTCATATTTGTAAATAAATTAGATTTCGCAGTTATTAGCAAATTGCCCATGTGTAATGTTTAACAAAAAGGTGCATTTGTTGATTAGTTCATGCGTTTCAAACGGTTAGTATCATTAATTGTTATGGGGTCATTAACCAAGGGGTACAGAAAAAATATTTTGTTTCCCCTGCTCCATCAAGCCCAAAACAGCATAGAGCAGAGTGCCTCCTATAATTATCTGGGAGTAGTGGTTGATTCAAGGTTCACCCTTTAACAAGCTTTAACAATGCTCAATATGCATGATGCCTGGGACACCAATTATAGTTTTAATGCATTCAAAAAAATAGCCAACAAAGCTGCAAAACAAAAAGCTTGGATAATGGACAAAGCTGCCCTAGCAAAGAAAAAACATGGCTGGATGGTTTTATCCTCATATGAGATCCGATCACCTCAACCGTATCTTGTCCAACATATAACTCCATCAATGCAGCATTTGCTAATTTTGATCGAGTTGGGAGCTTTTAGTTCAAAAGATCAGGTCCCAACATGGAAACAATCATGGCCAACCATGCTTTGTAGACTTTGTGGCCAGGCTGAAGAGACTCTTATTCATTTTTTGTGTATTTGCCCAGCTGTAAATAATTTGAGGCGGTATTATTTACTCCGTGTATTACGCACTCTCCAAGTAAGATCATGTCGACCGGCCGTAATGTTACTACTGAACAGCTATTTGCTACAGACCTCAAGCAGGGCTGCCAGATTTTTGCAAAAAGTTAGCACATTATTACTAAAATCAAACACATAGCGTTCACTTTAGCGCTTTTTTTAGTATATATGACCAACACATCGCATCTGCACACTTAGCATATTTGGTATCCTGGTGGTGGTTATAGAAGGCTCAGCATAGACCCGCAGAATTTACTTGATTTTAACAACTATGAAACACATTATCCCACACGTTTTAAGGATTGAAGTCAACACCACAGACACAGTGATTGCATATTATTCAGACATCAAATTATGTTATACACCATACTACATGTCTGAATGTCATTAGTGCTAAGTCTATTTTTGATACCATCATTGTTATGGTGATACGTATACTTGTATTTTTGCACATGATTTTAGCAATGAAATTGAGGATTACTAACATCTAGCAATCAACTTGTTTATAGTTTATATTGCAATTTTGCACATGATTCTGGCCAGGAAATCGTGAATCTGTAACATCTGGTTTACATTTGCACTTTGCACGCAATTTTAGCTATGTAATTGAGGATGTATGCATATTTGCATTTTGCACAGTAATGAAATCTGATGACCATCTAAAATCAGTGTTATATTGTACAGTTCATATTGCACTTTTGTTCATGATTTTAGCCATGAAATAGAGGATCAGCAATACCTAGTATACATTTGTATTTTGCACATGATTTTAGCCACAAGATCAAGGAAGGTTTAAATCGAGGATTAACTAATATATAGTTGACTTATACACAATTGGTAGCTGATTAACGTTGAACTTGTAAATAGGAAAGTTTCTTTTGTTCTTTTTATTTCTCTCTTCTTTTCTTTTCTTTTCTTTTTGATAATTTTATGATTTTAATACAAAATTGTAATGGTTTTAATTAACTACATGCAATAAACATTTACTTACTTACTGTGTGACGTCACATTGTAAAGCCCTGCGTCACATTATACCTGTGTCAGGTATAATGTATGAAGGGTGGGCGTTCCTACGCAGGAAAGCCTCATAAAAGTGACGCAGTGATATCTACAAGATTTCACTTCGTCACTTCAAGGACGTCACTGCGTCAAAACCTTCGGCCTGCTTGAAGCAGGTGGAAGGAGTGACACAGTGTAGTGGGAATAGGCCTAAAAATGCATTGCTGGAGATTTGTTGTGCTTGCGACACAACTCCAGCAATGCGTGACTTTTGCCCCAACAGATACGTCAGAATTTCTGATGCATCTGTCAATCCTTGCGCCATGGTGCACCGTATTGTAAATACGGCGCATCCATGGTGGCGCAAGGGTTTCTCAGTGTGGCACAGGGAAAGTGACGCATCTCTACAGATGGGTCACTTTCTTGTCAATCTGCTTCTTAGTATTTAGGTGGCATCCCTGGACCTTGAACTTCAGATTAGATGGACACAAAGAAGAAATGGACCAAGAAGTGCTGCTGCCCAAGAACTGAAGCCCTGCTGCAGAGAAATTGGGGCCAAACCATGCCTGAAGGACTCGACAATAGGGGTGTGATGCTTTGCCTTGCCACTGTGAGGACTCCAAGAACCGTGGAGCACCTCCAGTCTTAAGAAAACTGCCAAAGAAACTCCCTTGGAGCAGAGGCTCTTCTCCCCTGTAACAGAAGTCACCGAACCGCAGACTCCGGACTAACTGACTTGCTGTTCCCTCGTGACTTCAACGCAGCACCCAGACCAAAATTGGTACACCAGCTCCGAAGGGTGAAATCAGTCCCTCCACCAAGTTTGGGGACACCTGGATCTACCAGAGCCGTGCTGTACCAATACCCAGGGTACTGGACCTCCTGCACCGAGATGAAGTGTTCCCTATGGAGTCCAATTGCCCAGGAAGAAAGCACCTATCAAGGGACATCAAGACCCCTAAAACCTACATCGTGAGTGGCCCAGCTGTCCGAAAATCACCTCTTCAAATTGCCTGCTCCTGACCGTGAGGACATCTTGATGCACACTGCCTGGCTGACCTTTCTGCTCTGCACCTGGCCCAACCGCCACCGGTAATGATGATCCAGCTGTGCTCCTATGGCCCTAAGGCCCCTGTGACCTGCTTCCTCGAGTGGGCCCCTACAGACTTACCTGCAAGTCCCCTAGTGCTATGCGTTTTCAAGTGCCCCCCTCTCCCTTAGATCACCAGCTACCAATGACCTCAGCACTCTACTCCAGGCCGAATCCCCTAGAATCCACTGGTGGAACATTGGACCTGGCCTTGCTAACTACCGAAATCCAAGCGGTGAACCTTGAAGGTCGACTCTATGTTCTTACATGCATTTTTGTCTTTTTTCCTATTGATCTCAGTGGTGCTTAATTGTGCACAAATGTGATTGATTTTGCAAACTCTAAAAACTCATAACTTTAAAAGTACTTACTGCAGAACAAAGTTCTTTTTCTGAAAAATTATATAAAAATCGATCGTATTTTTGCAAATTGGTCTGGGATTTATTCTTGAGTGTGTGTCTCATTTATTGCCTCTATGAGTACAACAAATGCTTAGCACTACCCTCTGATAAGTATAATGGATCACCCACAATACCACAAATAGGGCATTAGTATTATCTACTTTTGCCTTTGTAAACCAATAAGGGACTCACTGGACTCTCTGCACTGTGTACTTCGTTTTAGCACACTATATAGAGAGCCAGCTTCCTAGTCTCTAAATTTGTTTTTCACTACTGAGAGTCCTACTCCTCTTATAGGTTAACATTGGGAATTACCTATTACACTTAATAAAGTATAATTCCGAATTGTGAGAAGGTGAGGTACCATGTTTAGTACCCCTGGAACAAATCCTCTTTAATGGTGAAATTTGATTTTTAGTTACCATTTTGAAAATGCCACTCTTAGAAAGTTGGACATTTTCCTTCTCTTAGCTTTTTGGTGTCTGCTGCCTGTGTCTGATCCCTGGCTGGGCTGGGTGATAGTTCAATTTGTGCATAACCTCTAGACAGTCCCATACAAAGGAATGGCTGGGTGTTACTTCATGCATCTTTCTGGGAGAAAGAGAGCAACAAGAATAGGCTTTGCTCTGACCACACACAAAGAGCTGCACAACCCCCTGTAGTGAGTCAGGAACCATGGCAGGGTGAAGGGACCTCTGTGCACTTCAAAGACCCTTCTTTGAAGTCACCCCCACTTCAAAGGCACAAAGGAGTATAAGCACTGGACCTGCTGCTCTGGAAGACTTCTGCCTTGCTGTGCTCTCTCCTGCCTGCTTGCTCCCTTTCACTGTCCCAGGGCGTCTCCAGGGGCTAGCCGACTAGCCTCCTGTTCTCAATGACTTACGGACATCAAAGTCTTTAACACTGCTCCTGTGCTTGGGTCATTGGAAGTGACTCAATCGATCAATCAGTCAGGGGGCATGTAAAGGGCAATTATTCACTTGAAAGGTCTCAAGAGGGGGGGACTGCTAGTCCATCGAAGGCGCTTTTGTTCAGTTGAAGAACCAGGTCTTGTGGTCCTTCCTGATTTGACTCCAGATCCTTGTTTCAGTGAAACTGATGCATTCTCTGCTGCGATGAGCAGAAGCAATGTATTGCCGTTGAAGCGGGAACAGAATTGGTGCATCACACTCTGGGTCTGAGCAGCGTCATCAGAACCGCCTCAGCAGAGCCACTGCATCACTGCTACTACGGAAGGATGATTGATGCATCCCTTTGATATCATGGAGAAACCCGGGGCATCAGCTATGGAATCAACACGGAGACAACCACATCACCGCCACTACTGATGGACGAACACCGCATTCCATCGACAGCGTGGAGAAACCCGACTCATCGGCTACAGAATCAACACATCACGGAACTAACACTTCGTCTTCACAAATTTGTGCATCGCCATCAGCGGATAGAGCAAATCAACACATCTCCTCAACTGCAGGACTGACATCAACACATCACTCAACTGCATCCCGCATCTTTTGTTTAAGACCAAGGATTAAGGTACTTTTGCTAAGCGGGCCCTAAAAGGGTCGTGTAACTGGCTTGAGCTCCATGGCCGGTGGCATGAACTCTTGCCTGTGTCTCAGTCCAGCACAACTCATTAACGCTTAAGGCGCTATTTGCGTCTCAGTGGTATATTTTCCTCTTAATCTTTAAAAAGTAATATCTCTGCTTCTACTTATTTGATTTTTGTCATTTTGGTTTTGTGTGATTTATAAAATCATATTTAATTTTTCTAAACCTGTGTGGTGTCTTTTTGTGGTATTTTCACAGTTTTACTAGTATTGCACAAAAACTTTACACATTCCAGTTTAAGTTAAGCCTGACTGCTCTGTGCCAACCTACCAGAGGGTGAGCACAGGCTTATTTAAAGTGTGTGTCTGACTTAACCTGACTAGGATAGTGGTTCATGCTTGGACAGGGTGCCTGGCAGGAAACCCGATTTCTAGCAAGGAGCAAGACCTAAGGCCTCCACCTTTTAAGAAACATTTGTACTCGATATAGTTTGGACAGGGGGATTGATTCCATGCACATTGCAAGTAATCACCCTCAAGTTGGGAGCCACTCCAGCCATACTAAAGAAGAGAGGGCTCGAATCAAGAATGCCCCCCCCCCGCCCGATCCACCAAACCACATATGATGAGCATGTAAAAAGAGGACACCCTAGTGGAAAAACAATTAACAATCCACGTTAATGTGGGAACAACAATAAAATTCCACAACAAAATCCCCCAAGGACAGTTGCACAGCGGTATTTTATTCAAATCATGATGACTCATAACAAGAACTCACTGTTGGTGAACCGAATACACCAGGTTAGTGACTGGGGGAGAAAGAAAACGCACACTGTAGAAATTAAGCCCACCCACCCCAGAGTCTCCCACGAAACAATAAGCTCTTTCAAGGATATAAGAATGCCTGGGTCATAGGTATCAGATGGCCAAAAAGGCAGTTCCAGCAGCAGGTTCTCTTCCTTTGGTTCCGAAGTGGAGTATTTTGTCTTTAAATAATGATGTTTCCAGTTCCAGGCATAACACGAGGAAGGACAACACTGGAATCACAGCCTAGGTCTCTCTCAGAACCAGTGCCAGAGTACTTTGTGGCTAAAGCTCTATCTCCTCCTCATGGTCCCTTCCAGTCCCAAGACTGATGTGGTGTGGGGCATGTCCCCGAACTGTGTCATTTGTGCATTGCCGGTGCAGGGGGACACATCAAATGTTCCAAGTGATTGCAAGCATCATAGTTGTCCAGTCAGTTCCAGGCCTCTGCAGAAGTGTAAAAAAACTGGTTTTACCATCAAGTTGCAACTGTAGACTGATTGGGAACAGTAGGGTGTAGGGGATAGATAATTCATGTAGCCTTTTCTGTAGAGAGGGGAAGGATGCCCTGTGCTTGTCAAAGCAGAAAGTCATGATCATAAAAGCGAAGGAGGCGGGACACCACCAGTGTTGGGTAGGTGCCAGGTGGCAAGTCGTCACCCTGTGCATCCGTTCGAGGGCATAACATTTTGAGAGGCCCTCCAGGGCCACCACCTCCTGCAACAAATTCTGCAGAAATGCAACAATGGATCCCTCTTCAATATTTTCTGGCCCTAGCCAGTCAAATGTTGTTGCACATGGATCTACCCTTCTAGGCTGCAATTCTAGCTTTAAATGTTTTAATGTGTATAGCCATATCAATAACTTTGGATGTTTGATACTTCATATATGGGGCCAGTTCAGACACGTAGTTTTTAACCGTGCGCACCTAGTCAGACATTTTGCTGTGGCTGTCCCGCAAGAGGATGAGGTCCATCACCAAAAAAACTATGACAGCCAGGATCACATAAAGTTTAGTGCCAGTGTCAGGCCCACCTCAGCAGGCGTAGAGGAGGCCTGAGAGTTGGGGGTAGGACCTCCAATTGCAGGCAGTGGTTAGGAGCCATCCTTCACACAGTGCATGTGTCCCATAGTGCAGTGTTGAGAGTGTCGGGCAGGCAATGGCAAAGGGGTGGACAGTCAGGAAATGGGCCTGACACAGTAGTCTATGTGGGGTATCTTAGTGAGAAAGGAGGGGTTCAATTGTGCTCAATGTAGTTGTACTAGGTGAGTGGTGGGTCAGTGGTCTAATGAATATGCGATGTTACATTGCATGCAATACATCACATGCCATTACAATGCGGTCGTTAATATGACCGCATTGTTACATCGCATACCATTACAACGCAAGTCGTTACAATGACTTGCTGTAGGGGGTGATGGATGTTGGAATAGTATAATTTATTATTCCAACTCCAGTCTGTCCAACACCTTCTGCCCTCTACAGCAAGTTGTTGTAACGACTTGCGTTGTAATGGTTTGCGATGTAACAACGCGGTTCTTGTAAAGACCGCATTGTAATGGCATGCGATGTATCGCATGAGATGTATCGGATGTCTCCCTAGTCTAATACTCACATGGCCTCAGACATGCCTGCAGACAGAAGGAACCCCATATCCGGAGGCTCTGATTTTATTCACTATTATCTGTGAAACCAGCAACTAGAATAGTATTTAGTCCCTTCATCTGCATCATAACGTAACTAAGATCGCTATATACTTCTTTTAGCGCAGAAAGAATAGAAAGTGACATCCGGCTATCTACAGACATTACTAATCCTTTTTGCCTGTCCAGGCGATGCATGTCCATTGGACAATCAGTATACCCTTATTGAAATCACATCAGGATATCTTTCTGTATTTTGCGGCATAAACTGATGTCCCATCGTCATTTGTTTTTGAGATTGTATTTGAAATATCGTATTGTCCTTATTCAATTGTGCATCATCATAGCTCTACTATCCAAATTAAGAATTCATCAATTGCTTTCACTGTGGCCATCTTCCTGACGAAGGCACCTTGGCAGTGCCGAAACGCGCGTAGAATTCCACCAGTCAACTGAATTTGTGCCACGTTTTTGATAGTGTATTGCAAATTTTGTGCTGATTTATTAATTCATGATAATGTGTTATCATTCTAACAATGTTTTTAATTTGTTTTCAGTATGGTTGTGAGTTTGTATGATGGATATGAAAGTGAATGAAGGGAATCCGTTTCAAACTGTTGCCAATTCGTCTGACAGACTCGCTGTCATAACCACGCCGTAATCTTGCTGGAACACTGGGTTGCTGACACTGGATCCCCGGCTAGCGGACTACACTTCCCAGCACTATTAGCGGCGCGTACACCGCTGATGGCAGGAGAGCGCTTGGGGAGTCCCTTAAAACAACGCCCATGGCTCTCGCAGTGCGGGAATCCGTTTCAAACTGTTGCCAATTCGTCTGACAGACTCGCTGTCATAACCACGCCGTAATCTTGCTGGAACACTGGGTTGCTGATGCTGGATCCCCGGCTAGCGGACTACACTTCCCAGCACTACTAGCGGCGCGTACACCGCTGACGCTAGGAGAGCGCTTGGGGAGGCCCTTAAAACAACGCCCAGGGCTCCCGCTGCAGGACGAGGCAGGGCAGGGCCACCCCTTTTGCACCAAGACATCAAGACAAACATCAACTCGCGAAATCTGGTAAGAGAAATATATTCTGATCCCCTGTTATCATAAACCATTATACTGACTAACGATGGGAAAAAGGAAATTGCCACTAAAGGGGAAAGTGCTCCCAAAGAGTGTGCCAATTACCAAATACTTGAAAAATGCTGTGGGGCTTATTAATAGTGAAATTGTCCATGTCGAGGAGCAATTGGCAGCTACACAAACAGCTCTTGATGCTGCCCTAAAAGAATCTGCACTCGAAGGCGAGAAGGCCACCGCCATAAATGTGTCTAACCTGGGGAACACAGGGGAGGAAATTGACACGCTTCCAATATCTCCCCCGGCAAAAAAAAAAGAAGGAAGCCCTGCGAACCACAAACAATGTTACTGCGGAGCAGTTACCATCAAATGCCAAAATTAAACCGAAGCCCAAGCTAAAAAAAGGCGATAAAAACCCAGGGACCTTAAGGGGGGAAAATAACCCTACCAACCCAAAGTCACAAGACCTTGAGACACTATTTAAAAGACTTCATGGCAAATTGGACAGTATAGAAAGACGCCTAATGTCAGAGATCAAATTGTTACAGAAAGACATGGCCTTTCTAACGGAAATGGTGATTGAAATTTTACCTTCAAAACCTATGAACAAAGTTACTAGTATCACCAAACCTACTAAGTCTATTTCTAGGCCGATGGAAAACGCTAAAGAAAACAGGGGCCAAACTATTAATCACCCTACTAACCAAAGTCAGGACATTGTTGCTGTAGAGGACGTATCACCATTACAAATTTTACCTTGCTTAATGCCATATAAAGCTGATATTCCACCCGCAATAAGGGAGCAGCAAAATATACAATCAACTAGGATAAATAGAACCAAAGAAGATAATAATAACGTCAAGGGGACATTAAATCTCCCCCCACCGGCGACTCCATATGTTATTATCTTAAATAATGTTCCAAAAACAGTGGTAAACCAGAAGGAAACATATGAGTCCCTGAAAAATCAAGTAGTCCATTGGTTTTCTGTCAATGCGGATGCTGGGGTGAATATATTGCAAGAAGCCATCATTATGATAAGGAGAGTGAATTGGGTGGGTAAATCCAGAAAAACATCTCAGGGGATTTCATTGTTGTAAATTTTCGGGATTGTGAATTGGTGGGTGATTTGCTGAATGTTTTATCAAATGATGATATTGGGTATATTCCTGAAAATGCTAATCATATAATGGCTGTCCCACTGGGATATTTTTATAGGCCTAGTCATAGCAACGCCTATGTAAACATGAGTCAATGTCAACGTTTGACACAACCCATACCACTGCACAATAGATAGGCAGCATTAAGAAGATGCAGTGAAGTAGATTGACTCAGAAGGGGCTCGGCTAGGTTATCTGAAATGAAAACGGATTATATCATTAAAAAGAGTGTGGAAGCCGCAGATGTTAATATGATTACACAAAGGGAGGCACATTTTCTGGATGGCACCTTGGATAGTTGTGAGGGTGATATTGATATATCTAATTTTGTGATGATCTTAGAACCTGACGATTTAATAGTACCATCGCAAAAAGGTGATCTGGATAAACATATGAATTGCAATATTGATTATATTCCCACTTGTAACACAAGTAAAGCTATTCCGGGTAAATACCAAAGTGAATCCCTAAACCTTATGACATGGAATGTCGCAGGGATCAAAAACAAAATTAATGATGAGGCTTGGCTGAAAACATTAGATGGGTGTGCGCTAGTTCTACTTCAAGAAACATGGTCTATGGACCCTTTTTTCATAAATGGTTATCAAACTGTTTGTACAAATGCCATTCCATCTAGGGTGGGATGAGCTAAAGGAGGTTTAGCTACTTTAATTGCTACCACATCGCCCATGAATCTAATGAAAATATATTTGTCATCAGAATATTATCAGTTTTTGCTTCTGCAATTAGAAAGAAAGCAGGTTGTTATTGTAATACATTTTTATAATAATATATTTGATAAATCAAAGAGTAAAGTAATTGGGCTATTTGAAAAAGATTTGGATTACTTCCTTGAGGGGGTAGGTGGTGACTATGCATTAATATGGGCAGGGGACTTTAACTGTGTTAAATGTGCCTATGAAGTAGGGGAGCCCTGTGGATATTGTGACCACCTAGGAGACAGGATACATCACTTCTCCCATGATTTATATGAGGAATCCATTAATAATGTGGTGCATAAATATGATTTGGTGATCTTGGATCCCACCCCTGTGGGAGGGTAACTAACCTACCAACATTTGTAGGAGCAAGGTCATCCTCGAATATAGACCACTTTATTGTTTCAGCAAAGCTTAGCGAACTGGTGGAAAATGTATTGGTTAACACCAGTTTATTCAGTGACCATCATCCCTTAACCGTATCATTAAGATTAAAACTGACCCACAAAGAACAGGGTAAGAGATTGGAAAATGATATTGAAACGCAGGGGAATAACGGAGTGTCAATAAAATGGTCAGGAGTAAACCCGGTTATATTCATGACAAAACTTAAGGAAAAAATACAAGATGATATAGAAATTTGTCTGGATAGTTCTGCCCCGAGTCAGGAGATTATAACTGCTTTTAATAAAATTATATTTGAAATTGCTGATGATCTAAGTAGTAAAAGACAGTATAAGGTGCGTGATTCTAATCCTAGATGGTTTAATCATGAATGCTCTAAGCTGAACGGGATCTGAAATTGGCTTTAAAGCAAACACGTAGAGATAGTGCAAGGATCTGTACTCTGCGGAAATTATACAAAAATACCCTGAAAGAAATAAAAAGGGAGATCCGCGAAGGGGCGTGGGAGAAACTAATCCAGGCTGCAGAGTTGAAAGACTCAGCCCTTTTTTGGAAAACAGTTAATCACCCCTTTTTTAAAGATAATACAACAGTAAATATTGATACTGTGGTACCCCCAGAAGACTGGGTTGCCCATTTTGAAGGCATTTGAAGGCATTTTTAACCCAGATGGTGCAAAAATAAGTGAGAATACAAAAGGAAATTTTATAATGGTAGAACCCGTCAATTCTTTACCAATATCGCCAGAAGAGATTAAATTAGCTTTACAAAAATGTGCGAATGGTAAGGCTGCAGGCCCGGACGGGGTACCAATAGATGTTTTTAAGCATGATATGGATTTCTGGATACCCATTTTAACGAATGTTTTTAATGCCACTATTGGGGGCTTTTTACCAGCTACCTGGGTTGAAAGTATCATCGTACCGATTTTTAAAAAAGGTGATAGAGGAAAGCCAAATTGCTACCGCCCAATATCTCTTCTTGACTCCACGTCAAAATTGATGGGCCGTATAATGCTGGAAAGACTTGAAATTTGGGCCAACGAGGAAAAAATACTGACCGATGTACAGTATGGTTTCAGAAGAGGAATTGGGACGGTAGAGCAGTGTTTAAATTTAGAGTTAATAATAGGGAAGTATACTTTAGCAAAGGAAGGGGCGCTACACCTCTGTTTCGTTGACCTTACTAGTGCCTTCGATTTACTCAATCACAGCAAACTATGGCAAACACTGAAAGGGTTAGGGGCCCCCACCGATATAATTACATATTTATCACAGATCTATACCCATTTAACATCTAGGGTACGGTTCGGAAAGAGGGGGGAATGTACACCTGACTTCAGTGTAAAGAGCGGCATCAGACATGGTTGTATATTAGCTCCCCTACTTTTCTCTCTATATGTTAACAATGTAGACCCCTTTTTACAAAATCTTAGTGTAGATGCTCCGAAAGTTGGGACTCGCTCAACCCCCGTACTGCTTTATGCAGACGACGCTGTCCTTATATCAAGGACAGCGAATGGCCTACAAAATCTTATAGAAAACTTAGCCCTGTACATGACAAAGAAAGATTTGAAATTAAATTTAAAGAAAACTTTTGTAATGACATGTGGGGGCAAAAAGCCTAAAAACAAACAGCATCATGTAGGTGGAGTTTTAATTAATAGAGTCTCATCCTTCTCTTATTTGGGGTTGCTTTTTAATAAGAACGGTACATGGAACTCCCATATCGAATTATGTAATATGAAATTTTTAAGATCAATACAGAGCATTTTTAGATTTTCGGCGAAGATAGGTAATAAACCCATCCGTGAAATTTTAGCACTCTATCGGAGCAAATACATCTCAGGGGCCTGTTATGGAGCTGCTATTTGGGGTAGGTCTAACATCACCTCCCTACAGATCCAAGAAAATAAATTCTTAAAAAGATTATTGGCAGTCCCCAATGGGACCGCAAACTATACAATTCATAAAGAATTATCAGCTCTGTACATTAGTGATACAATAAATGTTGCAGGTCTCACCTTTTGGTATGGCATTTGGTCTAAGGACGAAACAAAACTCACAAAAGAATTAATTATGGACTGTCTAGCACTCGATCAGAGTAGGAAGATTCCATGGCTGGAGCATATTCACAATATTTTAAAACATTGCAAACCTGACATGGATAGAAGAGACCCCCTTCTATACAGGAGCTTAGTAAACAGGAACTTAAGCACAAATATCTAAAAATAATGGAAAACGAAAGAGAACGGTCTGTCAGTCAAAAACACACTGTCATGTCATATTGTGAAGGGCCTACAGCCGTACTTAATATTGGTGAAAACGTACAACAGAGATTTTACCTTACAAGGCTAAGGATGGGTACGTTACACCATTTAGTTGCTTTCCCTAGAGTGGAAAAATGGTGTCAGAAACTTTCGAATTGCCCATGTGATGGAAAATCTATGCAATCCACGATGCACTTTATTCTCTTTTGTAGTTTTTATAAGGATATCCGGAAATCAGTTTTAAAACCTCTTTTTTTATCAAATATGCTTTTTAATTATAAATATGTATTCAATTTTGTATGTAGTCTAGAAAATGTTAAAATTATAAGTACTGTTATTCGTTTTATACAATTTGCAGTTAGGAAACGAAAAGATTATTCATATTTAGATGCACTGATATATGAAAATTTAGATGATTATCCTTAATACTGATCTATTTTAACTATGTATTCCTTGCCAAGATGTTCATTTTGTATTCTAGGTTTTACTATGTACTTCTCGCACCAGCACTTTATTGCCCATGACCGAATGTATTTACCCTTAATTAGTCTGTAAATTCTTAGTCCCTTTAGATCGCCAAGAATGATTAATGATGGTCACATGGACTTTAAAAATATTTTATAAAATATTTTACAAATGACAATGTAAATTTAGGAATGTTTTTATAGTATGCTTTTATGTTGAGATTTGTTGCACCGAATAAAGCTGATTTTGATTTGATTTGATTTGAATGAATTATTTAAAATGCATTTTCTTTTACGGTTTAGAAACTTAATAAATGCTAACTTTTTGTATTTTTGATAAATTGATTGTTGTCTTTGGTTCTTTCTGACAATTATTACATATGCAGGAGTATCAAATGGTCTGCATTTTGGTTGCCTTAAATCTGTACACTTATGCAATACATCACATGCCATTACAATGCGGTCGTTAATATGACCGCATTGCTACATCGCATACCATTACAACGCAAGTCGTTACAATGACTTGCTGTAGGGGGTGATGGATGTTGGAATAGTATAATTTATTATTCCAACTCCAGTCTGTCCAACACCTTCTGCCCTCTAAAGCAAGTCGTTGTAACGACTTGAATTGTAATGGTTTGCGATGTAACAACGCGGTCCTTGTAAAGACTGCATTGTAATGGCATGCGATGTATCGCATGAGATGTATCGGATGTCTCCCTAGTCTAATACTCACATGGCCTCTGGCCCCAGGGTCACAAGCTTTGGCCCTCATGTCACCCAGGAGGGGCAATAGTTCCGGAAGTTTAACAGTTGACCCAAGGCATCAGGGGGAGCTGTAAGGAGGCACTATGAAGGAGGGCAGGATCCCCAAGGTATCCTGAAAGCCTGGCTCTGGTCTTCAGCAGGAGCCCTTTATGGCACTGGGCAGGGGTGCGGGCCAGGGATCAAAGAGTGCGCCTCGCCCTTCTGGTACAGTGTCATGTCCAAGAATAGGGGAGGCACTGTTCTCCCAATAATCTTGCCCCCAATCTGATGGTAGCAGGCACCAGGCAGCCAGCGGGAGGTGAGGCAAATCAGCCCCTGAGTAGTTCCCTCCTGGGAGCCATGAGGCCACCACCATGCCCCCCATGCTGCATCCAGTCCCCCGGTGGGGGCTGTGCATTGGGTCCTTAAGTTCAGCCCACTCAGACTGGCCACTCTAGTGGGTCCATGATGGCTGCTTCGGTCAATGTTACAGTCATCTCAAAGTCCCAGGCAGAGTGGGGCTTTCATCCTATGTCACTCTGTGCAGCCATGATCCCTGAGGCAGTAGCGGGGGCAGGAGTAAAGGTCCTGGGTTCCCAACAGCAGTCCTCTCACCCCCTTTAGGAAGGGTCTGACACTCTCGATTCACAGAGGGGTCTCAATCAGGAAAGCAGGACGGAAGGCTCTGGGGGTAATGTAGATCTCCAATTGGGACTTCTCATGGCATGGAGGATGGCTCAGCCCCCTTGGATTGAGGTTCACTTCTTTGAGTTCTACCATTAAAGAAATCAGCAAATTAATGGGGGAACATGCATGAAACAATGTGACACATTTGCATACAATGTAAAAAGCCCCCAATCTGATTGTAGCAGGCACCATTTCTGATTACTAGGGGTGGGCAAAATTGTCTGTTCCACCTGTGGAATTGATGGAATTTTGGTGACTCTGCGCTACTCTTGTAAAACAGAGTTCTGGCCAAGAGCCACTAATCACCACGTACATCCTTCTAGATTTTTCTATCGTGGATGGTCGAGACCGTTCGTGGTCAGAAGAATGCCGCTCGAGTAGAAAATATACTCAATTGGCAGCAAAATCAGCTTAAGTAGCTGTGTCCAGTAGCACGCAACGTGGTGTTGATCACACTGATTTGTCAGTGTGGAATGAACTCTCAGTGCTAAATCACAGAGCGATCAGGGAAACATGCATATTTCCTCCTGTTGGTAGAACTCATATAAGGCTTTGGGAATTTCTTTTTGAAAATAAAAAAAATCTTTGTAAGATTGTCATATGACATTGTCATATTGACGGAACTAATTGTGAAACGTGCAATGCAATGGCAGGAACCACTGTAACAGCAGTTCCTTTCAATACAAAAAATGTCTGTTGGGCTAGCTGACATTTCTAAATTTTGCAGGCGGCACCTCATACAGGGCAATGGAGTAAATTGCTATGTCACCCTGGCAGAGAAATTGTCTGTCCACCCAGTAATATATAAATCGGCTCTTCCTGCAATGCTGGCCCTTGTTTAATTCTTCCCACTCAGGCAAGACTTCTAAAGAAGCAATAGTAAACAATGTCTCCTTTAGAATGATTCTATCAAATCAAATACATTTTATTCAGCATGGAATGCCATAAAGGTGCATAATAAAGTCATAACAAATGACAGAATCACAATAAATATTGTGTCTCATCTTAAGATCAACAAAGTAGTCTAAAAACTCTTAAAAGAGACAACAATTTGTTAAAAAACTGACAGCTCTGAACAATATGTACTATATCAGAGACTATAATACCTAAATATCTAAAAGAAGTTAAGATGAATACCTCCTCCTAATACTCAATGCACTTCTAATAAAATCGATAACTGCAGTACGTTTTTCAGTAGAGTCCAACTGCTCCAGGTATTGTAAACCCAACCTGTGTGACAAAGAAATTCATAGGGCACAGAATTGGAAAAAGAAAATGAATACGAGCAGACTTATACAATGACCAAAACAACGTTAGGTGAATAGTGGATTGAACAGAACCATTGTCACAAAGACAAGGGAGAAGGTTCTCAATCAATGTACCTTGCTGCGGAAACGCAGAGAAAAAATGTATTATGTTCAAATGAAACCTAGTGAGGTAAAATCTAAATTGACTGTTTTCTGCAAACAATGAATAAAACTCAAGCTTGAATGCAGGATCTAGTAAAAAATATCTCTCTAATGGAGGCATCCTTAGAACGTCAGCTGTAGGAAAGTCCTGCTGATAGTCATAAAAACATGACAATCTGAGCTTTTGCTGCTGAAACTATCAACTCCGGATTATTAATATTTCAGGTAGCTCCAAAGTGAAGGAGGTATTCTCAGTGGCATAGCAAGGGGGTCCTGAGCGGAGTGGGGGCGGTCCAAGTTTTGGGGGCAGAGGCCTCCCCCGCTCTTACCTCTGGCCATCACGGGGCAGTAAACGCCAGCACCCCCCGCTCTTACTTACGGCCGTCGTGGGGCTGCAAACGCAGGGACCGCCACAGGCAACAAAAGGTCTAGCCACACCACTAGGTATTATTGATATAGCATAGCCAGGGAATCTCTTCCCCCTTTTCCATGGTCATACAATCTAAAATAATTCTTTTTGTGAGGCCAAGGTCACTCGATTGCCATATCTTGACCCACATCAAAAGAGGGGCAAGTCCAAGAAGATCTTCAAGAGAGGGCAATCCAACCTCTGAGTGGCAAAAAAAGTTGTCTGTACATGTTGGAACAAACAGTAATCTTTTGAGTAAGCTATTTTGAATTTTCTGAAGATTATCAGTACTGAAATGCCCCCCCACTCCTGCTCCATTGGACACCACAGAAACAACGTCATAACAATATTTATGGGTTTGTGCCCCAGAGGACAGACAAAATAAAAAATTCCCTTCAATAGCTCCAGAAAACTATAGGGCTCTCTATATGAGCAGAGGTGCCCACTTAAGTTTAGAATCGAAGGGAATCCCTAAGTAGTTAAAATTGTCAACCTTTTGGACTAGCGATCCTTTAATAGAAATATTTCTTGAGTTTGTCCTTTTGCGACCACAGGTTAAAATAAAAGAATTAAATTAATTGACCTTCGAATCCTGGGCACTCATAAATTCTATGAATCCATCCAGCAACCGTTGGAGGCCATTAGCAGTCCTAGCTAAGAGTACTGTGTCATTAGCATAGAGAAGCGTTGGGATATAACGGTTTCCCACCCACGGTATGTGTATCTTCTTCTGCAGAAGATGACCCTGAAGGCCGTTTATATAAATTAAAAACAGAAAAGGGGCTAAAATATATCCCTGAAGTACACCCTGTTGAATTTTCATAGACAAAGTAAGATCTCCAGTTGGGCATTACCAAATCTTCACAGAGGTATCCTAGTGAAGTCTACGTAACAGTAAAACCAATGTTTTTTCCACCCCTAAATCTTCCAGCATGTTCCATAATTTAGACTTGTTTACAGTATCAAAAGCACTTGATAGGTCCATGAAAGCTAAGTGCAAAGCAGACTTTTTAACATGGACATATTTTCGTATTAAAAGAGAAAGCTTGAGACACTGTTCTGTCATCCCAGTGCCCTGTCTAAACCCATACTGAAGATCAGAAATGATGTTATTGTCTCTGCCCAAGCTTTGAGTTTCGCAAGAGTACTCTCCCCAATATCTTAACAGTTGAGTCCAATAAATAACTGGAATGTTAACATGCAGGGTTTGATTTGTCCCCTTTCTTAAAGATCAGCACAATAACTGCCTCCTTCCAAGAAGAAAGAAGAGGGGCAGTTATTACAGCACGAAGGACATTTGTAAGAGGTGGAGCCCAGAGCTCTGTGTTTTCCTTAAACAGGTCCACAGGGGCACCGTCAGGACCAGGGGTGTTCCCACTTTTACTCTTTCTAATTACCAATGCAACATCTTTGACCTCAATTGATAGACTAAAATCAATGGCACTTTCGTGGTCATCTAATGACATGGCCCCTGGATCTGCTTTCAAACTCGTTCAGTCTTAGAATTGAAAACTGCAGAAAAAGGGGGAAACCCATACATTGGGCGATATTACGGAGTCGATTTTAGACGAGGGTCCTACTGAAAAAAACAATAATTCTATCAATAACAAATCATGTGAGTCTGGAGTCCATTTGACTATCTGTTCCAATGATGGCCTAAGAAATTTGCCCAAGGTGCACAATATACAACATGATTAATTCCGTTTGTTGAACTTCTGCACAATATGGGTCGCGTTCTCCGTAGTTTCACCTCAGTTTTTGGCTGCCTCATCAGCAGCACTGCCACTTCCTTCAGTAATTCAGTCAAATTTGGCCCTCCCGTGGGCTCATTTTAACTAAGAAGTTTTTCATCACAGTGTAGTTTCACCCTCAAATTCATTTTACTTTCTAATCAAGCACCCATTTTATGCTTGCAGTAATTTCCTCCACCTTGTCCTAGTGCTAAGGAGAGCTTTCACTTAGTCATAGGTTCAGCATATTCCCAACTCAAGAGGAGCAAATGTTTGTTGATTAGCAATCAAAAACAACTTAGGCTAAGTGAACTATTTGCCATGACATCACTCAGCCTCCAATTTAACAATAATAGGGGACCCAATTAAATCACAAGACGGAGTTTCAAAATTATAGTTCTATAGAACTGGTGTCGGAATTCATTATCAGGAAGATCTTGTAATTCAATTTTCTACACTATGTAATTGATGATTATGTTTATTCCAATATATTATGCATAAACACTTTTCATTCATGGTGGCAGGTACACTTAAATCCTCCAACAATGACAAAAATGTGTTTGTCTATGTATGATGCTTTATTATTGCTTTTAGTCAAATGCTTCTAACAGCTCTCCATGTTTAGACCTGGCTTGAGAGTGAAGCTGTTAGAAATAAGAAAAAAAAAGCTTTAAGGATAACTACCAATCGAATGTTTTTTTTGCACAGCTAGAAACCTATACTCAATGGAACACCATTGATTTGGTTACAACAACAAGCCAATGATCCAGGCTGTTGGCCTGGTCTGTTTATTAAGAAGCAGGCATTTACTAGTGGATTTTATTATACTGTCCTAACAAGGTATGTTGTTATATGCAATTGGATTAATGTAGTAGGCGGTGTTGGTTACCCCCTCTGCCCTAACCTGGGAGAAGAAGATCTGCACTGTATGTTATTTCCTCTCAGAAAGGGTTGTATATTGCTTTGCTAAGTGTAATTGTGTAGATATTTTTAATGTAGCGATTGTCTTTCAGATATTTGTCTTGCAAGAACATTCGTTCTTAGTAATATACGCCTGAGTTGGCTTTGGTGACAAGCCAATGCTAAAAGGCATGACCTTTTAATTGTGAAATAATGGGTGGATTGTTAATACACTGAGCTGGCAACAGGCATTTTGTAACATGGAATATCACAGATTACCATAGTAAGCAACGATTTTGGTGCTGGTGACCCCATCAGATACACCCTGAGAAAAGACTTGCCCTATTTGATGCCCCTGTAGGAGGTGTAGTCTATGGTATTATGACTGTATAACTCATGCTTGACTTTGAGAAAGCTTATGTTCCCTGTAGCATTGGTTTAAAGGCTGTAGGCATGATTTGTTTGAGGAGGAACGTCTCGTCAGATGTGTTATGTCTGATCGGTGAATGTTGTTTTCAACCTTGTTGAATCCTTTAGATGGGTATTTTAGTCAATGGAATCTCACAGATTCCCTTAGTAGACATATGTTTTGGTTCTGATTACTTCTTTGGACGAACCCTGAGGATATTGGATTTGTAGTGTGATAATCCATGCTAGACCTGACAGGTTTAGTTGTTTGCCAGGCTCTTGTAATCATAAACATTCATTAAGAATATAAATGTGACACATTTGCATACAATGTAAAAAGCCCCCAATCTGATTGTAGCAGACACCATTTCTGATTACTAGGGGTGGGCAAAATTTTCTGTTCCACCTGTGGAATTGGTGGAATTTTGGTGACTCTGCACTACTCTTGTAAAACAGAGTTCTGGCCAAAAGCCACTAATCACCGCGTACATCCTTCAAGATTTTTCTATCGTGGATGGTCGAGACCGTTCGTGGTCAGAAGACTGCAGCTCGAGTAGAAAATATTTACCCTGGGCGTAGCTACGCGTAGTAGCGCTACGCGTAGCTACGCGCAGTGCACTTCGCACTATGCGCGAAATGCGTAGTGCGGTAGGAAATGCTGTTCGCGATGATTGCACAGTGCCGGATGCTTGTCCACACTGTGCAATCATTCCAAACGGCATCTTGCACAGTGCAAGCGGTCGTTTTCTGCCGCTCGAGTAGATTTGTACTCGAGCGGCAGCTTTCTCAACGCGGACTGGTAGTTTCTCATCGCGAGCGGTCGTGAGCATACGCGACCACTCGCAATGAGAAACCTGACCTCCCCGCGTTGAGAATCACGCTGAGAGGTTTATTTTCCACGCTTGCGATCGGCAGCTTGATGTTGCTGATCGCGAACGAGGAAAAAGTCTCGCCGGGATGTCATTTTGCTCGCTCGCGGTCGCCAACTTGACGTTGAGGACCGCGAGCAAGCAAAAGATGACCGCTACGCTACGCGTGTTTGCACTGTGCTATGTGCAATTCGTGTAGTGTGAAGTAGCGTAAACTTCGCAAACTACGCGAGCGTAGCGTAGTACTTCGCCCAGGGTTAGAAAATATACTCAATTGGCAGCAAAATCAGCTTAAGTAGCTGTGTCCAGCAGCACGCAGCATGGTGTTGATCACACTGATTTGTCAGTGTGGAACGAGTTCCCAGTGCTAAATCACAGAGAGAGCAGGGAAACATGCATATTTCCTCCTGTTGGTAGAACTCATATAACGCTTTGGGAATTTCTTCCTGCGGCGTAGCAAGATGGCCGCAGGCTTGGGTCGCTCCGTTCCACCCTCCCTGAAAGCATCAATCCGGTACATATATCCACTCCCCCGAGGTGGGAATTGGCAGTCGGATGAGCCGCTGATCGCAACGAGCCCAAACTCGGACCAGGTGGGTCCCGGGAGCCGATGATAGCAACGCGACTAACTGCGGCCTTCTCCTGCGTGGAAGCCGGGACCTAGAGTGGCAGCCGCGCCCGGCAATGTACCAGCGGAAGGTGGCAAGAACCTGTTGCGGACCCTGGCGCTTGGGTCGGCGCTTTCACGGACACTACTGTGAGGGCGAAAGTGGGATCACCGGTGAGTGCGGCTGTGCCCGACGGTGCCGTGTCATAGACGGAACTTGGAGGAGCAGCGAAAGCGCTGGAATCTTGTTGGCGAGGCAGCGATGGTGAGGGGGTGTAGACCGCTGCCGTAGGAAGGACAAATCTTAATAAAGGCACCCTGGGAGACCGAGGAGCCCTCGGGCCACGTTGAACCCAGTGGGGGTGCCCTGTATTGCGCAGTAAGGAATAGGAGGAGCACACCCCAAAAAGGATCGAAGGCAGTGATCCTGGAGCATGAGGGGTGGGCGGTTGGTGTGCACGCAACTTAGGATCAGATCGGGGGGAAGAGGGACTGCCTTGGATGACAGGTAGTCTACAATACCCCCCTGCTAACCTTGGCAAACTCCGGCGGGAGCACACCTCCTTTCTCCCCCCCACCTTGCAGACTTACTGAGTACCAATGCGCCAGTGGCACTCGCCAAACCTGAAAGTAGCACCACAGTCTGTGGGGGAGGCCGGTGCCAAGGAACCTGTGATATAAAGCCGCACTTTGGGGGTGCCCCGGCAGTAAAGGTGCCACTCCCTGAAGATCCAATTAAACTCTGGCTAGATCATAATCCGCAAGGCCGACCCGCTGGTGGGAAATGAGATACCAATGTAGAGGGCATCACAGGAGAGGGTTTCATGGCCCAGAGTGGAGCGGAGATGAACTTAAACTCAAATACCGCCTAGCGCTACTCTCCCTTGGCAAAACGTAGTGGTGCCCCGGCGCCCACAGGAAACCCCCCCCCCATCTAAGTGGAGGACGGACTGCGCCAAGAAACGCTGTTGCCAGCCGTGTGGCCTCGGCCATGAGGCTAAGTCGGACCGGATCGCCATGTCAGCTGCAAGAGGCACTAAGGTCACCCAGCACAACAAACTGGACCGATATACCTGCCCAAAAGCGGCTTTATCTGAGCAGCAGCAAATTAAAGATAAGCCGGCGGGGGGGGCAGAGGGTGAGGTCCCGGAACTGACATTAAAAGACGTCATGGAAGCAATCACCGGGGTACGCACATCCATGGAACAACGGATGGACACGCTCTCCTCTGAAGTAATGCTCATCAGGGCGGACCTCGCAACAAACAGGGAAAAGTTCAAGCAATTGGAAATGACCACGACGAGTCTAGTGAGCGATACGACGCAGCTGCAAAATGATGTCCAGGAACTACAAGCATTCCGGAAATTCGCAGAAAGCAAGCTTGACGACTATGAAGGGCACACAAGGCGCAACAACATGCGCATTTTAGGGGTACTGGAAAAAGCAGAGGGACAAGCTACGGACCTCTTTGTAGAAAACCTAATCACTACCCACTTACAACCAAAAGGCCTATCGAACCTCTTTGCGATCGAAAGAGCCCACAGGGTTCCGGGGGGCTGCCCAAAGCCTGGGGCCCCCCCACGTCCGATACTGGCCAGACTCTTGAACTACAGAGACAGGGACATTATCCTACAAACGGCCAGAGTAGCACCGCCACTCAGGTATGAGAACTCGGAAATCACCTTCTTTCGGACTTCACGCAGGCGGTGCAACGGCAGAGGCGATCATTTCTGACAGTCAAAAAGAGACTAAGAGAAAAAGGCCTGAAATACGCGATGCTGTTCCCGGCCCAGCTCCGTGTGGAAGCCGAAGGAAAAACCAGATTTTTTGACTTCCCAGAGACTGCAGCTGAGTGGCTGGACGGCTGGAGAGATGCAGCGGAGCACAACTCCCGCTGACACTGAGCCTGACTGAGCTCAACAATTGCAACTGGAGCTGGAAGTGATGACCGAGACGACACCCACTCGCCATTGAACATTGCCTGCCTGATGCAGGAACAGGTAGAACGCCGTTGGGGCAGTCGCAGACTTGATGAGCGACCCTTGACCTTGCCAGGTAGGTCGCTCCCCCGCCACACAGCTCCGCCTGTGGTGTCCTGCCTGCTGCTGCTGCTGGTAAGCTCGCCCCTCTGCCTGTGGCCTCGGTGCCCGGTTTCCTTCTGTTTCCCCTCGCTGCCCCCATTGAATTGTGTCCTTTTTTCCTTCTGTACCCCTCGCTGCCCCCATTGAATTGTGTCCTTTTTTCCTTCTGTACCCCTCGCTGCCCCCATTGAATTGTGTCTTTTTTTCCTTCTGTTCCCCTCGCTGCCCCATTTTCCCTGTGTCCATTTTCCTTCTGTACCCCTCGCTGCCCCCATTGAATTGTGTCCTTTTTTCCTTCTGTTTCCCCTCGCTGCCCCCATTTTCCCTGTGTCCATTTTCCTTCTGTACCCTCGCTGCCCCCATTGAATTGTGTCCTTTTTCCTTCTGTTTCCCCTCGCTGCCCCCATTTTCCATGTGTCCATTTTCCTTCTGTACCCCTTGCTGCCCCCATTGAATTGTGTCCTTTTTTCCTTCTGTTTCCCCTCGCTGCCCCCATTTTCCCTGTGTCCATTTTCCTTCTGTACCCCTCGCTGCCCCCATTGAATTGTGTCCTTTTTCCTTCTGTTTCCCCTCGCTGCCCCCATTTTCCCTGTGTCCATTTTCCTTCTGTACCCCTCGCTGCCCCCATTGAATTGTGTCCTTTTTTCCTTCTGTACCCCTCGCTGCCCCCATTGAATTGTGTCCTTTTTTCCTTCTGTTTCCCCTCGCTGCCCCCATTTTCCCTGTGTCCATTTTCCTTCTGTACCCCTCGCTGCCCCCATTGAATTGTGTCCTTTTTTCCTTCTGTTTCCCCTCGCTGCCCCCATTTTCCCTGTGTCCATTTTCCATCTGTTTCCCCTCGCTGCCCCCATTTAACTGTGTCCATTTTCCTTCTGTTTCCCCTCGCTGCCCCCATTTAACTGTGCCCATTTTGCCTTCTGAACCCCTCGTTGCCTCTCTCCACTCCCGCCGCTGCGTCCCCTGCGGCCCCGCCCCCCTGACTGCCCATTTGCTGTCCCTGCCTCCCGCCTCCCAGCTGCTCCTCCCTCCCACCTCCCCATATATGGCGGCCGCTGCGCGGTGAGGAGAGCGACCCTTGACCTTGCCAGGTAGGTCGCTCCCCCGCCACACAGCTCCGCCTGTGGTGTCCTGCCCGCTGCTGCTGCTGGTAAGCTCGCCCCTCTGCTTGTGGCCTCGGTGCCCGTTTTTCCTTCTGTTCCCCTCGCTGCCCCCATTTAACTGTGTCCATTTTCCTTCTGTTTCCCCTCGCTGCCCCCATTTTTCCTGTGTCCATTTCCTTCTGTTTCCCCTCGTTGCCCTCATTTAACTGTGTCCATCTTCCTTCTGTTTCCCCTCGCTGCCCCCATTTAACTGTGTCCATTTTCCTTCTGTTTCCCCTCGCTGCCCCCATTTAACTGTGTCCATTTTTCTTATGTTTCCCCTCGGTTCCCACATTTAACTGTGTCCATTTTCCTTCTGTTTCCCCTCGCTGCCCCCATTTAACTGTGTCTATTTTTCCTTCTGTTTCCCCTCGCTGCCCCCATTTAACTGTGTCCATTTTCCTTCTGTTTCCCCTCGCTGCCCCCATTTAACTGTGCCCATTTTGCCTTCTGTACCCCTCGTTGCCTCTCTCCACTCCCACCGCTGCGTCCCCTGCGGCCCCGCCCCCCTGACTGCCCATTCGCTGCCCCTGCCTCCCGCCTCCCAGCTGCTCCTCCCTCCCACCTCCCCATAGCAGCGTCCGCGCCGCGCCCGTCCGCGCCTGGACCGCGCCCAGCACCAGAACCCCTGGGCCGTGCGCCCCCCGCACCAGCCTCGAGGACCGACGCCGATACGATGCCACCACACTCCACGCTCTCAACCCCGGACGGACACACAACTGCTTCAAGGCCGCCCCGAAACGCACCCATGGTCCCTTCACCTGCCGGAACTGCAGCTACACCAGCCTCAGAGCCACCGAGGCGCCCGCCAAGAAGGACCTCAACCACCTCCGATGCATCCTACTGAACACCCGCTCCGCACGCAAACACGCCGTCGAGCTCTGGGACCTGCTCGACACATCATCACCAGACGTCGCCTTCCTGACAGAGACCTGGATGAACGACTCCTCCGCCCCCGACATCGCCATAGCCATCCCAGACGGCTATAAGATCACCCGCAGAGACCGCGTCAACGCAGTAGGAGGAGGAATCGCCATGGTCCACAAGAACACCATCAAGGTCTCGACCAGCACCGACGACACTCTCAGCACCGCCGAACACATGCACTTCCAGATCCACACGGACCCCAACACCACCCTTAGAGGCACCCTTGTCTACAGACCCCCTGGGCCCCGACCCCAGTTCAGCGACTCCATCGCCGACTTCATCAGCACGCACGCCCTGACCTCTACCGACTACATCCTCCTCGGAGACCTGAACTTTCACCTGGAGAACAACAACGACAGCAACTCCACCACCCTGATCGACAACCTCGCCAACCTCGGTCTGAGCCAGCTCGTCACAACACCGACCCATTCTGCCGGCCACACGCTTGACCCCATCTTCTCCTCAAGCTCCCACGTCTCCTTCAGCCACACCACGGAACTCCTCTGGACCAACCACCGCTGCATCCATTTCACCTTCCAGAAACCCACCACACACCACCGCACCCAACAGATCCCACGCCGCTGCTGGAGCAAAGTCACTGAAGACCAACTACGGGCAAACCTCGCTCTCAGCCCTCCCTCCGACCCATCCAACACCGACGACGCTGCCTGCAACCTCAGACGATGGATGGACGACTGTGCCAACACCCTCGCCCCGCTGAAAAAACTCACCTACAGTGACACCACCAAAAGAGCCAGCTGGTTCACCTTGGAACTCCTAGCTTCCAAGCGTACCTGCCGGAAACTAGAGAAGAAATGGCACAGTGATAAGACACCGGACAGCCACGCAGCCCACAAAGACGCCATCCGTAACCACCACCACCTCATCAAGTCCACCAAGAGAATCTCCTTCAAAGACCGCCTCGACAACAACGCACACAACAGCAAGGAGCTCTTCAACATCATGAAGGAACTCTCCAACCCCAGCTCCAACACCAACGACATCCCGCCGTCGCAACCCCTGTGCGATTCCCTCGCCACCTTCTTCCACCGCAAGATCGCCGACATCCACGACAGCTTCAACACCCAGACAGCCCCAACTAAGATCGATGCACCAGACCCGCCGCACACCATCGACCACGACCCCCTGCCAGCCTGGGCCAGCGTGAACATCGATGACACCATCAAGACCATGAGCACAATACACTCCGGCTCCCCGTCAGACCCTTTCCCGCACCACATCTTCAACAAAGCCAGCAGCTCCATCGCACCCCACCTGTGCAACGTCATCAATCTCTCCTTCGAGACCGCGACCTTCCCAGAGAGCTGGAAACACGCAGAGATCAACGCCCTACTCAAAAAACCCAAGGCGGACCCGAGAGACCTCAAGAACTTCCGGCCCATCTCCCTGCTTCCGTTCCCAGCCAAGGTCATCGAGAAGATCGTCAACAAACAGCTAACCCGATACCTCGAAGAAAAACAGCATCCTGGACCCATCCCAATCGGGGTTCCGCAGCAACCACAGCACTGAGACTGCCCTCATCGCCGCCACCGACGACATCAGGATCCTGCTGGACAACGGTGAGACCGCAGCCCTCATCCTGCTGGACCTCTCCGCCGCCTTCGACACTGTCTGCCACCGCACTCTACGCGCACGCCTCCACGACGCAGGGATCCGAGACAATGCCCTGGAATGGGCCACCTCCTTCCTCGCCGGCAGAACCCAGAGAGTCCGCCTCCCACCATTCCGATCCGAAGCCTCCGAGATCATCTGCGGCGTACCCCAGGGATCATCCCTCAGCCCAACACTGTTCAACATCTACATGGCCCCGCTCGCACGCATCGCCAGACAGCACGACTTCAACATAATCTCCTACGCCGACGACACTCAACTGATCCTCTCCTCACCAAGGACCCCTCGCCGCCAAATCCAACCTCCATGAAGGAATGAAGGCCGTCGCCGATTGGATGAAGATCAGCCGACTAAAACTGAACACGGAGAAGACAGAGGTCCTCATCCTCGGCTCCAACCCCTCAGCCTGGGACGACTCCTGGTGGCCAACGACGCTGGGAGCAGCCCCGACACCCACCGACCACGCACGCAACCTGGGAGTCATCCTCGACTCAACGCTCTCCATGGCCAAGCAAGTCAATGCAGTCTCCTCCTCCTGCTTCAACACCCTCCGCATGCTTTGCAAGATCTACAGGTGGATCCCGACAGATACAAGAAGAACAGTCACCCAGGCCCTCGTCAGTAGCAGACTTGACTATGGGAACGCCCTCTACGCGGGAGCCCCGGCCAAGCTCATCAAGCGACTGCAACGCATACAAAACGCCTCCGCACGCCTGATCCTCGATGTACCACGCCACAGCCACATCGCCCCCCACCTGAGGAACCTGCACTGGCTCCCCGTCGACAGGAGAATCTCCTTCAAACTCCTCATCCACGCACACAAGGCACTCCACAAGACTGGCCCAGCCTACCTCAACAGACGACTCCTCTTCTACGTCCCCAACCGCCAACTCCGCTCCGCCGACCTCTCCCTCGCCACCATCCCTCGCATTCGAAGAACTACCACCGGCAGCAGATCCTTCTCCCACCTCGCCGCCAAGACCTGGAACACCCTTCCACTAAGCCTACGACAGACCCAAGACCTGCTGACCTTCAGGAGGCTACTCAAGACCTGGTTGTTCGACCAGTAGCAGCACCCCCCCCCTTTTTTCTCCCCAGCGCCTTGAGACCCTCGCGGGTAAGTAGCGCGCTTTACAAATTCTGTGATTGATTGATTGATTGATTGATGAGTCTGAACTAGTAAACTGTAATGAAACTGGGGCGTAACCCTACCCGGGGAACTTAATGGACCATACAATTGGAGAGGGGAGGGGGGTACGGGACACCATATTCTCCCCCAGTTTTCTTCTTTTAGTTTAGTCGTTTGGCGACAGGCACTCTGCATTAAGAGAGTAATGGGCAGTTTCGAGCCCAGAGTTCAGGGAAGCAGGGAGGGGGTTAGTTGGGTGGGGCTGTTGAAGTGTTGTTTGTTTGTGTTGAATCGACAAGGTGCCATAGATTCATCGCGACGCTTGGTTGGAAACACGTAGGTCCTGATGAGTACGCAATGGAAAAAGAGTATTAAATTGAGGAGCTGGAATGTTAATGGTCTGGGGGACAAAGTTAAAAGGTGTGTAGTATTGCAACATATTAAGCGACACGCCCCAGATGTGGTATTGCTCCAAGAAACGCATTTGGTGGGTAACACTTGCAAGGCCCTCAATAGGTGGGGATACAAGCTGATAGCACACTCGGGCTTCACCACGGGCTCGAGGGGTTCGGGAATATTTCTGAGGAACTCCTTTCCAATGGTAGTAGCTTCAACATGGGCTGATACATGGGAGAGGTACATAGGAATCACGGGACAATGGGAAGGAAAAACACTGACCCTGATGTCGGTGTATGTGCCACCCGGCTTACAGGGGCTTGCATTCAAAGACCTGGGCTCTATACTCCTATGAATCCCAGACGGACTCCTGATAATGGGAGGAGATCTTAATTCTGTGGTCTCGGGCACGTTGGACCGTCACCCACCCCGAGAGCTAGGCCCCTCGAACCGGTGGTTGCCGGACTTCTTAGAGACCCTAGGATTGATTGATGTCTGGAGGGTTTTTCACCCTGACAGTATCCAGCACACCTACCACTCAGGGGCACATCACAGCCTGTCACGAATCGATTACCTACTGATAACAGCGTCCCAAGTTGCACACGTTCAGGAAGTAAGACATATGGCGCGGGGCATCTCGGATCACTCCCCGATATGGATCCAGTTTGTTATTGGTCAACACAGGGTGGGTAGAGTCACCCCCATTAACCTCTGGCATCTCCGTAACCCGGAGGTCCGAAAAGCGCTGCAAGAAGCAATGGAGCTCTATTTCCAGGAAAATAAGGGGTTGGTACACTCCCACCAGACAATGTGGGAAGCATTTAAGACTGTAATAAGGGGGCAGGCACTCTCCCAGATGGCCGGAGTGCGGAAGGAGAAGTTAAAAGAGGTGGTTGCAGCAGAGGATGAAATCCTCCGGCTGAGGAAGAATTTGACGGGGAGAAAGCGCCAGATAGACTTCATGTTCTGCAACTCAAGAGAGACAGTTACAAGGCAATAGTGACTGATAGGGCCAAAGCAATGGGAAGGGAGACACAGGGTAGAATATATGATCTGGGAGACAAGGCGGGGAAGTTAATAGCATGGCTGGATAGGAAAGAACTTGCGAGTAGACTGGTGCCTGAGTTGACTGACAAGGCAGGCCAGTCAATCACCGATCCACAGGAGATTGCGAACACATTCGCGGATCACTACAGCGAGATATACCACTCACAGACGACATGCACGACAAATGATTCTCAACACCTGCTCAGGGACATTACCCTCCCGACCCTCTCGGCTGATGACTTAAAATTGCTGGAAAGTGAACTCACCAACGAAGAGATAGCCCAAGCAATTAGAAGTCTCAGATCAGGGAAGGCCCTAGGCCCGAATGGCCTGCCAATCGAGCTCTACAAACTTCGGCCAGATAGACTTGCCCCCTACATACGAGCGATGTATGAGGAGAGAAGGGAACAGGGAGTACTTCCAAGGGACCAGAGGATCGCGACGCTGGCCACAATACATAAGGAGGGCAAGCCAAAGACAGACTGTTCCTCTTATAGGCCAATCTCTTTGCTGAATGCGGAACCCAAGATTTTAGCCAAACTCCTTGGCAACCGTCTGGTCAAAGTGATCAATGGATTGGTTCACCCAGACCAATCGGGCTTCATGCCTCAAAGTAACACCGCATTGAACCTGTGCAGAGTGCATGGGGTGATGGGAAGGGCGGCCACAATCCAGGAAGCAGCAATATTTGTATCCCTTGATGCCACAATGGCATTCGACACTGTCGAATGGCCATACCTTTTCGCGGTCCTCGCGAAAATGGGGTTTGGACCGCGCTTCACCCAATGGATCAAGCTTCTCTACTCGGAGCCCCTAGCCCAAGTGGTCATCAATAACAAAAAGTCAGAAGTATTTGAACTGGGTATGGGGACTCGTCAGGGCTACCCACTCGCTGGAGCCATTGGCATCATGGATTCGTTGGGATCCAGTGATATGAGGACTGCGATGGGCAGAAAACTGGGAGGACCGCATTTCAATGTATGCAGATGACATCCTCCTCTTTTTGGCCTCCCCTAAGGCATCACTCATACGTGTACTAGATATATTCGCAGCCTTCGGCAGACACTCCGGCTATTCGATCAACTGGAGTAAATCTATAGTATTCGTTCTCAATGGACCCCAGCCTAGTCTCCCAAGGGGTTGCCCGGTTCAGGTCATGATGGTAGGCTTCAAATACTTGGGCATTTTTATCACAGCAGATCCCGCGCGCCGCTTTGAACATAACCTCCTTCCACCCCTGCAAAGGTTGAAACGGGACACGGTAAGCTGGAGGGCACTCCCACTTTCGTTGCTAGGCAGGGCGTCGCTTTTTAAAATGATGTCCCTGCCCCGCTTTTTATACGTGTTACAAAACTCTCCTGATCTAGTTCCCGCCAGATATTTTAGGGAAATTGAAAGCTTGCAGAAAAACCTATTGTGGAATGGAAAACCCTGCATAACTCTCGCCAAACTCAACCTCAGCTGGTATGATGGGGGAATTGGCCTCCCCGACCTTAAAAAATATTACTGGGCAGCACACTTGGCCGCCATCAACCATGGTACTTACCGCCGGGTAGATGACCCGGGCTATGCCATGGATCGGTGGTTGCTACCGGGAGGAAATTACAACAGAGTGTTGTATTAAAAAAGCGGACATCCTCATCTGACGGGGCCGACCAAGCACTCGGTGCAAGTCTGGCATGCCACCAATAGAAGCTTGGGATGGGAGCGCACGTAAACGCTGGCAACCCCCCTATTGGACTCGGAACTGCTTGGGAACCTGTGGAAGTCGAAGGGTTTCGATAAATGAGACCTCATAGGTATCTCTAGGATAGGAGACCTCTGGGTGAATGGGGAAATCAAATCGTTTGCCTCCCTACAACAAGAGTACGACTTGGCCACCACAGAACATTTCAGGTACATGCAGGTTCATCACGCACTACGGATGCTACTACAGAAGGGGGTCACTCCTCCGGAATCCTCGCCTCTCGAGGATAGGTTGTTGGACGGCTATCTGCCGTCAAAGGCCATTTCATTGACCTACAAAAATCTGATCAATCACTCCAGTGACCCACTCCGATGCATAAGAGAGAAATGGGAAAGAGACGGTATAGCCATACACGATGAAGACTGGGTAGTGGCGACGGCGTCCCCACGGGAGGTGTCTATATCAGCTAGGCTGCGGCTTGTACAATTAAAGATACTACACAGAGTATACATAACAGGGCCATGTCTAGTGAAAATGGGGGCAGCGGATGACGGCAAATGTATGAGGCACTGCGGTAGTGTAGGAACCTTCATGCATATATTGTGGGAGTGCGAACACATCCAACGGTACTGGCGCAAAATACACAAAATCATCAGTGAAGTACTCTCACTCACTATCCGCCCAGAAGCCAAGAGGTGTCTCCTGAATGTGTGGGAACCCACGGATCTAAATAGCAAGAGCACCATATGGGTTACACTGGGACTTATGGTAGCAAAGAGAAATATCGCACAGCTATGGGGGGCCGTACACACACCAACGATAGAGGCCTGGAAAAGAGACATGGATTGGTGCATGTTTAGGCAGAAGACGGTATACGTAGCACGGGGTGCCCCCAAAAATGGTCCCATATCTGAAACGACTGGAATGCTGGAATGTATATCGAGGTGATATCTGTACCCCCCGAACATTTCCACTCATGATGACTCACCGTCGCCATAAATGATGTAGCAACTAATAAGCAAGTACTCATGTACTGGTCTGACTGAAACAGTAATGTACTACGTATTTGTCTGCACTGTGATGTACCTTGTGATGTCGATTCTTATTTGTTCAATAAAAAGAATCATTAAAAAAAAGAATATAAATGCATAGATATATGAATATAGGAGGGCGTTGGACGAGCCCACTTCTGTCATTGGCCTGTTTTAATTATTTATCACACTAACTTCAGTACATGTAAGCATACAGTCTGAGGCAATGGGTCCACCGCCTTCAGCGATTGGTTCTCTTGCCCTGTGAGTGACAGCATTTTGCCTGTTGACAACGCACAGCCATGAAAAACTAATACAATACGGTGTTAAGACTGGCGGCTCAGTGCTTTAGTTTTCTCCTTTTATTTGCCCTTCTCCTTTCCTTAAATGTTGCTTGATTTTGTGCACCGCATTCCCCATGGCCATCTCTTTTAATACGTAATACTGTTTTGGAATGATGGGGCATATTAGCAAGGGCAGCATCGCCGCTTTAGCGGCACTTTTTGCCGCTAAAGTGGCGATATTTTTATCGCCCTATTAGCAAGCTGTCACTAACCGCTGTTAGCGACAGCTTTATGGCGAAAGCGACCGTTTTGGCGCCGCTTTGCATGTCAGCGATAAATATCGCTAATGACAAGCAAAGTAGGCGTTCCCAACTAAAAGCGACTGGAAACAGTCGCTAACACAACTTCCCCCTATTACCAATACCCGCAAAGCGATAAAAAAAGTCGCGCTAACCGCGATTATCGCTGGAATTTAACACCTGCTAAAAACTTGACTTAACCTATACTTTCAATGGGAGGTGGATTGTAAGGTTAAGTCCCCACCTGCCTATTAGCAAGCATTTCATTGGTGCGGGGATTTTATCGCTGGATTTCTCACGCTATTGCTGGGTATCACCGCTATTGCTGGATTTTCTATCGCCTTGGAGATAAGCGTTGATAATAACGCGTTATCTCCGCGATGAAATCGAGCGATAGCCGGCGATAAAAAAAACAGCGCTAAGCGTGTTTTGCGATAATTATCGCAATTTTTGGGTAATATGGCCCGATATCCTTTGTGAATCATTGTTTTAGCATTGCAAGAGGGCCAACATTTTGCTTCTAAATGTGACTGCCGTGTTGGAACTTAAAGCAACAATACACCACGTAAAATACCATAGCATAATGGAAGAATGATGCAATACTTTTTGTTGTACCATGTTTAGGGTTCAACATGTTTTCTTTCGTATGCTTTTCTTCTACGTTTCTATTTTTATTTTGCATATGCTTGTTGAATTTGTTTGTGAGGGCATCTATGATAGGCTATAGTGGATCATTAAACGTCTAAACTTGCCAGGGGTTCTTTCAGTCATGATTCAGCCATATTAGAATTCCCAACTCTTTTTTTTTAAATAAGTCAATCCGTTTTCTCTCTGTCTATTGTTTTTTCACCCAAAATTCACATCCAATTAAGTTTGTTCAGTGCAACAGTATTAATGCGTTGTTAGGATTTAAATTCCAATTCCAATTCCAAGGTGTCTTATAAAGCACATGGCGACCCAAACACAGGCTTCCCAGCGCTAACAGGTGACCTGAGTGAGGAAGACTGATTTCAGGAGGATTACAGGTGATTCATTCTAAGGTAGGAGGGCGGCTTGTTTTACTTGTGCTGCTCTGACCACTTTCAGGGCATCTCTCTCAGAGATCTACTTGGCGACTTGGAATAGAGAAGAAATCATAAAAAAATATGTATGTCAGTGAGAAAAAAGCAATATGAAATGATTAAAATAACAATTAAAATCACATATTTGATGTTGTTTCACATTCTGAAGGATGATAACCCAGCAGTGAAGTAAGTATGCCACTGGTAGTGCAGCAGACCAGTTCAGATCGTGCACAGATGCTGAGTACAATAAATACTGCACCTAGTTTAAGTAGTGAGAGCTGCACTACTGTCTCCCCACCCTCTGTGCTGCGCATAACAGCACCCTCAAGGGTAGCTATGTGCCGTGCCTTGGCTACAGAAGGACTGACTGCCTATGGATGCTCGCCGTCTCTGGACGCAGATGTAAAGTAGCAAATTATGTCACAAGTGGTTTATTACAAAAGATCTGATTGACAACAAAATCTTTCCCTACCTGACGCGAAAGCACTTCTATGCACCGATCCTCACTAGTAGCATAAAAAGGCATGTATGCACTGATCTCGCCTAGTTATGGCTGCTGTCCAATCTTTGTACACACGTTCAATGGGAAGGCATTTTCTATTCCCCCGCATCTCACACCCCTGCACCCCTGACATGAGAGCAACTGGCTCCCACGCATCTGAGGCATTCTCTAATCATCCCTTAACATCACATCCACACAGCTAATAGCAGCATCTCCTGGCTGCTTTCAGGCAGACTGTCCATACACCAATGGCTGTGGTGGAGCATGTCTGTGCTGCACTGGTTGTAATGCCAGTGGCGTAGCAAGTGTGCATTGATTTCTAAAGTGAGCAATGAAGATAGGACCCCATGGCCTAGTTTTGAGTAAAAAATAACCATGGGGTAACGGGTCCCCCAAAGTGTGAGCCTGAAGCAGCTGCACCTGCTGCACTCTGGTGCGTTTTAATGGTGCAAGGACCCCAGCAGGGGTGCAGGAGCAACAGCTGTGGTGAAACGCTGCTGGTTATGGTATAAGACATGGTGCAGGTGCGATGGCTGTGATATAGGAGAGCCCTGAATGTGGTGTTAAAGTGAAGTCTGTGAAGCACAAGCGCTGACTGTGGTGCAAGAACGCTGTGCCACTGGAGCACTGTATCAGCTGTAGAAGCGCCGGCTGCAGTGCCTGAGCACTGGCTGTGGTGAATGACTGGGTTACAGCTTTCTGGATCAGCGCCTGAGTTATCTACCACGAACCCCACAATGAGGTAAATGAGCTCATATGTTTACGGCTGCAGAGCCCGAGGAAACAAAGACATATTCGTAAATCACATTATGATTTCCCAATACTGGTCTCCTCAGGCAGATTATATCACCAGATAAAAATGAGAGGGATCGACGAGAGAGCACGCCTGCACTCACCGAGCTACAGAGCACCCCCGTCACAGCAGCTCTGATTAGAGCACAACAGCTGGAATGTTCCAGCTATGGCAGACGAGGAAATTAAAGGGGAAGAGTTAAAGCCGAAGCAGAGCATGAGGCATGAAGAGTGTTAAAGGGGTCAGGGACTGGCTACTTTGAGGAGTAGTCTGGGAGCAAACTGCTGAGACTCAAACCCATTTAAGAGCATTCCATGGGTGTACATTTTAAAGACAATAGTTTCTTTGCTTGCAATACTTTGCGCTTCACAGCCTTCAATTATAAAAAAAAGAATTGCAAGCACATGCTCCGCGAGCAGAGCGGAGTTTTACTCCTGGGTCTAATCTCCTGGGTCTAAACTCAAATGAATTCACTGATGACATCATCTACACAGTCAATGAACTCCCCAAAAATGTTTTAATGAAAGAAAAGGGGGCAGGGTAGGAATACCCTGACCACCTAGGCCTTGTGCTGGGGTCCCCCAGGGACCTTGCCTGGGCCAAAAAGCCATCAGAGCTAAAGGACTGCCAAGGCATCACCTGTGATCAAGGTCAATCCAACCGAAACATGTCAGGACTGCCGATGATGTTTAAAGAATAAAACATAATAAGGCCATCTCACAATTGAGGCTTATTTTTTCTGGTGGAAAGAAGTTTGTTTAGATATTAAGCGGTGTGGTCCTCCCACATAGGATGTACCAGCAGCATGAGTGTCTCAACTGCCCACTTAACCCCTTCCATGCTTGTGACGGAGCGGTTCCGTCATGCACGTCGGTTGCGCTGTGCGCATGACGGAACCGTTCCGTCACGCTCCCGTAGGTTAATTATAACCCCCCGCACAGCGCGAAAATTCGCTCCGTGTGGAAGGGGTTAAGACCAATTTGGTGCAAGTGAAAAGCGTTAAGGGCAGGGGCTGCCTCCACAGATTGCCGAAGTACCGGTCCACTGCAAACGGAGCAAAAGATGTCTGCATGCAAAACCAATAACCTCCAAGCTAGAGGGCGGGAAGGATTTTGTTTGGTGAACCACAAGTCCCAGCGTGCATTAAAAAAACGACCAAGGGTGTCCTCTAGAGGGCAAGAACTCTAAATTCAGGCAATTGTACTATGGTCACTGTGGGAAACTGAGTTTTGGTTGCAGAACCCCGGCACTTTTAGGCATGGATTTTGATGCAAATTTTCCTGAGGTGTACTGGGCCCCTGCTAACCAGGTTCCCGGTACCAATGTTCTTCCCTAAAATTGTACCAAGATTGGCACAACTTCAGCATCTCCAGCAGTGGCGGCTGGTGGATTTTGAAAGTGGTGAGGCGAAAAATGTTGTACCCTAATGTAATAAGCGAGCGAGCGAAGCGAGCGAGCCTGAACTGCAAAAGGAGGGTGCGGGGGGGGTTGTCCCCCCGCAAGAAAATTTTGAAAAAAAATGGATTCAAATGGTGGGTTTTACACCACCAATTTACTACAAATTGTTGAAAAAAGGGGGATCCAAATATAGCATTTTGAAGCACAAGAGTGAAGAAAACATTATAATCAAATCAAAAATAGTGAGACATAATAAACATAAAATGCTGCTCTGCAGGTCTGTTTTTTAGTGTACTCATGTGCTTCCTTAGGCTCTGTACTGGGAACAGATAGGAAACGCAAAACTGAACACATACTTTTTAGAATGTAAATGGAATGCTGTAAATATGTGCGGTACATCCTTTATTACAAGAAACGTGTATATAGATGATTGTTTCACATAATCTGTTTTACTTTGGGAGGCACACAGGGCTGTCTTCATAGATGAATTTTATGATCTTTTCATCGATCCAATACACGCACACCACCCTTCTAGCAGACTTCACCTCGCTGACAGTTCTAGCTAAAAAAAAACAGAAGCACCCACCTCAACCGTATCAGTACAATGTGAGGCAATACGTCACTAAATCAATCCGTGACAAGGGCAACATCTTCAACCTTGTCCTTCTCGACATCATCAACCAATGCAAGGTCACATATTCTTGGGGTAGACTCGCCACGTTGCCACTTCACTTTTCTTCAAGCCCAAACAACACACCAAGGTCATTCCAAGACAATATCACCAACCCAGCCACTGACAGCAATACCCTCCCTACCCTTCTAGAAAACACACAACTGAAAAAAACATATAAAAATCCTAATAGTGCTCACTAACTTTACTAGTTGTACAGTGCTCTGTTGTGCCTGGTTAGGTTTGTGCTTTATAAATACCCACATACATACATACAAAAATAATAAATGTGTTAATAAAATAGTGTTGCTGGGCTTCCATGTAATACAGGGCTATTTTTCAGTGAATAAAAGTTTGGATAGGGTCTGTTGAATATATACAGGTATTTTAACAAACTTTATCATTTCATGTCACTGGACTGGATTTTGCATCAGTTTGTTCAGATGTCACAACAGCTAGTCAGCCGTGCCACATATGCATTGCATAATTTCCCTTTAAACTCATATTGAGCAATATTATTTTCAGTTTCTTGCCTCATAATTTGGGATTAGCTGGTTTTCGTTTTTATAGTGCACATATCATCTTCTATAAACAACTGGTTGGCGAGAACGCAGATCAATAAAATCCTGGAGTTACTAATTCCCCATTCCACTTGCCCCAACATTACAAGGTGTATGGTCAGATGATAACCTGAAGAACAGATCAAGACCAAACTTTATTTGCAACTATTTCCAAAGTTCACAACAAGGATGAGAATGACCATGTGATTAAGGGGTCATCTGGTCGCGAGAAGCTAGGACAGTGCTGAGGAGATGATGACTGGCACTCGGAGGCAGCAGGGGCACATGATCTCCCTTAACTCTCACTCTGGAGAGAGAGGAAAGACACAGCCTAGCACTGGTTTGCAATTTAAACGCACAGAAACACAACAATATTACCTGAGTAGTTAACACGTCATCAAGAAAGTTCAAGCCCTACAGCCAACCAGGAATACGAACAATAAAAAGAACTCATCCGGCGCCTGACACTGACACCCCATTCTGTGACAGAATAGCAAAAGGTTGAACTTAATAGAGAAATCCTGTATGTCTGCATTTACGTCTTCTGCTGCGTCATATTCAAAAGCAGTGCAGAATTCTATAAAGATTCTTAAAGAACTGATCTATTGCTATTAATGCTGGTTATGATGGATGTAATTTATTCTGACGTTTGTGTAACGGACCCTGGCATGAACTTATAAGGCAATAATAACAACTATGCTTGCATAAGGCTCTACTGTCTTGACGGTTCATGGCACTATAAATAAAATATGGTTTAACGATGCAACTGCGCCGTAGGTGTCAAAATTGCAAACCTTTTTTGAGCAACATTCCCATATTTTTTGAACAACAATAAAAAATTCATTAAGGTCACCGAATTCTACACTAGTTGAGTTTTCCACGAATATCGAGACTTTAGCTGTCACCTTATTGTCTATACTCGAACATACCAAGAGTGTGCTTTTCATGGCCCGCAAACAAGCTAGAGGTAATGTCACCCTTAATCCATTTCCATACCTACGGGCCACAATCAAACGGCCATATTGCCTGTAAACACGGGTATGGCGCTGCACTGTCATGGTGCAGGCAGAAGCTCGATGCTCAGGGCGGGAAGCTAACACTAACATTCACCCAGATTAGCGCTTACTCTTTCTATATATCTAACAAGTGATAGTTTTGCATATACCACTGATCCAGCGCTATCAATAACATTTCTTCTCTATATGCTTTGGACGTCCAGGTACAAATGTCCCTTTTCCACAACTATATCCATATGACGGTGGGGCCCATAACACCGCATAAACATTCACTCTCTCATATATTCCCTGGATTTCATCCGTTTTTACTTAGGAGAAAACAGTTAATGACTTGCTGGAAGGAGACGGGATACCTTTTAAAATGACATAATACTTCTCAAGCTTTAAGGTATTCCGCTCATTGGTTGATGGACCAACTAGTAGGAATCAGTTGATGGTGATTAAGACCAGCTCAATCACTATAAACATTTTAAACATTTACATTTATCATTGAGCTAAAGAACCACAGACTCATTGTTTAAAGATAATAAAGTTTATCTAGATTTTAGAAGCATGAATAAGTTCAAATTTATTATTCAGATTATTACATTTATCATTATTATAAGAATAAATTGAAATTGCAATGCATACCTATTAGATGGAAAAACAAAGTTCGTCACAGCAATGAATTCAGATCACAGCATAGAACTCCCGAAAAACTGTCTATCTGTCCTGTAAAACAGGCCTTCTCGACGGACCACCTATATGGGGTTTTCCGCCACAATCCCATTCTTTTTCCCCTTTAGTTTTTAAGAATAAAAAGTCTAATAGTATTAAAAATGGAAAATCTATTAAAAGCAAAACAAAAGGCTTCTCCAGCAGCAGTGTCCCGTGCTCTATAAAAATATAAACAGCAGCTTTTCCCCTCCCTAAGAGTAGGTCTTCTTATACCCTAATACTAGCTTACTAAGTGAAAATGTTACATCTTTGTGGGCGATATTCTCTCTAATTGGTCCATTTGGGGTCGGTATACATCTCATTATGAATATCCTTGCTCCAACCAGTTCTTTGTGGAATGTTCATACTCCTGTCATTTCTCACGGGTTCATGACATTACCCATCCGCACATTGGTCTCTATCTGTATCCTTTTTCTGATACTTTAAATTGAACAGTTCATTGTTTATTCACGTATTCACTGCAGCTTCTCACGCTTTTCGCTATGTCCTTCTTTGGCACACGCTTGTATAATAAGGTCATCGTAGCCTTGACCACGCTTCCATCCTAGGCTTTGGGACAGTCACATGATCCCTTTGTTCACAGCTTTTCTCACTCTCGGAAGCCATCTTGCGCCTGCATACTCTAGCTTGTTTGCCTCAGCAGCCATTTTTACATCGCGGCACAACAGACCTAAGCGAACTATTATAAGGATAAACAGAACATAGTTAAGAATAAAGAATATAAGCCTTTTCGTTTCCCTCCCGTCATTCTACGTACCCCAATTAAGTGTTACCTAGCAAAAGCGACATATAAAGCTATTTCTTACTTACCAACCGCTTTACTTTGCCACCACACAATTTATTTCCAAGCACAATTCATGCAATTATTATTCTAATTAGTACGCACGTTAACAATTGTAAGTAAATTAGTTTGCACAGATATGGCGTGTTACCCATAACCCTTATAATGACACATACATGGTTGGTTATTTACTGAGACGAACCTGTGTGTTAATTATTCAACATAAATATTAGGAGGTTAACATTTTTTCGTTTACCCTGCTCCATCAACTCCCCCCTTTGGTGATTTTTATTATCACCATAAAAACCCATGTTACACAATTTACTTCAGATAGCATATTTCTTGTCCGGTTTATTTTTGTTAGTTTTACACAACTGTATCCCTTTCATCGTGTCTCTTTGTTTTCTTATACATGTTTTCTTTTATTTCTTCCAGCTCTATTTCACCCATTTCTCTTTCTCTTTCTTTATTTTTCTTATTTTCTTTTTCTATTTTATTCTGTTTTTTTCTTCTTTTTACACATATAATAATTAATTTCAATACTGGAACTATTAGGATTATTATAGTCGCTATTATTATGATTTTCCCTATTATTAATCTACTCATTCTAGTAAACCAATTTATTACTGAGGAAAAACTCTTACCAAGTTTTCCCAATGCATTTTCAACCTCCAGTGGAACAAGTTCTTTGTGCAAATTTGTAATATTCTTTATATACTTTTGTATATTTTCACTTTTATCTGGAATGTAAGTGCAACAATGTTGGACTTTCAGCATTCCACAGACTCCACCCTCTTTTGCCAAAAGAATGTCAAGGGCAAGTCGATTTTGCATCACCATAGCTCTCATGGCAACCATTTCGGTATTTACCATCAAGAACCCTCCAGCAGTATCTGTAGATAAACGATCTACTACTGTGGATAACTTCCGAATTTTAAATGCATTCAAAGATATTCCCACTGCTGGTATCAATGCTCCAAAAATATCACCTACTATTTCTGAAAAACTTTCCCTTTTTCTACGTGTAAATGTCTTTACCATTTCGTGTGTTCCCTTTTCTTCTCTATCTACATGAAAAATCTTTGGAAAGACCAGGCCTAAGTAGCATGATCCATACCAATGGTCCGGCAACCTGTAATAAGCTCTGTTACCGCAAATATAATAGATCCCAGGAAATATTGGATCTTTTCCCCCTTTGAATCCCCAACCTCCTAAAATGTTATAATTGTCTTGGCAATCACTGGAACCCACGAAATAGTTGTCATATCTTGTTCTATTTCTTCTAATGCACAACCTTCCCTGTTGGGGCCAATCCAGAGTCATAGCTGCATTTGTCTTTTTCTTGTCATGATTTGCTTCCTCAAACGCCCAAAGAGGTGTTTTTGTCTCTTCTATCACTTTTCTTTGAAATTTTACTCTTCTATCCTCAACCATTTCTAAAAACACCTTTTCTTCATTCCTTAACTCACAGGTAAGGTTGTTTTTAACTATATCATCTAATGTTAGAACTTTATCTTCTAAAAATATTCTCCAAACGTCCTTGCCTCTTTTACCTTGTTTAGTTCTGAAACTATGGGAATTTTTGCAAAAATCTTATCTATATCAGTATAATAATATTCTAATCTTCCTGTCTTGTAAAATAGACTTGCTAAAACACTACATGTTATTCCATACGTCAAAGGAAGGTGATGATAGGTCACACCTTCAGCAACAGACGCAGGCAATTGCATACAAACGTAACAATCTCTCACATCCATTGTTTCTATATATTCATACAATAATTTAGTAAAAACATTTTTTGAAAAGTCTGTTATTGATCTGTCTTTATGGATTTCTACACTATCTTCTAATATGGCTGTCTTCTTCATGTTAGTTCCCCTATCATTTTCTGTGCTATTCTTTAATATAGATGTTTCTTCTATAGCTAATCTAATAGGAATTATGATTGCTAAAATTAACCACACAAACATAATTAATCCTGTGCAAACGAAACACATCCTACACCATCTCCTCAAGAACTCACATCTACCTGTTCTATTTTTAGTATCTACCATCTTGCCCTATTGGTCTATATTTATAATATTATACAGAAAATGTGTCACCACACCTCAAGGAATGACGTTTTAGCCACCCTACTTTCCCACGTTGTCTCGTTTGATACTTTCTTTAGTTCTTTCTAGAACTCTTCCTTGTCTTATCCAGTGTTTTGTCCAGTCCGGTAGAAATTTCTTCAGATTTCTTTAAATTTGTTGCACTTCACCTTCACCCATTAGGTTGTAGCTTTGTTCCGGGTTCTCGTGAGTGTTTTCTTCTTCTTTGATATCAGTCAACGCAATATATAGCCATTCAGGCGATTTATATTTCAAATTCGCTTTCTTTACTCTTTTTAGTTTCTGTAGGTGTTTTCCACCTTGTTTCTCCTGTTCTTTTTGACTCGTTATTTCATTTACTTGTTCTGCATTCTTTCCACTTAACCTTATGATCTTGTATCTCAATCTTTTAACTTCGTGGGGCCAATTGTCTCCCTTTCTTGGCCTTTTCGGTTCACTTTCTTTTTCCTCTCTTTCTGTTCTCCAAGTTCTCTTTCTTGAATCTAATTTCTGGTTTCTTTCTTCTCCACTTTCTTCTGACTCTGTTTCAGTCCTTTCTTTATTGTCTCTTATCTTAAATTTTAGGATTTCACCTCCTTCATCTGATTTTGATTTTCCTCGTGTTTTTCTTTGATCACCTACTTCTGTCCCTCCTCGAGGTTCTTCCGAATTTGTGTCGATCTCTCTATCTGTTTCTGAATTTCCCTGTTCCTTTGTTCGCCGATCTATCCCTACTGCTCCTCGGGGGTCTTCCGATTCTTCTACCTTTCTATCTGAAACTATCCCTTCTTCGTCTATTAATATAATTCCTGAATGATCTTCACCATAACTTGTACTTGGTTGTTCACTGTTACTGTCTTTTTGCTCAGTTTCTTCTTTTATGATATCAAATTTCCAATTCCTTTTCAGATTTTCATCACAATCTGAATGCTCTGTATCAGATGCTGAACTGGTCTCTGATATTTCCAGATGTCGACTCACATGTCGATCTTCAGATTCTGGAATTTCTGCTATTTCCTCCTCTCCTCCTGTCGTTGCATTTGTACTTGGGTCTTCCAGATGTCGACTTACAGGTCGATCTTCAATTTCTGGAACCCTGTTCGTCTCTTCCTCTGCATCAGATGCTGAACTGGTATCCGATATTTCCAGATGTCGACTTACAGGTCGAGCTTCAGGATCTGGAACTCTGATGGTATGGCTGGCGTGTACCCACTATTTTACTCCTGCACACTTGACTGCAGTTGTTGTCACCAGGATCACTTACCATGGTTGTTCCCAGCGGGGAACCAAACAGTTTCTTCTTCTGTGGACCTTTATGCAGACCCAATCTCCTGGATTCAAGTCATGAGCTGGTTTTCTTTCAAGAGTGGTCGCATCCGGTCCAACCTGATGAAACACAGAACGTACCACATCAGCCAATCCTTTGCAATAATCCAACACGAGATCATCAGTTATAGTCAGTAGTTTGTTGACAGGTACATGTGCTTGCCTCATTGCTCGTCCCATGATTATTTCGTGGGGACTAAGTCCTGTCTTTCTTTCAGGTATGCTTCTGATAGTCATTAAGACCAATGGCAAGGCATCTGGCCATTTGAGTCCTGTGGCTTGACACATTTTCCCTAGCCTGTTCTTTATTGTTCCATTCACTTGCTCTACTATTCCAGAAGCCTCTGTTCTGTATGCACAATGCAGTTTCTGTTTAATACTAAGCGCTTCACAAATCAGTTGAATTAATTCGTTTTGAAAATGTGTTCCTCTATCTGTTTCAATCGTTACTGGAAAACCATACCTTGGAATGAATTCTCGCAGCATAAGTTTTGCTACTGTAATTCCATCATTCCTCCTGGTCGGGTATGCTTCCACCCAATGGGAAAACAAACAGACGACTACAAGAACGTATCTTAGTCTATTGCTTGGGGGCATTTCTATAAAATCCATCTGCATTCTCGTGAAAGGACCTCCCTCTCGTCCTATTGTTCCTAGACTCACTACTGTCTTTCTTCCTGGATTTAGCTGTTGACAGATAAGACATCTTTGACAAAGACTCTCAGCTATGGCTCTGAATTTTGGATTATACCATGTTTGTCTAAAAAGTCTGATCATTGCATCTCTTCCAATATGTGCTTGTCCATGGTACATCCGTGCCATGTCAGAAATCATGCTATCAGGCATAACTGGTTTTCATCTCTGTAAACCCAAACATCATTTTCCTCCCGTTTTCTGCATCCTGCTTTTATCCAGCTATCTATTTCCTCATCATCTGCTGCTTCCTGCAATTGTCTCACCTCATCCCATGTCTCGACAGGGTTAGTAAAAAGCAAAGGACATGAAATATGCTCTCTCTCTCTGTTTATGTTTAGTGAGACTACGGGGCCTATTAGCAATAACCGGCGATAATTATCGCTAAGCGCATTTAGCGCTAGGATAATTATCGCCGGCTATCGCCGGTTTCTATCGCGGAGATAGCGTGCTATCAGCAACGCTTATCTCCAATGCGATAGAAACCCCTGCTGTCGCTGGAAAACAGTGCGATTATCGCTGGAAATCCAGCGATAATCGCACTGTGACCAGCGATAGCTTGCTGATAGGGCAAGGGGATTTAGCCATGTAATCCACCTCCCATTGGATTACATGGCTAAGTCAGGTTTGGACCAGGTGTAAAAAAACAAGCGCTAATAGTGTTTAGCGCTGGTTTCTTTATCGCCTTGCTGGCCTCCCTAATAGGCGATAGCGATGTTAGCGACTATTTCCAGTCGCTGCCAGGTTGGGAACGCCTACTTTGCATGTCATTAGCGATAAATATCGCTGGCATGCAAAGTGGCACCCAACCCGGTCGCTATCGCCTAAAAGCTGTCGCTAACAGCTGTTAGCGACAGCTTGCTAATAGGGCGATAAAAATATCGCCGCTTTAGCGGCAAAAAGTGCAGCTAAAGCGGCGATAAAGCCCTTGATAATATGCCCCTACATTTTTGGCACAGTACTGAGCTATTTCATCAGCAAACTTATTGCCAACAGTTATGTAGTCTTCCCCATTTTTATGTGCATTGCAGTTTATCACCGCAATCTGTTTAGGCAGCTGTATCGCCTCAAGCAATTTTTTCACAAATTCACCATTTCTTATTGGAGTTCCTGCAGACGTCAAGAAACCTCTCTGGGACCAGATCTGCCCGAAGTCATGAACCACTCCAAAGCCATATTGGCTATCCGTGATTATTGTGACTCGAACATTCTTTCCCAATTTGCATGCTTGAATTAGAGCAATCAACTCTGCTACTTGGACAGAACGTATCCCTCTCAAACAAGATGCTTCCATTACAGCAGCTACTGTGCATACTGCATATGCTGCACTCAGAACTCCATCATTCATTCTCAAACATGAGCCATCCACGAATAGAATAGAATCTGATTCTTTTAAAGGCTCATCCCGTATATCGGGTCTCGGATTTGTACAATCAATCAATCAATCATGTCACTTATAAAGCGCACTACATACCCGCGAGGGTCTCAAGGCGCTGGGGGAAGAGGGGGGTGGTGCTGCTACTGATCGAAGAGCCAGGTCTTGAGGAGTCTTCTGAAGGCCAGTAGGTCTTGGGTCTGTCGGAGGTTGGTGGGGAGGGTGTTCCAGGTCTTGGCGGCGAGGTACAATACTCAAGTACATTCAGACAATCATGGTCAACTTCATCCATTTCAATCACACTCTCTTCATCTGGCAATGATGTTGAAGGATTCACATTTGTCAATGGTGACATTGTCTGCACTCAAAATTACTTTTTCATACCTAGTCAGCCGACTATGTGTCATGTATTGGGTTTTGGTTCTTGTCAAGAGAATTTCCACAGAATGAGGGACATATACTCTCAGTGGATATCCCATCACAATGCCTTCACTCTGCTCCAGACTTACACAAGTAGCAGCAACTGCTTTCAAACATCCAGGCAATGCTTTTGCTACTGGGTCTAAGACAGCTGAAAAATATGCAATGGGTCTTCTCATGTTTCCGTGTCTCTGCACTAGGACTGAAAACGCACACCCATCTCTTTCACTACAATACAGCTCGAAATCTTTTTCATAGTCAGGCATTCCCAATGCCGGGGCTTCACACAGTTTTGTTTTTAGTTCTCTGAATGCTTTCATTTCCTCATCATTCATTTCAAAAGGATCTTTAACATCCTTCTTTGCCAATCGCTGTAATGGTTTTGCAATTAATGAAAATCTACTTATCCATTGTCGACAATATCCAACCATTCCTAGGAACATTCTTACTTCTCTCTGTCATTGGAGCTCTCATTCCTTGAATTATTTTTATCCTTTCAGGAGTTACCTTTCGCACTCCCTTTTCAATCTTATGTCCTAAATATTGGACCTCTTGTTGACAAAACTGTAATTTTGATGGGGACACCTTATGTCCTCCTTTTGCTAAATGATTCAGCAAAGCAATTGTGTCAGTAACACATGCTTCTTTTGTTTTTGATGCCACCAATAGGTCATCAATATACTGAACCATCACAGATTTTTCTGGCATTTTTAAATCTTCCAATGATTTCTTTAGAATCTGATTAAAGATCGAGGGGCTTTCTGTATACCCCTGAGGAATTCGGCACCATGCCAAAATACGCTTTCCGAACCTGAAAGCAAATAATGGCTGGCTATCTGGATGTAATGGGATAGAGAAAAATGCATGGCACAAATCAATAACTGTGTACCATTCTGCTTCGCGTGGAATCTGGTATAGAATTACAGCAGGGTTTGGTACTATTGGGCAGCAAGGCACAACAATTTTGTTTACCTTTCTCAAATCCTGTACAATTCTATATGTTCCATTCGGCTTTTTCAGTCCCATTATCGGTGAATTACATGGACTGCTCATTATTTCTCTCAGAATCCCTTGTTCAATCATTTTATTTATTGCAGGTGTTATTCCTTCAATTATTTCTGGTGTCAATTTATACTGTTGCGTATTTGGGTAACTTGTTCCTTCTTTAACAGAGATTTTAACAGGGTCTACTCCTTTCATTAACCCTATATCTTCAACCGTAAAATCCCACACTTCCTGTTTCACTGTTTCTTTCAGCTCAATTGGGATTTTCTCCACGTCAAACACAGGGAATAAATCACTCACTTCTGATTCTAAATTTACCATTGTCATTTTATATAGTACATCTTCATCCGGTGTTTGAAATGCAATTCCATCTGGAGTACAATAGATGGTGCAGTTCATCTTGCAAAGTAGATCGCGTCCTAATAGGTTCACAGGACTGCAATCACACACCACAAATCGGTGCATTTCACTAAATGGTCCAATCTTTACCTCCACTAATTTGGTAAGAGGCGCCCTAATTTGCTGATTCGAAACACCCACGACTTGGATATGTTCACCTGAGAGAGGAATGTTTGGAATTTCCACTGATCTAACAGTAGAACGGGTAGCTCCAGTGTCCACAAGGAATGTTACATTTGCACCATTCACTTCTCCATCCACAAATGGACCTGCTTGATCTACCTCTAGAGTTGCGCCAAGCACGCACTCTTCCTCCTCTCCTAGGCACCGTCATAAACTTTCATCCGACTCATTCCCATCCTGTCGTAACCAGTATTGAGATATGGCAGCTGTGCGCGGCAATTGTGCTACCTGCTCTCCTCCGTAGAATCCTGTTTCTGCACTGTATCTCTGTGGATTTACACTCTTGGGAAGTGGTGGTTGAGGCACCTGACTTTGCTGAGTAACTACCTGTGGTTGCTGTTGCTGTTGGTAACTCACCTCACTCTGCACCTGTGGATTTAATGATTGATTTTCCACATTAGTTTTTGGAGGGAATTTACACTCGTTTCTCCAATGTCCTAACTTTCCGCAGTTGTGGCATGGCCACTTTTTCTTTGCCTCTTCTATACTCATTTGACCTTTTCCTTTACCTATATTTGGTCTGGATTTTGTCTGTCCTGCCTCATTAACTTGATTATTCAATTGAGCTTCTTGTTTTTCTGCAACTTTCACCTGTGCCCACATTGCTTTCTCTTTCAATTTACGCTGTCTACTCTCAATGTCATCACTGCAGTATTTAGCATATCTCAAAACCTCGTCTACCGTGCTATTCTGCCAACAAATCATATGTTGCTTAATCATTTCACTTATCTCTGGTTTTAACCCATAAACAAACCTATATACGAAATGGCTCATGTCCTTCTCATTTAATGTCTCATAGCCACTATACTGTTTAAAAACTAACAGTAGTCTTTCATAATACGCGTGTACAGATTCTTTACTTTCCTGTGTGGTTCTGTCGATTTTTACCCAATCCATTTCTTTGGGTGGGATTTTATTTTTCAAAAAGGTAATAACTTGGTCATATTTCCTCATCACTTCTGGTCCTGGCGCTCCTGTTTTAGCATCTCTTGGATATTCTACAGTTGGCCAATCAATAGTAATCTTACATTCTGTCCACAAATCAGCTGGTACTACTATGTCAAATAATCCATCCAAATCTATCCATAACACCTTCGAACCTTAACAAACCTCTCTACTTGTCTGTACCATTCTACTGGTTTTTCTCTCAATTTTGGGAAGTCATTTGTAAGTGACAGTATATCTTGTCTAGACCATGGGACATGCACATAACTACCTCCTGGAGTTTCTCTCATCGGGTACTCTCTTACGATTGCTTCCTTGTCTGTCACCGCAAAAGCCAAAGACGCTTTATCGGTCGTTTTCTCATTCCTTCTAGTCCACCTGCTTCTCCATCTATCCACATCACCCCATTTTCTCAGCAAAACAATTAATTCTTTTATTTGGGTTAACCGTCCTGATGAATTTAAATTTTCTATATCTTTCTCGCAAAAATCTACTCTATATGGTTTCTGCAAACTTCTCACTTTTACAAATTCTACTCCTAGTTCATTAGCTGTTTCTTCTAATTTGTCATGTAAATTTCTAGCTCTCCATGTAATGCTCTTACATAAGAACATTATCTCATCATCCTGGTAAGTTTTCAATTTTTCTGTACCAATTGTCCCTAAAATTAATTCTTCCATATCTATTTTTAACCTAATTACATCTAACGGTTTTGATTCTGTCTCTTTCGTTTTCAGGGTTTTCATCCATTCATTCAATTCATCCGGAGTCGGACCTACAGGTGTACTATTTAATTCTACCCAATTTCTACTCCTTTCTGGTGTCTCTGACGCAGACTCAGTTCCCATAGGAATCCTCCTAAACTCATTCTCATTTACCGTCAAATTAGTAGGTGGGCTTGGTCTATATGTACTGACCAGTTTTCTTGCACCTTCAATGTCTAGTTCCATCCCTTCTTTCCTTCTTTGCAAATTTGAATTCATAGGAATGACTAAAGAATGCTCTTCTATCTTCTGATTTTCAAAAACTGGTATTACTGGACCTATTGTTACTGGTACAGTTACAGCTTCCATATTCATTGTTAATTCTCTTATCTTTTCAGTCAATTCTCTTGTGGTTTTTGCTAATTCAGTTGTATTGTCACTTTCAACTTTCTCGCTTTGTGGGGTTTTCAATTGATCTTGTGACCTATTTATCTCATATCCCCGTTCGGGATTTTTATTCCTCCCAGTTTCCATTGGCGGTGCATTAGGTGTCACCACCGCAGAATTCTGTTGGTATGGAGGTGGGTTTCTATTTAAAATATCTTCCAGCAATTCATCTTCCGTTTCACTACCACCATACCCATACCTTTCAGTAACCAAATGTTTCTTTTTCTCTGTACACTTTCTCTTTGCTTCTTCCTCAACTGTAAAAGCTGGAAACAAACCTCCTGTCATATTTGCATATCTCCAACGCTTTATTCTGTCCTCATGATTCACTCCCCACAGCCTTCCGGGCACAAAATCATGATTCTTTAATCCTCTGAATCTTTCCCGTTCATACATCTCATCTTCCCGTTCACTCAACGCTTCAAACTGTGTCGGTCTAGGTTTAGGCTCAAGCATCGTCATCTTCTCCCTCAAATTCCGAAGTACCGCTACACTAAATGAACAATTCTCGGGAAATGCTAATACTCCATCATTTTGAGTATATTTAGTCCAATTTTCTAACCATATGCAGGTATGATATCCGTATTTCAGCATCATATGCGAAGCTGGTGATTTCGGCGGAGGAATTACTTGTCCCTCTCTAGTCACTACCTTTTTGTCTTTCTTAAAAAAGTTCTTAATTTTTGCCATCCACGACGTTTTCTCTCTACCATACTCATAATAAGCCATAATTCACGATCTTTTTCCTTTCTCAAAGTCCGCAACTCAACACTATTCTCTATGCGTTATTCGGACCTATCACAGCGCGACTCACACCAACGCTCCAATCCGAAGCTTCTACGTCACAGCTTATTCAACCAATCCTAGCGCGTCTCACACCAACGCACCAATCAGAGCATCTTCTGTATAACTAGTGCACTGTCCAATCCCAGCGCGGCTTTTGTCAACGTCAGTTCTGCTCCTGACCCCTCCTTTACAAAATTTATCGGCAATTTATTTTTCAACTGTTCTTGGTTAGTTACGACACTAAAAACACATTTCCATTGTCTGATTTCGCTGTCAAAAGTGACAGTTTTATTCTATTTCGCAAGAATGCAGTTTCGTCCGATAAGTGTAGCACTTCCCTCTACCTTACCCTTCTTTCAAGCAAGGAGTAAACCCGTTTCTCTGGGGATAAAACACATGTGGAGACTACACTGCTCCTGAGAATTAAGGCCAGAGTTTCACAAGAAAACCGGTTGCTATTTCACTCACACACCTTTTATACGGAAATGTCCCTATCATAACACAACCTGTGTTATCACCAATATGAACTCAGACAATGCACTATTCCATGAGACTTCTCTTGTCACACGTGTCCACTTCCTACTTCCCGGAAGCTTCAAAACCTTTGACTTACATATAACGTAATACCATACAACATGAAGTGTTATACATAAAAGTAACCAGTAATCAATAATCAATAATCACCAAACTAATCTGTAGTAATCATAACTCTGCTACCAAGAAATCTGATCCAGCGCTATCAATAAAATTTCTTCTCCTATATGCTTTGGACGTCCAGGTACAAATGTCCCTTTTCCACAACTATATCCATATGACGGTGGGGCCCATAACACCGTATAAACATTCACTCTCTCATATATTCCCTGGATTTCATCCATTTTTACTTAGGAGAAAACAGTTAATGACTTGATGGAAGGAGACGGGATACCTTTTAAAACGACATAATACTTCTCAAGCTTTAAGGTATTCCGCTCATTGGTCGATGGACCAACTAGTAGGAATCAGTTGATGGTGATTAAGACCAGCTCAATCACTATAAACATTTTAAACATTTACATTTATCATTGAGCTAAAGAACCACAGACTCATTGTTTTTAAAGATAATAAAGTCTATCTAGATTTTAGAAGCATGAATAAGTTCAAATTTATTATTCAGATTATTACATTTATCATTATTATAAGAATAAATTGAAATTGCAATGCATACCTATTAGATGGAAAAACAAAGTTCGTCACAGCAATGAATTCAGATCACAGCATAGAACTCCCGAAAAACTGTCTATCTGTCCTGCAAAACAGGCCTTCTCGACGGACCACCTATATGGGGTTTTCCGCCACAATCCCGTTCTTTTTCCCCTTTAGTTTTTAAGAATAAAAAGTCTAATAGTATTAAAAATGGAAAATCTATTAAAAGCAAAACAAAAGGCTTCTCCAGCATCAGCGTCCCGTGCTCAATAAAAATATAAACAGCAGCTTTTCCCCTCCCTAAGAGTAGGTCTTCTTATACCCTAATACTAGCTTACTAAGTGAAAATGTTACATCTTTGTGGGCGAGATTCTCTCTAATTGGTCCCTTTGGGGTCGGTATACATCTCATTATGAATATCCTTGCTCCAACCAGTTCTTTGTGGAAAGTTCATACTCCTGTCATTTCTCACGGGTTCATGACATTACCCATCCGCACATTGGTCTCTATCTGTATCCTTTTTCTGATACTTTAAATTGAACAGTTCATTGTTTATTCACGTATTCACTGCAGCTTCTCACGCTTTTCGCTATGTCCTTCTTTGGCACACGCTTGTATAATAAGGTCATCGTAGCCTTGACCACGCTTCCATCCTAGGCTTTGGGACAGTCACATGATCCCTTTGTTCACAGCTTTTCTCACTCTCGGAAGCCATCTTGCGCCTGCGTACTCTATCTTGTTTGCCTCAGCAGCCATTTTTACATTGCGGCACAACAGGCCTAAGCGAACTATTATAAGGATAAACAGAACATAGTTAAGAATAAAGAATATAAGCCTTTTCGTTTCCCTCCCGTCATTCTACGTACCCCAATTAAATTAAGTGTTACCTAGCAAAAGCAACATATAGAGCTATTTCTTACTTACCAACCGCTTTACTTTGCCACCACACAATTTATTTCCAAGCACAATTCATGCAATTATTATTCTTATTAGTATGCAAATTATTAGGTTTACGTTATCCACGTTAACAATTGTAAGTAAATTAGTTTGCACGGATATGGCGTGTTACCCATAACCCTTATAATGACACATACATGGTTGGTTATTTACTGAGACGAACCTGTGTGTTAATTATTCAACATAAATATTCGGAGGTTAACATTTTTTCGTTTACCCTGCTCCATCAACTCACACCAGTAAAATCAGCGACAGCTACTGGCTGATACAGGAATGAGTCGCACTGTTGTGTTATAGGAACAGTACTGCAGCCACAAACTAAAACATTTGCCTGCACGGTTCCAGGCAGTGGTAGGCAGTTCTGTAGCTGGGTTATGCAATGTATTGCAATAAGTATACATTCCAGTTTTAAGTAAGTGCAGCACAAGGGCAAAGGAAGTAGGTGCTAACTTAGGTGTTATCCTCAGTTGAGTGAAGGAGTTAGATAAAGGTTTTTTTTTTTTTTTTTTAGAAGCGGGGTTGCTTGACTGGGTCATGGCAGTGCCCATGCTTAGCTGACAACCCTGTTTTCTCTCTTGCTGTAGTTGCATATTTCCAGAATTCCGTTATTGTTTTTAGAATTCCTGCATGCTTTTAGTGCTGCAAGGTGCGAAAAAGGGACTGAAAGGTGGCCCAATGGTGCTATGCAAAACACTTGCACAAAGGCACTTACTTCCATGTTTCCGAAATCGTGTGGATTTAAAGAATATGTTCACTTCATCATGGATGTTTTAAGGACTGCAAGATTCCAGTGTCGATGATCTTGTGATCACTATTCCTCTTCAATATGTGAAACCGTTGAGGCGTTTCCATGCTGATAATATTTGTGAAATAAAGCTTGTTCTTTGTTGTTTACGGGCAGGGGTCTCCGGAGTCTGCACAGAGCAACGGGAAACCAAGGTACAAAGACGGGGAAAAAACGAAATGAAAGCCCTTTGTGGTACTCACAACCCCTTAGCATTATAGAGCTTCACAGCTGCGCAGGCTGAAAAACTTCGTCACACACACCCAACGTAGTGTGAATAATCCTTTCTGTAGTGCGGCCTGCAAGCTGCACCGCCTTTGTCAGGTGAACTTGAGTTGGGTCATCAGACTGGCCCCTATCCCACCCCCTTTGCACATTCTAACGCCCTGCGGCATTTGTGGCCTTGGCTGTTGTTGTGTTGACGGGGTCGCGATGGAATGCGACCTCGTCGGGTAGAGTGGATCACTGTTGGCTCGGGGCCCACGCTCAATGAAACCCCAACACTGGGTGGCCTGCTTCGTGGCTCCCGCAGACGTGCGCCCTACTGGCCTCACGCGCGCGCCACCGTTTATTATCTTATACAGGGTCACATGACCCAACGTAGCGTGCCCGTTGCGTCACGGGCACGACATAACATTCCTCCCCAACAAACATTAAACAACAATTAATTCACCGTGGTGACGCTCAACAGTCTATGATAGTCCCTCATAGTCCCTGACGCACATTAAACAGTCATTACCAAACAAAATGGAACATTCTTACGTGAAGTAATCTCGCAGCCTGCGAGTTGGCTCAGGATTCTTGCGCAGTCGATACTGGGAGGAGCCACGCCACTCCAGCTCTCTCTCCTCTGCCCCCGACTGCAAATCACCTTGATCGTCCGCTGGACTGCAAGGCCCCTCACCTGAGGCACCAGCCACTGATCTCTCGGCTGTTGCCGGGGCTTGATCAGGAGTGTCGTTATGTCCCTGCGCTTGGAATGTCTCTGACCCTGAGCCCATGGCCCCTTCCATCATTCCAGGGGGCTCTGGTGGATCCTCCCGCGTGTCCTCCGGACCGGCCGTCGAAGCTTGCTGGAATGCCTTGAACCATGACGCATTTCTCGTTACCGTTTCTCTTCCCCTCCTTGCGATGATCCGGGTGCCCTTTACATTGACAATAGTCCATGGGTCCTTCTCGTAGGGCAATCGAAATTTCCCGCTGGTTGTTCGGTTCTTGAGCAGTTTCACAGGCTGGGCCCGTCGCCGACGGCTGACTTGAGTGTGGGCCCGGGCGCGTTGCGCCTCCACTTGGGCCTCATCTGGTACTGCCGGACACCACTGAGGGTGGTGAGGTATGGAGTCAGTGACGACACGCCCCATGATGAGTTGGGCTGGGGCCACACCAGTGGTGGTATGTGGCGTCTGGCGATAGCTTCGTAGAAAGGTAAAGATTGCTAGCTCCACTGATTGCTGTCTTCCGTGAGCAATGCGTATCACCTTATTTAACGTACGCATAAATCTTTCTACCTCTCCGTTGGCCTGTGGCCACCTTGGCGTGATCCTCCGATGCCATATGCCCAAAGCGGCAAGATAGGCAGCCAACTCCTGCCCTTGAAAGGGGGGTCCATTGTCCGTTCTCAGTTCCTGAATGAGACCATGAGTCGCCATGATTTTCTCCAGCTTTGGGATGACCTCCACTGCGTTTGGGGAGGCTATGATTTCGACCTCCGGGTACTTGGAGTGATCATCGATGGCTACGAACATGTGCCTCCCATCTGGCAAGCTGCCGAAGTCCAAACTAACCCGCGACCAGGGCTTTGGTGGCCTCGGTTCGGCAATTATGGGAGCTGGACGCGGAGCTTCTCCGGTGACTTGGCACCACTGGCAGGAGCGGACGGTGGCCTCCACAAGTTCGTCCATGAGGGGGAACCATACTTTGGTTCGTAGCCGTGATTTGGTCTTGACCATTCCCTGGTGTCCTATGTGTGCTAGCTGAACTACTCGAGCTGTCAGGGCCGACGGTATCACTAGTCGGGGACCCCGCAGCAGACATCCAGTGGAGTCTTCGGTGAGTTCCTCCCTGATGTGGTATAAGCTCGCCATGACACGTTGGGCCTCCACAGTCAGTACCTTCCACTCTTCTTTCGCCCGATGCCAGTTGCCTTGTCTCAGGGCCATCTTGGCACGTTGTAGGCATTGATCTTTACTCGTCTCCTCCCGCAAATCTTCCATGGAGAGTGGGATCGGGCATGACCGGGCTGTAACGCACCTGACGTACACAGTATCAGCGGCATCCTCCTTTTCTTTGTCCGTGGCTGCCCAGGGATGACGCGACAGGTAGTCCGCCGGGTTTTTGGATCCCGGTTGATACTCCACTCGGCAGTTATAGTCCTGTAACTGCAACATCCACTTCTCAATTCGAGGTGGTGGCTTGGTGGATGTTCCGGAAAATAGAGCCACCAGAGGTTTGTGGTCAGTCGCCACAACAAATGGTTTGCCATAAACGTAGAGGTGGAAGTGACGGCACGCCCAGTGGATTGCAATGGCCTCCTTCTCTATCTGGGAGTACCGTTGCTCTGTGTCCGTGAGGGAGCGACTGGCGAAGGCTACCGGAACCCAGTCTTCCTCGGTGTGCCGTCGCTGGAGCAGTACGGCTCCTAGCCCAGTCGGGCCAGCATCCACCGCAATCAGGGTCATTCTTCTGGGATCAAAGAACGAGAGGGTGGTTGCCTCCGAGAGCGCCTCCTTGATGTCCCGAATGGCCTTGACTTGATCCGCACCCCAGTTCCAGGGGACAGAGTCCTTCGTGAGTTCCCTCAGTGGTTGAGTGAGCGTCGTGAGGTCTCGAATAAACCGCCCACAATAGTTCACCATACCAAGGAAACTGCGGACCACGGTGACGTTGGTAGGGGCCGCTGCATTCTTGATGTCGCGGACTTTGTCCGGATCGGAATTGACTCCTTCCTCCGAAAAGGTGTACCCAAAGAATTGTATTTTCCTTTTGAGAAATTCGCACTTCTCCTTATGGAGGGTGAGTCCGGCGTCCTGTAATCTCAGAAGTACCTTAGTCAGTCGAGCGTTATGTTCAGTGATTGTCTTGGCTTGGACCATGATGTCATCACTGACATTTATGACCCCTGGTATGTCCGTAATCAGCTCCTGGATCACGTTTTGGAAAACTTCTGCCGCACTGGACACCCCGAAGCTTAGGCGAGTATACCTTGGAGGTCCCACGTGAGTGGGAGAAGGTGGTTATGTTGCGGGAAGCCTCATCTGAAGTACGAGCTGATGGTACCCGGATCTCAGGTCTAATTTCGAGAACCAGCAGGCTCCTGCCATCTCCCCGATTAGATCGTCTATTGTGGGCGTGATATGACGCTCTCTTTTGATGGCAGCATTCAGCAGCCTCATGTCCACGCAGATTCTGACTGCGCCTGGTTGTTTAGGCTTCCGGGTGACAACGATCGGGGAGACCCAGGGAGTAGGCCCGTCACTTTTTTGATGATGCCCGCCGCCTCTAATTTCTTTAGCTCCTCTTCCACTTGGGGGCGCAAGTGAAATGCCAAGCGCCGGTGGCGTAGGGCTACGGGTTGCACCGTGGGGTTAATGTGGAGATGCACTTCCTTGCCTTTGAATTTTCCGATTCCTTCGAATGTAGTTGCAAACTCCTCCAATATGTGGTGAACAGATTCCTGGTGTACGCCGAAGGCAAATGTCACCACCCCCAGGTCTTCTGCCGCGCGGCAGCCCAATAGCATGCCTTGTCCGTCCTCCGTAACATACACATTGGTGGTGATGGAGCAGGTGCCATGGGAAATGGGGGTCTTGAACCGACCTCTTATCTTTAGTGGTATATCCTGGCCGTATGCAAAAACTGTGATGGTGGTGGGGTGTAGTATTGGAGCAGGGTCCATGGTTTCGTACAGGGCGGCGGCCATGATGTTAATCGTGGCGCCAGTGTCCACCACAGCGGTGACGTCATGCACGCCCACCTGTACGTGACACTGGGGCAGTCGTCGGGCTTTTCGAGTGGTAGTTCCGATCATGTGTACCTTGTGTACTACCCTCTCCTCTTCGTCGTCATCATCCATGTCACTGGGCTCTCCACTGCCTCCCGGAACGGTGTTGACCACTTGTCTGGGCTTTCGGTATTTCTTTGACCTGCAAACGTTCTCGAAATGATTGTACCGTCCGCATCCTGAACATCGTTTGCCCTTTGCTGGACACTCTGCTGCTGTGTGAGGTGGTCCACCGCAGTATCCGCAGGTCTGCGCCTGTCCCGTAGCTGCAGTTCTTGTTCCCTTCTTGTTCCATCGCAGTGGTGGCTTTGTCGTGACGGCATTCACCGGTTCGATCTTGACTGGTGACTGGAGGGCGGCCTCCATATGGGCCGCTCGGGCCTTTGAGAGTTCCTTGGTGCGACCAAGTGTTAGTATGTCCATAAGGGGTTCTCCGGACTCCTCTAGGATCCTTTCGCGGAGCTTCGCTGACCACGCAGCCTTGAATTATTTGTCCCCTTATTTCCTCTGTTTCGTCTCTGAATCCGCACGTGGATGCTAGATTCTTGAGCCTGGCATGGAATGTGTCGAGGTACTCTTCGGGGAACTGACGCGCTTGTCGGAATATGAACCGTTCGTAATCCTGGTTAGCCATCGGTTCAAAATATCCATTGAAGGCATTTATCAGCATGTGGTGCGACTTGGACGTAGCCTCAGCAAGTGTCTTAGTTATGTTATGGATGTCCTTCCCCCCCAGGTGCAGTAGCATGGCCCTCTTTTGGTCCTTGTGGACCTTCGTAGCCTCGAAGAAAATGAGCAGCCTTTCAACCCAGTCCTTCCACTTTGGCGCAAGTGCCGATGGGGATCCTTCTACCACGAAGGGTTCGATGGGGGGAATGGCGGACATGGTGATTCCCTGCTGCCGCCTGCCTGCGGGTCTTCTTCGCTGCAGAGCCTGACCGCGCAGGCCTGTCACCCGGCGCTGGGTTATGCGGGCCTTGGTCAGAGGCCTATCCGCCATGCTGGACTGTTTGGGCCTTGCAGGGGCTTATGTGCGGCTCCCTCGTGGCGTCTGCCCTAAGTGCTGGTGCACCCCAGAGTCTCCTTTCCCCCACCAGGACCAGAGCGCGATGGAGCTGCTTGAGGGGTGAAGCTGCCGTCAGGGACAGTATCATCGGCACACATGAGGCAGCACTGGACCGGCGCCATGTGTGTTCAGGGTGCGCGCCGGCTGAATTGCACACACGTGGCCGAGTACGCGATGCAGCGTCTGGGCCGCCACTCACCGGTGGGACGCTGGAGCAGAGCGCGCGGATTCACACCGCCACTCGAGCAAGAGCTGAGTCGTCCTCTCCGACGGGTCTGTGTCGCTCCGAGGTCTCGAACGCGCCGTGGCACAGGCACCGCAAGGTCAGGGTTGCACCTCCGCGGCCGCCACGCAGCACGGAGACGGGGCACACGGGGCATGCCCACCCTCGTCGCCAGCTGTTGTGTTGACGGGGTCGCAATGGAATGCGACCTCGTCGGGTAGAGTGGATCACTGTTGGTTCGGGGCCCGCGCTCAATGAAACCCCAACACTGGGTGGCCTGCTTCGTGGCTCTCGCAGACGTGCGCCCTACTGGCCTCACGCGCGCGCCACCGCTTATTATCTTATACAGGGTCACATGACCCAACGTAGCGTGCCCGTTGCATCACGGGCACGACCTAACAGCTGTCATTTGAAAGTGAAATAATAGGCCAACGTTGAACTAGGAGGCTATTCCTTCAAAGCAAAGCAAAGCCCACATGTGACACTACTCCACTCCAGCGTTCTGCAGATTAAAACGGAACACGGAATTCATGTCTTACTGTGTGGTGTTGTGTCTGGGCGCACTTCAGAACCTAGCATTACACGCCAGAGCTTAGCTGGGGCTCCTGAAAGAGCGAATTAAAAAAAGCATACAGCTTGCTAAAGCATGAAAACGGTGATACACACAACTGGGCAATGCTGCAGGCGGCGCCGCAGCGCACGAAATCAGTCTCGTGTACTCACACGTTATGATGCGGTCCCATAAAATTCCCTTCTGTGCAAACACGTTTGTATTATTCACGTCTAACTTTTGTTTGTCTGGACTTCAAGCAAGTGTCCCATGATCAGAAGTAAAGAAGAGACATCAAAACGTAGGCAGTTTCTCACACGAAGTGGTTTAAGCTGCTAAATGATCCCACTTGAGTTACCATTGATCGACACAATGGTGCGATGAAAGCACGCTAACAAGGAGTTGTGAGCACTAGTTCACAATTAAGTGAGCCCAAGAAAAAAACACACATTAAGGCCCCAATTCCAAGTTTGGAGTCGAATTCGGCTCTGTGTACAAATGGGTGTTTACGGTCCTAAGAAGATTAGCTGCCCATGTCAGGCAAACATGGCCGCCGTGCTTGAATCTCTGTCAGCGGCAGTGTGAGATTTCGCCCGGGAACCACTCTCAGACTGCACATTCCCGGGGGCGATTTGGGGAATTAGGCCCCCCGTAAGAAGTGGGATGCAATTTCAGGCTCCTTGAGCTGTGACCGACCGGCGGATGTAAAGGCCCGCAAAGAAACATAAACTATCTCATCTGGCAAATGGCTCATTATTTTCCCCGCACATGCTTGCTGGGACATCTCTGCCAATACACAGCCCCATCCGTCTTTGTTTGTAGCGCAACAGGAGGGTGACAGAGTGTGATCCCAGTGCAATGGGGATTTATTGCTCAAATTTGCGGTGTGCTGAATTGTGCTTGCAGTGTGGGCTTATATACTTCTCCCTGGCGCTCATTCTCTCCGATTCCCGGGCTTTCTGTTTACCAGTCGTGGCCGGCAAAACGGACGTCCGGGTTCGCGCGGGGGTGGGTTAAGTGGCCATAAATAAAAATAAAAACTTACCTTCCTCCAGTTCCACCATCACTCGCTGCAGCCTCAGCTCCTGCCCTCCTGCTGCTCCTGGGTTTTAGGCAGCCTCCCTCCTCCTGCTCCCCTAAGCCAATCACAATGCTGCAATGGCAGCGTTGTGATTGGTGAGGCGCAGGGGAGAGCGCCCCAGCCGCGCCATATTCTCCTACATAGAGAAAAAGGAGAGTGGGCGGTGCGTGCTCGAGGGCAGGGGGAGTGGCTTACCCACTGTTGTGGGTACTGACTGTTTGGTCGGCTCCAGGGGCCGACCAGACAGTCAGTACCCACAACAGTGGGTAAGCCACTCCCCCTGCCCTCGAGCAGGACCGCCCACCCTCCGCCCCCAACCAGGCACTTCATGCTTTCTCGCAGTGCGAGAAGCAGAAACATAAAATGGTAGTTTTTACCATTTTATGTTTCTGCTTCTCGCACTGCGAGAAAGCAGTGGGGCGACACCCAAACGCCCCAATGGAGGAGCCGCCACTGATCCCCAGTAAGTCCCTAGCGGTACCCCTAGTACCTAGGGAATTGGGACTGAAGAGGGTCCACTAGGGCTGCAGCACGAATTGTGCCACCATAGAGACCCCTCACCAAGATCATGCAAACACCTCAGTGCAGGCTGCGTGTCTCGGTGCAGAGAAAACTGAAGAGTTGACATGGCACACATCCCTGTCTGCCATGACCACAGACACTGCATTAGATATAGGTAAGTCACCCCTGCTGCAGGCCCTCCAGCCCTAAGGCAGGGTATCACATGGGTGGTCATATCTGCCTGAGCGGATATGACACTGCAATATTTAAGTCCATTCTTGGATGCTGTAAGTGCACAGGGAAACCATAGAGAGTTCATGGGCAGGACACCTGAAATTACGAGTTCCCCATTACCATGATGGCTTCACTCAGAGAAGCTGGGTACCAAACATCTTGTCATTATAAACCCACACTGATGGTAGTGTTGGATGTGTTAATAAATGCACACAGTGGGCACCTTAGAGGTGTTCCCTGAAAACCTACAAAATACTGGTGTAGTCTCTGACTAATCTTAGCCAGCTTGCCACCACCAGACATGTTTCTGACCTCATGGGGTGAGAGCCTTCGCTCTCAGAGGCCAGGAACAATGCCTGCTCTGGGCGAAGGTGCTTCATACCTCCTCCAGGCCGGAATGGCATTCCAAGATGGGAAGCTTCAAAGTCGATGTCACCTTGCAATTGCAACCCAGGCATCTCCAGCTAATGGAGGATGTCAACCCCCCCTGACCTGCTCCACGTTTGGTGGGAGGACTGGCAGGAAAATTAGTTAGATTAGGAGTTGTGCCCACATTCAGCCAACACCACCCCTAAGGTGGGGCAGGTAATGTAGACCCCACTTTTCAAATTCCTCCATCTTGTGTTGAAGAGAATCAGCCAACCAGTGTCAGGGTTATGTCCACTTCTCAACAAAAGTGGTCATATGAGGGTGTAGCCGCCCTAAAGTTAGGTAGTCCATTAGCAGCTACCTGTCACTCCCTTTAAAGCCCCTACATTTAGTAGTTAGGTGGCACCCCTAGACCCCGAACTCAGATTCGATGGACCTAAGAAGAAAATGAACGAAGAAGAGCTGCTGAACCAGAGAACCGAGTGCCTGCTGTGGACTTTGGGTGCAAAACCTTACCTGCTGCTGCCAAGAGTCAACCATTGTGATACGCTGTCTTATCCTGCCGCTGTGAGGACTCTAAGAACCCCAGAAGACCTTCAGCACTTTGCAAATTTCCCAAGAACTCCCTTGGAGTAGAGGAGCTATTCCCCTGCAGAATGCAGGCACCAAATCCGCGAACACCAGTCATTTGACCTGAAGCTCCCCGGTTCAACTGAAGCTGCAACAACCCAGGAAGAGGTACACCTGATCTAGGAGGTAAACACTGCCTCCCCACCGAATTAGAAGACACTAGGCCCTTCCGTAGCCATGCCGTACCAATCCCCGGGTTACCGGACCACCTGCGACCAACACTGACCAAAAGAGTCCCCTCCGGACTCCAACTGCCCAGGAAGCAAGCACCCATAGAGGGATAGCAGAACCCCTAAGACTCGCTTTATGAGTGGCCAAGCTGTCCGGAAATCATCCCTGCAACCTGTTTGCCCCTGAATGCGAAGATTATCTTGATGCATAGAGCCCAGCTGACCAACCTGCTCTGCACCCAGCCCAACTGGCCTGGGTCCCGATGATCCACCTCTGCTCCCATAGTCCTGTGGCCCTTGCTACCTGACCTCCGTTTGGGAGCCCTCGGACTTGCCTACAAGTTGCTCGCTGCAGTATGTTTTTAGATGGCCCCACTTCTTTATAGCACACCAGATACCAACGCCTCCGGCACCCTACTCCCAGACAAATCCGGGACTGTCCTGACAAAACGCTGGTGGAGTATGGGACTGTAGCCTGCTGCTACCCTAACTCCCAAAGGTGAACCCCTAGAAACAACTATGCGATTTTATATGCATTTCTACTTTTTCTCCATAGAGAATCATAGTGTGCAATGGCACATAATAGAGAACTATTTTATGAACTTTAATAATTCATAAGAAATTATGTACTTACCTGTGAACAAAGTTCTTGGTCTGAAAAATTAAATAAAAATAAGTATTATTTTTGCAAATTGGTCTCAGATTTATTCTTGAGTGTGTGTCTCATTTACTGCCTCCATGAGAACAACCCTCTGATAAGCCTAACTGCCCACACTACCATAACTAGAGTATCAGTATTATCTACTTTTGCCTCTCTAAACTCACTGGACTCTCTGCACAGAGTACTTTGTTTTAGTACACTATATAGAGAGACAGCCTTCTACAGTGTGTGAGTAGATGTATGGGTCTGTAAATGGGTATGTGAGTGGTTGTATGAGAGGTTCTATGGGAGTGTGAGTAAGTGTTTCTGTGGATTATGTAATCAGTGATGTCATTTGAGATGTCATCGGTGATATCATCAGTGATGTCACTGACCATGTCAAGAGTGATGTAATATGTGAGATCATTAGCAGTGCATTGTGGGGGCATAAGTTAAAGTTAGCTCAGGTAACTATAACTGCTGAATTTTAATGGTTTTGTATGAGTGAAATGTGAGCCTAACTATAACATCCCTGTAACCTTTGGATTTCCAGTGACTTTCTATGTTTTTTTTATTTCAATTTCCTAACTATAATCTCCCTGTAAGCATTGGTTTTTTTAGTGGATTTCTAAGGATTTTTAAATTCTATTTTCTAACTATAACGTCCATGTAGCCTTTGGTTTTTGTCAGTGAATTTCTAAGATTTTTTCCTTGTTTTTCCCAGAACTGTAACCTGTAATGTTTCACAGTGGATGTGTGAGCATCTGTGCGGATCTGTTTGTAGGTGTATGTGTTGGGGGGCTATGAGTGGAAGTGGGAGTGAGAGTGTGTCAGTGGCTATCTGAAGTGGTGTATCATGCATGAGTTGATCTGTGAGTGACTGTGTGAATGCCTCTGTGGGTTTGTCACTGGTTTTATCTGTGAGTGGGTGTCTCAGTCTCTGACAGGATCTGTGAGTGGATGCAAGAATCTTTCAGTGGTCATCTCAGTGGGTGTAGGAGTGTCTGAGTGGCTCTGTGAGTGACTGCATCAGAATATCAATGGATCTGTGAGTGACTGCATCATTGGCTGTATGGGTCTCTGAGTGAGTGCATGGAAATATGAGTGGGTCTCTGAGTGAGTACATAATTTTCTGAGTAGATCTGTGAATGGATGCGTCAGTTTCTGAGTGGGTCTGTGGGTGGCCGTTTGAATCTCTGGGTCGGGCTGTGTGTGGGTGCATGAGTCTGTGAGTGGGTCTGTGAGTGGGTGCATGAGTGTCTGACTGGGTCTGTGAGTTGGTACATGAGTCTCAGAATGGGTCTGTGAATGGGTGCGTGAGTCTCAGTGTGGATCTTCCCGTGGGCACGTCCATCTCTGATTGGGTGGATGAGTGGGTGTGTGAGTCCCTAAGTGAAAGTGAGGGTGGTGGTATAGAATATTTTGTATTTTTTTAACTTGTTTGACTGCTGTTTGCTAATTTGTCACGATGTATATTTGGAATTTTTTGCAACGTTACACGGGGGCTGTGCTGACAGTCACGGCAAAATTGCAAAAATTGCGAGAGGAAAAAAATAGATTTTTCAACATATAAGTGGTTCCTCAAACACCTCCACATTCCTCACATGCATCTTGACCCCTTATGCCCCTTTCTGGCATTTGTTTTGAGATCCCGAGACTGCTTCGAGGAGGTTAAGTGGCGGCCACACCTCTCTGCTCAAGTTGCGGCAAGCCAATCATGGCATTCCTGTTGGCGCACACATTCGGGATTAATTAGGCGTGATCCAGTTAAACAAATTTGGATTTCCTTAAATTTCTCAACAACTGCTGAATATATGTACACTGGATAACTGAAAGCAAGATCTACGAACCTAAATCTACTTTCCTTCCAAATTTGGTGTAGTTCCGTCCAGCGGTTCAGGCTGCAGTCATGTCTAAGGCTCCTATTGGAATTAACATGGAAAATGCACTTTTTTTGACCTCCCCCTTTTTATCAGCCCCCACTTGACGGATCACCCCGAGACTTTCCATGCACAGCAAAACTCACTATGACACTTTTTGGGGAAAATTTCATGAAGTCAAATGATATAGGCAAGTCAAAAACGCTCTTCAATGGTAACATGGTCCTAACTATAACTACCTACTGGCAATTGGCAGTAGGTGATATATATATATATATATATAAATGCTAATGTTTTTTGTTTTATGTTTTTTAAATGCTAATTTCTAACTATAACGTGTCTGAAACCTATGGTTTTTTCAGTGAATATATATATATATATACCTTCCAATATATATGTATATATCAGGAAATACTCCAAACTGGCGTTTGCAAGGATAGGAGCACGGACCAACTGATGAGTGAAGCAAAAGTTTCTTTATTACTCCATGTGCAAGTCAGCCATTATGCGTTTCAGCCCCGAGGGGCCTTGATTACATGACGCGGTACACAGCTTTGTTTTACTTTTTATGCAGTTTTTTTACCCATTTCTTAAAGTGCATAGACATGGACAAAATACCACATATTTCTGTTGACATTTGTAAGTTTCTTCAACAATTCAATTATAAAAGCAGGTCTGATTGTTTTTGTATCAATTTTAAAACCGCATTGTTAATTTAAACCCCAATTGATTGGTTTGCTGCAGTAGTGCACTTTTTTAGGTCTCGCCTAGCGTTGCTGCGCACATGCGTAGCTCGCTCGGCGAGATTTATTGTAAATGAGGAGTTTGAGAAAAGGGCTTGAAGCCCCGCCCCTTATTTCCATTGGCTGGCGTCACCGTTTATGGTAAACGGTGGCCTGCCATTGGAAATTAGGTGTTTGGATTGCCTCCCTTTAGCTTTTTGTGCCGGCCCACCGGACTGGCTTCCCCTGCTTTGCGTCTGTCGCAAAGCACTTCCTATCTTTATGGGGCCATGTGTTTCTAATTAGAAACACATGGCCTCATAAGACTAGAGATCCCCATGCTCCGGCTGCAGCGCGGTCCTCTTTCACTTTCGGGACCGCGCTTGTTTTTTTTACTTTAGGCATGTCACCCCCCTTGTCTGCAGCTCATTTCCATGCGCAGATCCTGACTGACATCACGGCACCTTTTGTTGCTGAAAGCCTTAGCTAGTGGACAGACAGTGTGAGCAGTCATGTGAAGTCGGGAAGAGTCCATTTCAGGAGAAAGGGGAGTCTCTAAGTGATGCTCTGTGCTTCTTGCTACCTAAGGCTTTTATCTCGCCAGCACTCCTTGTACAAAACTGACTGTTTTTAAATATGTTTATGACAGAGGTGTTGCGTTTTGCAAAGCCTTCCAGGAGAATTGAGTCATGTGTTCAACATTAAAGACTCCCCTGGTGCGCCCCTCTGTGGTGCAGTCCGGGCTTCAGCTGAAGTGTGCCTGTAGCAGCCTCATCTAACTATGAAAAGTTTTCGAAGGAACGTCAATTCCACCGTCCAGCACCCGGCAGCCGGCAAGAACCTGGAGACCCCGGGGGGATCCGCAATGAGGGAACGGGACCCGACCTGCCGATACCCACCTTCCCTAGGGGCAATTCAGCGGCTCCCCTTTGAGGAAGATTAAGCAGGGATTGAAGAGCATGGTGAAGCTACCGCAGAGAAGTATTTAATAAACGCAGCACCCCTAGGTACTGCCCGGGGCAGAGAGCTGTTGACACTGCTGGGTTGAAGCACTGCTGAGGCGGGGTAGCAGCCAATGAGGAGGAGGAGGACCAAGCGACCTGTCCAGAGCCCCAGGAGGAGATGGGCATGTCCGATGGATTTTCAAGGCTCTGGACCAATGTGATGGGGATGCTGGTGAGTTATGTGCAGCCTGTGAGAGAGTTGGGGGAGGGGAGAGTGCTGGGGAGTTTGGGGTACAAATTACCGAAGACCCAGCAGACCTGAATGACACCTGTTTGGACCCGAGAACATTCATAGCATTCGCAATGCATTAGTGATCCCAAGATCTCCCTTGCAGACGTGAAGAGATCATCGAGTGATATTTGTAAAGGTGCATTCTGGGTACTGAAGTCCTGCATTTGCAGCGAAGAAAGTAAATCTATAAGTACGGGGAGGGGGCAAAAAGGATTGAGAGCCCGACATACACACTCCTGACATTATGCAACATTATACTGTTCTTTATTGTTTTGTTGACTTTTGCTTCTGTAGCGCTTCATACCTTGTAGGTGTATGTGTGATTTACGGAGGCACAGTAGTTGCCACCCACTAAAACTGATACTTATTTTTCCGACCTCGGAAGGATGAATGAATGTGCAAACCTTGATCAGACTGGAACTCTATTTTTAGGCTGTTAATTTATTAGGCTTTTCTCATGCTCACTTCTAACAGCTGAGCCGATTTCTTTTTTTCGACACCGCGGTCAGTTTACATTTTTAAAAAAAACTTTAATACGAAGCACGGCGCCTGCTTCAGGGACACCGTGCTCTGCAATACCATAGGTATTGCTTTTGCAAAACTTTGAACTATTGGTATTGTAAATGACAATGCCTTTTAATATTATAAAAGGCATTGCCATTTACAATGTCAATAGCTCAAAAACTGGCAATTGCGAGACCTATTGCATTGCAAATTCTTGTTCATTAATGTCATTTAACACTTTTTGGCATTTTTTGACAATTTAGCATAGTGGATTTCTATAAATAGCTAAAAATAGGTTGTAAAATTCATGTATAAATAAATAACCATATCAGGTTTTGCAAGACATATAGCTGTTTTAAAACCACTTGTGGAATTACTGTAAAATACAGATTGTGCAAGAAACTGCTGTCAGTACATGTATAAATACTCTAACAAACATTTGCTCCTTGTATTAAATAAATATCTAAAATACATTGTGCAAGTCATGTTGTCCTAAGATTGTGCAAATATCGCTAACAATTGAATTTTAATGTAAACAAATGTAGGTACCTCTCCTGACAAATAAAGTGCTTGTGCTGTAACATGAAAATTGCATATGTAACCTATAACCCAAGTGATAAAAAGCTAAAAAAAGTTTAAAACTACAGTTTGTGTACTCAGGGGGGCGGCCTTGTTCTGGTTGTTAGATTGCGTTTGTGTGCATGAGACTTAAAAATCTACACTGTTTTTTGGTCTATATGACGTCATTTGATGTACGAGTCTGAATGGTACGCCTAATGCTGTATTTTTTACAGGCAAGTATATAGGTCTTCCGTGGTATTTAAACCCCCAGGAGACTTGGAGTCAAACTCCAAAATGTATCTGGTCTCCAGCCTGCGTAGGGTTTTCTCCCTGTTTCCTCCTCTTTTGTTGTGTGGGACAGCGTCAATCAGATAATATACGAGACATTTGGATCTGCTTTGTGCAATTCACAGAAGTGTCTAGCTACAGGATAAGTTGGATCTTGATTTTTGATATATATATGTATATATATATATATATATATGTATATATTCACCAAACTCCTTCTCCGCGTGTCAGTTTCACCAGGCACAAAGAAAGAGCGCGGACCTCATCAGTCTTCAATTTGCAGTGTTTATTTGTGCTACACAAACAATGCTGCTGCCATATGTATATATATATATGTATATATATGTATATGTATATGTATATATATATATATATATATATATATATATATATATATATATATATATATATATATATATATATATATATATATATCAGAACAAAACCCTTTCAGGCATAGAGTGACGAATAAATTATGCAAAAACAGAAGCAGAGAACTCTGGGTAGTTCTCAAGTTTAGGTGGAAAGCAGCTCCAGTAAGAGCACTCTCAACACTAGCGACACTCTAAATTTGCTCACCTCAAATGTCTGCTTTTCTATAAAAGTTTTTAAGCATAGGATTAGCGCAGTGCTATCCACGCCAAGATAGAAAGGGACAAAGTCTTTTTCCATTTTTACAGCAAAGTCTTTAAGCATAGGATTAGCGCAGTGCTATCCTTGCCGAGCTGTAAAATGGCCAAAGCCTTTTACCACTCCAGGCACAGTATTACAGCTTTGGATTGGTAAAATACCATCCAAGCAAGCCTGAAATGAATAAAAGCAACCCCTGTATATGTATAGCGGCATGTTCAAAAAGGGAGAGGCTGGAGGGGCTCGCCGCGAGATGTGCAGGCTCCTCACACCAAAGCCTGATCTCTGGGTCTGCGTGACTGTGCAGAGGACTTCGGAGCAGGGCACTGTTAAACAACAGTGAAGACGAGGGTGAGTGGCGAACCAAATGTGGACAAGAACGGAGGACCCAAGCTTTGCTGCAAGATCTAAAGAACTGAGAGCGTGTTTGCTGCATCACTGAAACACCGAACAGCGTGTCCGTAGCAGGCTGGAAATTGACGGTTTACCAGGACGCCAGCCTGTCATAAGAAATTGGGAGTGCTGTTTTAATTTTTACAAAAATGAACTGAATATTATAAATACTTACATGCACGCCTTGAAAATCCAGATTGAGAAAGGCTTTTTTTTGTTGAAACGCGTCTTTGGTTATCAGCAGCATTTTAATAAAACTAACGTTCTTGGCCACACCCTCCCTTGAGTGACAGGACTCTTTTGAATTGGGAAGGAGTTTTTTTGTATATTTGGCACATCAGCGGTAGCACCACTGAGTGCACCACCTGCGTTCAGGCGCTGAGAGGCAGACCGCGAGGAGAGAGAAAGGCCTAGCAAGCATCCTCTCAGCCCCCGTACCTAGCACATCGGCATGATCAAAGAGGGAGAGGCTGGAGGGGCTCGCCACGAGATGTGCAGGCTCCTCACACCAAAGCCTGATCTCTGGGTGTGCGTGACTGTGCAGAGGACTTTGGAGCATGGCACTGTTAAGCAACAGTGAAGACGAGGGTGAGTGGCGAACCAAATGCGGACAAGAGCGGAGGACGCAAGCTTTGCTGCAAGATCTAAAGAACTGAGAGCGTGTATGCTGCATCACTGAAACACCGAACAGCGCGATCGTAGCTGGCTGGAAATTGAAGGTTTACCGGGACTCCAGACTGTCATAAGCAATTGGGAGTGCTGTTTTCATTTTTACAAAAATGAACTGAATATTTTAAATACTTACATGCACGCCTTGAAAATCCAGATTGAGAAAGGCATTTTTTATGTTGAAACGCGTCTCTGGTTATCAGCAGCATTTTAATAAAACTAAAGTTCTTGGCCACACCCTCCCTTGAGTGACAGGAGTCTTTTGAATTGGGAAGGAGTTTTTTTGTATATTTGGCGCATCAGTGGTAGCGCCACCGAGTGCACCACCTGCGTTCAGGCGCTGAGGGGCAGACCGCGAGGAGAGAGAAAGGCCTAGCAAGCAACCTCTCAGCCCCCGTACCTAGCACAGCGGTATGTTCCAAAAGGGAGAGGCTGGAGGGGCTCGCCGCGAGATGTGCAGGCTCCTCACACCAAAGCCTGATCTCTGGGTGTGCGTGACTGTGCAGAGGACTTCGGAGCAGGGCACTGTTAAACAACAGTGAAGAAGAGGGTGAGTGGTGAACCAAATGCAGACAAGAGCGGAGGACGCAAGCTTTGCTGCAAGATCTAAAGAACTGAGAATGTGCATGCTGCATCACTGAAACACCGAACAGCGCGTCTGTAGCAGGCTGGAAATTGAAGGTTTACCAGAACGCCAGCCTGTCATAAGCAATTGAGAGTGCTGTTTTCATTTTTACAAAAATGAACTGAATATTTTAAATACTTACATGCACGCCTTGAAATTCCAGATTGAGAAAGGCATTTTTTATGTTGAAACGCGTCTCTGGTTATCAGCAGCATTTTAATAAAACTAAAGTTCTTGGCCACACCCTCCCTTGAGTGACAGGAGTCTTTTGAATTGGGAAGGAGTTTTTTTGTATATTTGGCGCATCAGTGGTAGCGCCACTGAGTGCACCACCTGCGTTCAGGCGCTGAGAGGCAGACCGCGAGGAGAGAGAAAGGCCTAGCAAGCAACCTCTCAGCCCCCGTACCTAGCACAGCGGTATGTTCAAAAAGGGAGAGGCTGGAGGGGCTCGCCGCGAGATGTGCAGGCTCCTCACACCAAAGCCTGATCTCTGGGTGTGCGTGACTGTGCAGAGGACTTCGGAGCAGGGCACTGTTAAACAATAGTGAAGACGAGGGTGAGTGGCAAACCAAATGCGGACAAGAGCAGAGGACGCAAGCTTTGCTGCAAGATCTAAAGAACTGAGAGCGTGTATGCTGCATCACTGAAACACCGAACAGCGCGTCCGTAGCAGGCTGGAAATTGAAGGTTTACCAGGACGCCAGCCTGTCATAAGCAATTGGGAGTGCTGTTTTCATTTTTACAAAAGTGAACTGAATATTTTAACTACTTATATGCACGCCTTGAAAATCCAGATTGAGAAAGGCATTTTTTATGTTGAAACGCGTCTCTGGTTATCAGCAGCATTTTAATAAAACTAACGTTCATTGCCACACCCTCCCTTGAGTGACAGGACTTTTTTGAATGGGAAGGAGTTTTTTTGTATATTTGGCGCGTCAGCGGTAGCGCCACCGAGTGCACCACCTGCGTTCAGGCGCTCAGAGGCAGACCGCGAGAAGAGACAATGGCCTAGCAAGCGACCTCTCAGCCCCTGTACCTAGCACAGCGGCATGTTAAAAAAGGGAGAGGCTGGAGGGGCTCGCCGCGAGATGTGCAGGCTCCTCACATGAAAGCCTGATCTCTAAGTGTGTGTGACTGTGCAGAGGACTTCGGCGCAGGGTACTGTTAAACAACAGTGAATAAGAGGGGGTGCGGCAAACCAAATGCGGACAAGAGCGGAGGACGCAAGCTTTGCTGCAAGATCTAAAGAACTGAGAGTGTGTATGCTGCATCACTGAAACACCGAACAGCGCGTCTGTAGCAGGCTGGAAATTGAAGGTTTACCAGGACGCCAGCCTGTCATAAGCAATTGAGAGTGCTGTTTTCATTTTTACAAAAATGAACTGAATATTTTAAATACTTACATGCACGCCTTGAAAATCCAGATTGAGAAAGGCATTTTTTATGTTGAAACGCGTCTCTGGTTATCAGCAGCATTTTAATAAAACTAACGTTCTTGGCCACACCCTCCCTTGAGTGACAGGACTCTTTTGAATTGGGAAGGAGTTTTTGTATATTTGACGCGTCAGCGGTAGCGCCACCGAGTGCACCACCTGCGTTCAGGCGCTCAGAGGCAGACCGCGAGAAGAGACAATGGCCTAGCAAGCGACCTCTCAGCCCCGTACCTAGCACAGCAGCATGTTCAAAAAGGGAGAGGCTGGAGGGGCTCGCCGCTAGATGTGAAGGCTCCTCACATGAAAGCCTGATCTCTGTGTGTGTGTAACTGTGCAGAGGACTTCGGAGCAGGGTATTGTTAAACAACAGTGAATAAGAGGGTGTGTGGCAAACCAAATGCGGACAAGAGCAGAGGACGCAAGCTTTGCTGCAAGATCTAAAGAACTGAGAGCGTGTATGCTGCATAACTGAAACACCGAACAGCGCGTCCGTAACAGGCTGGAAATTGAAGGTTTACCAGGACGCCAGCCTGTCATAAGCAATTGGGTGTGCTGTTTTCATTTTTACAAAAATGAACTGAATATTTTAAATACTTACATGCACGCCTTGAAAATCCAGATTGAGAAAGGCATTTTTTATGTTGAAACGCTTCTCTGGTTATCAGCAGCATTTTAATAAAAATAACGTTCTTGGCCACACCCTCCCTTGAGTGACAGGGCTCTTTTGAATTGGGAAGGAGTTTATTTGTATATTTGGCGCGTCAGCTGTATCGCCACCGAGTGCACCACCTGCTTACAAGCGCTGAGAGGCAGACCCCTAGGAGAGAGAAAGGCCTAGCAAGCAACCTCTCAGCCCCCGTACCTAGCACAGCGGCATGTTAAAAAACGGAGAGGCTGGAGGGACTCGCCGCGAGATGTGCAGGCTCCTCACACCAAAGCCTGATCTCTGGGTGTGCGTGACTGTGCAGAGGACTTCGGAGCAGGGCACTGTTAAACAACAGTGAAGACGAGGGTGAGTGTTGAACCAAATGCGGACAAGAGCGGAGGACGCAGGCTTTGCTGCAAGATCTAAAGAACTGAGAGCGTGTATGCTGCATCACTGAAACACCGAACAGCGCATCCATGGCAGGCTGGAAATTGAAGGTTTACCAGGACGCCAGCCTGTCATAAGCAATTGGGAGTGCTGTATTCGTTTTTACAAAACTGAACTGAATATTTTAAAAACTTACATGCACGCCTTGAAAATCCAGATTGAGAAAGGCATTTTTTATGTTGAAACGCGTCTCTGGTTATCAGCAGCATTTTAATAAAACTAACGTTCTTGGCCACACCCTCTCTTGATTGACAGGACTCTTTTGAATTGGGAAGGAGTTTTTTTCGTATATTTGGCGCGTCAGAGGTAGCGCCACCGCGTGCACCACCTGCGTTCAGGCACTGAGAGGCAGACCGGGAGGAGAGAGAAAGGCCTAGCAACTAACCTCTCAGCCCCCGTACCTAGCACAGCGGCATGATCAAAGAGGGAGAGGCTGGAGGGGCTCGCCACGAGATGTGCAGGCTCCTCACACCAAAGCCTGATCTCTGGGTGTGCGTGACTGTGCAGAGGACTTTGGAGCATGGCACTGTTAAGCAACAGTGAAGACGAGGGTGAGTGGCGAACCAAATGCGGACAAGAGCGGAGGACGCAAGCTTTGCTGCAAGATCTAAAGAACTGAGAGCGTGTATGCTGCATCACTGAAACACCGAACAGCGCGATCGTAGCTGGCTGGAAATTGAAGGTTTACCGGGACTCCAGACTGTCATAAGCAATTGGGAGTGCTGTTTTCATTTTTACAAAAATGAACTGAATATTTTAAATACTTACATGCACGCCTTGAAAATCCAGATTGAGAAAGGCATTTTTTATGTTGAAACGCGTCTCTGGTTATCAGCAGCATTTTAATAAAACTAAAGTTCTTGGCCACACCCTCCCTTGAGTGACAGGAGTCTTTTGAATTGGGAAGGAGTTTTTTTGTATATTTGGCGCATCAGTGGTAGAGCCACCGAGTGCACCACCTGCGTTCAGGCGCTGAGGGGCAGACCGCGAGGAGAGAGAAAGGCCTAGCAAGCAACCTCTCAGCCCCCGTACCTAGCACAGCGGTATGTTCCAAAAGGAGAGGCTGGAGGGGCTCGCCGCTGAGATGTGCAGGCTCCTCACACCAAAGCCTGATCTCTGGGTGTGCGTGACTGTGCAGAGGACTTCGGAGCAGGGCACTGTTAAACAACAGTGAAGAAGAGGGTGAGTGGTGAACCAAATGCAGACAAGAGCGGAGGACGCAAAGCTTTGCTGCAAGATCTAAAGAACTGAGAGTGTGCATGCTGCATCACTGAAACACCGAACAAGCGCGTCTGTAGCAGGCTGGAAATTGAAGGTTTACCAGAACGCCAGCCTGTCATAAGCAATTGAGAGTGCTGTTTTCATTTTTACAAAAATGAACTGAATATTTTAAATACTTACATGCACGCCTTGAAAATCCAGATTGAGAAAGGCATTTTTTATGTTGAAACGCGACTCTGGTTATCAGCAGCATTTTAATAAAACTAACGTTCTTGGCCACACCCTCCTTTGAGTGACAGGACTCTTTTGAATTGGGAAGGAGTTTTTTGTATATTTGGCGTGGTAGCGCCACCGAGTGCACCACCTGCGTTCAGGCGCTGAGAGGCAGACCGCGAGGAGAGAGAAGGCCTAGCAAGCAACCTCTCAGCCCCCGTACCTAGTACAGCGGCATGTTCAAAAGGGAGAGGCTGGAGGGGCTCGCCGTGAGATGTGCAGGCTCCTCACACCAAAGCCTGATCTCTGGGTGTGCGTGACTGTGCAGAGGACTTCGGAGCAGGGCACTGTTAAACAACAGTGAAGACAAGGGTGTGTGGCGAACCAAATGCGGACAAGAAGCGGAGGACGCAAGCTTTGCTGCAAGATCTAAAGAACTGAGAGCGTGTATGCTGCATCACTGAAACACTGAACAGCGCGTCCGTAGCAGGCTGGAAATTGAAGGTTTACCAGGACGCCAGCCTGTCATCAGCAAATGGGAGTGCTGTTTTCATTTTTTTTTAAATGAACTGAATATTTTAAATACTTACATGCACGCCTTGAAAATCCAGATTGAGAAAGACATTTTTTATGTTGAAACGCGTCTCTGGTTATCAGCAGCATTTTAATAAAACTAACGTTCTTGGCCACACCCTCCCTTTAATGACAGGACTCTTTTGAATTGGGAAGGAGTTTTTTTTTATATTTGGCGCGTCAGCGGTAGCGCCACCGAGTGCACCACCTGCGTTCAGGCGCTGAGAGGCAGACCCCTAGGAGAGAGAAAGGCCTAGCAAGCAACCTCTCAGCCCCCGTACCTAGCACAGCGGCATGTTCAAAAACGGAGAGGCTGGAGGGGCTCGCCGCGAGATGTGCATGCTCCTCACACCAAAGCCTGATCTCTAGGTGTGCGTGACTGTGCAGAGGACTTCAGAGCATGGAACTGTTAAACAACAGTGAAGACGAGGGTGAGTGGCGAACCAAATGCGGACAAGAGCGGAGGACGCAAGCTTTGCTGCAAGATCTAAAGAACTGAGAGCGTGTATGTTGCATCACTGAAACACCGAACAGAGCGTCCATAGCAGGCTGGAAATTGAAGGTTTACCAGGACGCCAGCCTGTCATAAGCAATTGGGAGTGCTGTTTTCATTTTTACAAAAATGAACTGAATATTTTAAATACTTACATGCACGCCTTGAAAATCCAGATTGAGAAAGGCATTTTTTATGTTGAAACGCGTCTCTGGTTATCAGCAGCATTTTAATAAAACTAACATTCTTGGCCACACCCTCCCTTGAGTGACAGGACTCTTTTGAATTGGGAAGGAGTTTTTGTATATTTGGCGCGTCAGCGGTAGCGCCACCGAGTGCACCACCTGCATTCAGGCGCTGAGAGCCAGACCGCGAGGAGAGAGAAAGGCCTAGCAAGCAACCTCTCAGCCCCCGTACCTAGCAGAGCGGTATGTTCAAAAAGGGAGGGGCTCACCGCGAGATGTGCAGGCTCCTCACACCAAAGCCTGATCTCTGGGTGTGCGTGACGGTGCAGGGGACTTCGGAGCAGGGCACTGTTAAACAACAGTGAAGACGAGGGAGAGTGGCGAACCAAATGCGGACAAGAGCGGAGGACGTAAGCTTTGCTTCAAGATCTAAAGAACTGAGAATGTGTATGCTGCATCACTGAAACACCGAACAGCGCGTCTGTAGCAGGCTGGAAATTGAAGGTTTACCAGGAAGCCAGCCTGTCATAAGCAATTGAGAGTGCTGTTTTCATTTTTACAAAAATGAACTGAATATTTTAAATACTTACATGCACGCCTTGAAAATCCAGATTGAGAAAGGCATTTTTTTTGTTGAAACGCGTCTCTGGTTATCAGCAGCATTTTAATAAAACTAACGTTCTTGGCCACACCCTCCCTTGAGTGACAGGACTCTTTTGAATTGGGAAGGAGTTTTTTTGTATATTTGGCGCATCAGCGGTAGCGCCACCGAGTGCACCACCAGCGTTCAGGCGCTCAGAGGCAGACCGCGAGAAGAGACAATGGCCTAGCAAGCGACCTCTCAGCCCCCGTACCTAGCACACCGGCATGTTCAAAAAGGGAGAGGCTGGAGGGGCTCGCTGCGAGATGTGCAGGCTCCTCACATGAAAGCCTGATCTCTGGGTGTGCGTGACTGTGCAGAGCACTTCGGAGCAGGGCACTGTTAAACAACAGTGAAGACGAGGGTGAGTGTTGAACCAAATGCGGACAAGAGCGGAGGACGCAAGCTTTGCTGCAAGATCTAAAGAGCTGAGAGCATGTATGCTGCATCACTGAAACACAGAACAGCGCATCCATAGCAGGCTGGAAATTGAAGGTTTACCAGGACGCCAGCCTGTCATAAGCAATTGGGAGTGCTGTTTACCTTTTTACAAAAATGAACTGAATATTTTAAATACTTATATGCACGCCTTGAAAATCCAGATTGAGAAAGGCATTTTTTATGTTGAAACGCGTCTCTGGTTATCAGCAGCATTTTAATAAAACTAACGTTCATTGCCACACCCTCCCTTGAGTGACAGGACTTTTTTGAATTGGGAAGGAGTTTTTTTGTATATTTGGCACGTCAGCGGTAGCGCCACCGAGTGCACCACCTGCGATCAGGCGCTGATAGGCAGACCGCGAGGCGAGAGAAAGGCCAAGCAAGCAACCTCTCAGCCCCCGTACCTAGCACAGCGGCATGTTCAAAAAGGGAGAGGCTGGAGGGGCTCACCGCGAGTTGTGCAGGCTCCTCACACCAAAGCCTGATCTCTGGGTGTGCGTGACGGTGCAGAGGACTTCGGAGCAGGGCACTGTTAAACAACAGTGAAGACGAGGGTGAGTGGCGAACCAAATGCGGCCAAGAGCGGAGGACGTAAGCTTTGCTGCAAGATCTAAAGAACTGAGAGTGTGTATGCTGCATCACTGAAACACTGAACAGCGCGTCTGTAGCAGGCTGGAAATTGAAGGTTTACCAGGACGCCAGCCTGTCATAAGCAATTGAGAGTGCTGTTTTCATTTTTACAAAAATGAACTGAATATTTTAAATACTTACATGCACGCCTTGAAAATCCAGATTGAGAAAGGCATTTTTTATTTTGAAACGCGTCTCTGGTTATCAGCAGCATTTTAATAAAAATAACGTTCTTGGCCACACCCTCCCTTGAGTGACAGGGCTCTTTTGAATTGGGAAGGAGTTTTTTTGTATATTTGGCGCATCAGCTGTAGCGCCACTGAGTGCACCACCTGCTTACAGGTGCTGAGAGGCAGACCCCTAGGAGAGAGAAAGGCCTAGCAAGCAACCTCTCAGCCCCCGTACCTAGCACAGCGGCATGTTAAAAAACGGAGAGGCTGGAGGGGCTCGCCGCGAGATGTGCAGGCTCCTCACACCAAAGCCTGATCTCTGGGTGTGCGTGACTGTGCAGAGGACTTCGGAGCAGGGCACTGTTAAACAACAGTGAAGTCGAGGGTGAGTGTTGAACCAAATGCGGACAAGAGCGGAGGACGCAAGCTTTGCTGCAAGATCTAAAGAACTGAGAGCGTGTATGCTGCATCACTGAAACACCGAACAGCGCATCCATAGCAGGCTGGAAATTGAAGGTTTACCAGGATGCCAGCCTGTCATAAGCAATTGGGAGTGCTGTTTTCATTTTTACAAAACTGAACTGAATATTTTAAAAACTTACATGCACGCCTTGAAAATCCAGATTGAGAAAGGCATTTTTTATTTTGAAACGCGTCTCTGGTAATCAGCAGCATTTTATTAAAACTAACGTTCTTGGCCACATACCTCCCTTGAGTGACAGGACTCTTTTGAATTGGGAAGGAGTTTTTTTTCGTAAATTTGGCGCGTCAGAGGTAGCGCCACCGCGTGCACCACCTGCGTTCAGGCACTGAGAGGCAGTCCGGGAGGAGAGAGAAAGGCCTAGCAACCAACCTTTCAGCCCCCGTACCTAGCACAGCAGCATGATCAAAGAGGGAGAGGCTGGAGGGGCTCGCCACGAGATGTGCAGGCTCCTCACACCAAAGCCTGATCTCTGGGTGTGCGTGACTGTGCAGAGGACTTCGGAGCATGGCACTGTTAAGCAACAGTGAAGACGAGGGTGAGTGGCGAACCAAATGCGGACAAGAGCGGAGGACGCAAGCTTTGCTGCAAGATCTAAAGAACTGAGAGCGTGTATGTTGCATCACTGAAACACCGAACAGCGCGATCGTCGCTGGCTGGAAATTGAAGGTTTATCGGGACTCCAGACTATCATAAGCAATTGGGAGTGCTGTTTTCATTTTTACAAAAATGAACTGAATATTTTAAATACTTACATGCACGCCTTGAAAATCCAGATTGAGAAAGGCATTTTTTATGTTGAAACGCGTCTCTGGTTATCAGCAGCATTTTAATAAAACTAAAGTTCTTGGCCACACCCTCCCTTGAGTGACAGGAGTCTTTTGAATTGGGAAGGAGTTTTTGTATATTTGGCGCATCAGTGGTAGCACCACCGAGTGCACCACCTGCGTTCAGGCGCTGAGAGGCAGACCGCGAGGAGAGAGAAAGGCCTAGCAAGCAACCTCTCAGCCCCCGTACCTAGCACAGCGGTATGTTCAAAAAGGGAGAGGCTGGAGGGGCTCGCCGCGAGATGTGCAGGCTCCTCACACCAAAGCCTGATCTCTGGGTGTGCGTGACTGTGCAGAGGACTTCGGAGCAGGGCACTGTTAAACAACAGTGAAGACGAGGGTGAGTGGCAAACCAAATGCGGACAAGAGCAGAGGACGCAAGCTTTGCTGCAAGATCTAAAGAACTGAGAGCGTGTATGCTGCATCACTGAAACACCGAACAGCGCGTCCGTAGCAGGCTGGAAATTGAAGGTTTAACAGGACGCCAGCCTGTCATAAGCAATTGGGAGTGCTGTTTTCATTTTTACAAAAGTGAACTGAATATTTTAACTACTTATATGCACGCCTTGAAAATCCAGATTGAGAAAGGCATTTTTTATGTTGAAACGCGTCTCTGGTTATCAGCAGCATTTTAATAAAACTAACGTTCATTGCCACACCCTCCCTTGAGTGACAGGACTTTTTGAATGGGAAGGAGTTTTTTTGTATATTTGGCGCGTCAGCGGTAGCGCCACCGAGTGCACCACCTGCGTTCAGGCGCTCAGAGGCAGACCGCAAGAAGAGACAATGGCCTAGCAAGCGACCTCTCAGCCCCTGTACCTAGCACAGCGGCATGTTAAAAAAGGGAGAGGCTGGAGTGGCTCGCCGCGAGATGTGCAGGCTCCTCACATGAAAGCCTGATCTCTAAGTGTGTGTGACTGTGCAGAGGACTTCGGCGCAGAGTACTGTTAAACAACAGTGAATAAGAGGGGGTGCGGCAAACCAAATGCGGACAAGAGCGGAGGACGCAAGCTTTGCTGCAAGATCTAAAGAACTGAGAGTGTGTATGCTGCATCACTGAAACACCGAACAGCGCGTCTGAAGCAGGCTGGAAATTGAAGGTTTACCAGGACGCCATCCTGTCATAAGCAATTGAGAGTGCTGTTTTCATTTTTACAAAAATGAACTGAATATTTTAAATACTTACATGCACGCCTTGAAAATCCAGATTGAGAAAGGCATTTTTTATGTTGAAACGCGTCTCTGGTTATCAGCAGCATTTTAATAAAACTAACGTTCTTGGCCACACCCTCCCTTGAGTGACAGGACTCTTTTGAATTGGGAAGGAGTTTTTTGTATATTTGACGCGTCAGCGGTAGCGCCACCGAGTGCACCACCTGCGTTCAGGCGCTCAGAGGCAGACCGCGAGAAGAGACAATGGCCTAGCAAGCGACCTCTCAGCCCCCGTACCTAGCACAGCAGCATGTTCAAAAAGGGAGAGGCTGGAGGGGCTCGCCGCTAGATGTGAAGGCTCCTCACATGAAAGCCTGATCTCTGTGTGTGTGTAACTGTGCAGAGGACTTCGAGCAGGGTATTGTTAAACAACAGTGAATAAGAGGGTGTGTGGCAAACCAAATGCGGACAAGAGCAGAGGACGCAAGCTTTGCTGCAAGATCTAAAGAACTGAGAGCGTGTATGCTGCATAACTGAAACACCGAACAGCGCGTCCGTAACAGGCTGGAAATTGAAGGTTTACCAGGACGCCAGCCTGTCATAAGCAATTGGGTGTGCTGTTTTCATTTTTACAAAAATGAACTGAATATTTTAAATACTTACATGCACGCCTTGAAAATCCAGATTGAGAAAGGCATTTTTATGTTGAAACGCTTCTCTGGTTATCAGCAGCATTTTAATAAAAATAACGTTCTTGGCCACACCCTCCCTTGAGTGACAGGGCTCTTTTGAATTGGGAAGGAGTTTATTTGTATATTTGGCGCGTCAGCTGTATCGCCACCGAGTGCACCACCTGCTTACAAGCGCTGAGAGGCAGACCCCTAGGAGAGAGAAAGGCCTAGCAAGCAACCTCTCAGCCCCCGTACCTAGCACAGCGGCATGTTAAAAAACGGAGAGGCTGGAGGGACTCGCCGCGAGATGTGCAGGCTCCTCACACCAAAGCCTGATCTCTGGGTGTGCGTGACTGTGCAGAGGACTTCGGAGCAGGGCACTGTTAAACAACAGTGAAGACGAGGGTGAGTGTTGAACCAAATGTGGACAAGAGCGGAGGACGCAAGCTTTGCTGCAAGATCTAAAGAACTGAGAGCGTGTATGCTGCATCACTGAAACACCGAACAGCGCATCCATGGCAGGCTGGAAATTGAAGGTTTACCAGGACGCCAGCCTGTCATAAGCAATTGGGAGTGCTGTATTCGTTTTTACAAAACTGAACTGAATATTTTAAAAACTTACATGCACGCCTTGAAAATCCAGATTGAGAAAGGCATTTTTATGTTGAAACGCGTCTCTGGTTATCAGCAGCATTTTAATAAAACTAACGTTCTTGGCCACACCCTCTCTTGATTGACAGGACTCTTTTGAATTGGGAAGGAGTTTTTTTCGTATATTTGGCGCGTCAGAGGTAGCGCCACCGCGTGCACCACCTGCGTTCAGGCACTGAGAGGCAGACCGGGAGGAGAGAGAAAGGCCTAGCAACTAACCTCTCAGCCCCCGTACCTAGCACAGCGGCATGATCAAAGAGGGAGAGGCTGGAGGGGCTCGCCACGAGATGTGCAGGCTCCTCACACCAAAGCCTGATCTCTGGGTGTGCGTGACTGTGCAGAGGACTTTGGAGCATGGCACTGTTAAGCAACAGTGAAGACGAGGGTGAGTGGCGAACCAAATGCGGACAAGAGCGGAGGACGCAAGCTTTGCTGCAAGATCTAAAGAACTGAGAGCGTGTATGCTGCATCACTGAAACACCGAACAGCGCGATCGTAGCTGGCTGGAAATTGAAGGTTTACCGGGACTCCAGACTGTCATAAGCAATTGGGAGTGCTGTTTTCATTTTTACAAAAATGAACTGAATATTTTAAATACTTACATGCACGCCTTGAAAATCCAGATTGAGAAAGGCATTTTTATGTTGAAACGCGTCTCTGGTTATCAGCAGCATTTTAATAAAACTAAAGTTCTTGGCCACACCCTCCCTTGAGTGACAGGAGTCTTTTGAATTGGGAAGGAGTTTTTGTATATTTGGCGCATCAGTGGTAGCGCCACCGAGTGCACCACCTGCGTTCAGGCGCTGAGGGGCAGACCGCGAGGAGAGAGAAAGGCCTAGCAAGCAACCTCTCAGCCCCCGTACCTAGCACAGCGGTATGTTCCAAAAGGGAGAGGCTGGAGGGGCTCGCCGCGAGATGTGCAGGCTCCTCACACCAAAGCCTGATCTCTGGGTGTGCGTGACTGTGCAGAGGACTTCGGAGCAGGGCACTGTTAAACAACAGTGAAGAAGAGGGTGAGTGGTGAACCAAATGCAGACAAGAGCGGAGGACGCAAGCTTTGCTGCAAGATCTAAAGAACTGAGAGTGTGCATGCTGCATCACTGAAACACCGAACAGCGCGTCTGTAGCAGGCTGGAAATTGAAGGTTTACCAGAACGCCAGCCTGTCATAAGCAATTGAGAGTGCTGTTTTCATTTTTACAAAAATGAACTGAATATTTTAAATACTTACATGCACGCCTTGAAAATCCAGATTGAGAAAGGCATTTTTTATGTTGAAACGCGACTCTGGTTATCAGCAGCATTTTAATAAAACTAACGTTCTTGGCCACACCCTCCTTTGAGTGACAGGACTCTTTTGAATTGGGAAGGAGTTTTTTTGTATATTTGGCGTGGTAGCGCCACCGAGTGCACCACCTGCGTTCAGGCGCTGAGAGGCAGACCGCGAGGAGAGAGAAAGGCCTAGCAAGCAACCTCTCAGCCCCCGTACCTAGTACAGCGGCATGTTCAAAAAGGGAGAGGCTGGAGGGGCTCGCCGTGAGATGTGCAGGCTCCTCACACCAAAGCCTGATCTCTGGGTGTGCGTGACTGTGCAGAGGACTTCGGAGCAGGGCACTGTTAAACAACAGTGAAGACAAGGGTGTGTGGCGAACCAAATGCGGACAAGAGCGGAGGACGCAAGCTTTGCTGCAAGATCTAAAGAACTGAGAGCGTGTATGCTGCATCACTGAAACACCGAACAGCGCGTCCGTAGCAGGCTGGAAATTGAAGGTTTACCAGGACGCCAGCCTGTCATAAGCAAATGGGAGTGCTGTTTTCATTTTTTTTTAAATGAACTGAATATTTTAAATACTTACATGTACGCCTTGAAAATCCAGATTGAGAAAGACATTTTTTATGTTGAAACGCGTCTCTGGTTATCAGCAGCATTTTAATAAAACTAACGTTCTTGGCCACACCCTCCCTTTAATGACAGGACTCTTTTGAATTGGGAAGGAGTTTTTTTTTATATTTGGCGCGTCAGCGGTAGCGCCACCGAGTGCACCACCTGCGTTCAGGCGCTGAGAGGCAGACCCCTAGGAGAGAGAAAGGCCTAGCAAGCAACCTCTCAGCCCCCGTACCTAGCACAGCGGCATGTTAAAAAACGGAGAGGCTGGAGGGACTCGCCGCGAGATGTGCAGGCTCCTCACACCAAAGCCTGATCTCTGGGTGTGCGTGACTGTGCAGAGGACTTCGGAGCAGGGCACTGTTAAACAACAGTGAAGACGAGGGTGAGTGTTGAACCAAATGTGGACAAGAGCGGAGGACGCAAGCTTTGCTGCAAGATCTAAAGAACTGAGAGCGTGTATGCTGCATCACTGAAACACCGAACAGCGCATCCATGGCAGGCTGGAAATTGAAGGTTTACCAGGACGCCAGCCTGTCATAAGCAATTGGGAGTGCTGTATTCGTTTTTACAAAACTGAACTGAATATTTTAAAAACTTACATGCACGCCTTGAAAATCCAGATTGAGAAAGGCATTTTTTATGTTGAAACGCGTCTCTGGTTATCAGCAGCATTTTAATAAAACTAACGTTCTTGGCCACACCCTCTCTTGATTGACAGGACTCTTTTGAATTGGGAAGGAGTTTTTTTCGTATATTTGGCGCGTCAGAGGTAGCGCCACCGCGTGCACCACCTGCGTTCAGGCACTGAGAGGCAGACCGGGAGGAGAGAGAAAGGCCTAGCAAGCAACCTCTCAGCCCCCGTACCTAGTACAGCGGCATGTTCAAAAAGGGAGAGGCTGGAGGGGCTCGCCGTGAGATGTGCATGCTCCTCACACCAAAGCCTGATCTCTAGGTGTGCGTGACTGTGCAGAGGACTTCAGAGCATGGAACTGTTAAACAACAGTGAAGACGAGGGTGAGTGGCGAACCAAATGCGGACAAGAGCGGAGGACGCAAGCTTTGCTGCAAGATCTAAAGAACTGAGAGCGTGTATGTTGCATCACTGAAACACCGAACAGAGCGTCCGTAGCAGGCTGGAAATTGAAGGTTTACCAGGACGCCAGCCTGTCATAAGCAATTGGGAGTGCTGTTTTCATTTTTACAAAAATGAACTGAATATTTTAAATACTTACATGCACGCCTTGAAAATCCAGATTGAGAAAGGCATTTTTTATGTTGAAACGCGTCTCTGGTTATCAGCAGCATTTTAATAAAACTAACGTTCTTGGCCACACCCTCCCTTGAGTGACAGGACTCTTTTGAATTGGGAAGGAGTTTTTTGTATATTTGGCGCGTCAGCGGTAGCGCCACCGAGTGCACCACCTGCATTCAGGCGCTGAGAGCCAGACCGCGAGGAGAGAGAAAGGCCTAGCAAGCAACCTCTCAGCCCCCGTACCTAGCAGAGCGGTATGTTCAAAAAGGGAGAGGCTGGAGGGGCTCGCCGCGAGATGTACAGGCTCCTCACACCAAAGCCTGATCTCTGGGTGTGCGTGACTGTGCAGAGGACTTCGGAGCAGGGCACTGTTAAACAACAGTGAAGACGAGGGTGAGTGGTGAACCAAATGCAGACAAGAGCGGAGGACGCAAGCTTTGCTGCAAGATCTAAAGAACTGAGAGTGTGTATGCTGCATCACTGAAACACTGAACAGCGCGTCTGTAGCAGGCTGGAAATTGAAGGTTTACCAGGACGCCAGCCTGTCATAAGCAATTGAGAGTGCTGTTTTCATTTTTACAAAAATGAACTGAATATTTTAAATACTTACATGCACGCCTTGAAAATCCAGATTGAGAAAGGCATTTTTTATGTTGAAACGCGTCTCTGGTTATCAGCAGCATTTTAATAAAACTAACGTTCTTGGCCACACCCTCCCTTTAATGACAGGACTCTTTTGAATTGGGAAGGAGTTTTTTTGTATATATATATATGTATATATATATATTTATAATTTTTTTCACAGAAAAAACAAAGGTTACCAGGACGTTATACTTAGGAATCAGCATTCAAAAAAACCTTAGAAATACACTGAAAAAAACAAAGGATACAAGGACATTATATTTAGCAAATATAGTCAAAAAAACCTTAGAAATTCACAAAAAAAATGAAGGCTACAGGGACGTTATAGTTAGGGTAAGATTTCACTCATACAAAACCAGTGAAATTCAGTCGTTATAGTTAGCTGGGCTAACTATAACTCCCGCCCCCGCAATGCACTGCTTATGACCTCACAGATTACATCACTTATGACATGGTCATTGACATCACTGATGACATCTCAAATGACATCAATGATGACTTCATCCAGTGACAGATATCAAGAGGGTTAGCTGGCCCCCAAGGACGTCCTTGGGGGCCAACTACCACTCCTGTTACCTCCATAAGCCACACACAGCAGGATTGCTGAGACCTCATAGGAGGCCACGCCCCTTTTCTCCACCACACTGTAATTGCACCTCCTGGCGCACTATTAGTAGGGGGATGAAGTCCCCTTTGGCTATTGAGGGTCCTTGGGGGCCAACTACCCCTCCTGTTACCTCCAGCAAGTCCCACACAGTGGGTTTGCTGAAAGGATTCAGTGACCATGTCTCCTTTCTCCACCACTCTTCAAAAGTGCCTCCTGGTGCTCTACTAGTTGGTGCCTGAAGTCCCCTTGGCTCTTGAGGATCATTGGGGGCCAACTAGCCCTCCTGTTGCCTCCAGTAAGACCTACACAGCTGGATTGCTGAGAGGTGGTCGGAGGCCATGCCTCCTTTCTCCACCACTCGCCTCCTGCACACTCCTGGTTGGGGGAAGAAGGCCACTTTAGTCCTGAGTCCCTCATAAAGGCAAGGGGACTTCATCCCCCCACCAGCAGTGAACAGAGAGTCTTGTTTGCAGAGTGGTGGAGAAAGGGGCGGGGCCTCCGACCACCTCTCAGGAATCCCACTGGAGGTAACAGGAGGCCTTGTTGGCCCCTAAGGACCCTCAACAGTGAAGGGGACTTCATCCCTCAACCAGCAGCATGGCAGAAGGCACGTTTGCAGAGTGGTGGAGAATGATGAAGGGACCTCCGGTCGAGTTGCCACTTTTTCCCCAATATTTTAGGAAGGGGTGCCTCGTGGCCCCCTCCTCAGGCTGATTTTGGCCCCAGGCAACCCATCCCCCGGGGCCAGGCCAATTCGTTGGGGTCTACCGGGGGAGCCTGAAGGCCCCTGTGGTCCCTGCTGGCTCCCCACCTCCTGCGGGAGCCGGTACTGCTTTGGGACCCAGGGAGCTGCCCCCTAGGTCCCAAAGCAAAGTGTGTGTTTCCCTGTTTGCTTCACAGTGGATTCAGCATGACTCCAGCTGAAAATTTTTAAATGCTTTTTTAGCCCTGGGATCCCTGTGCAATGCCCACCCAAGAGACCTATGGAGTCAGGGTGTTTCTACCCAGCCCCCTTTTTTTTCTTTTACGTTTTTTCTTGTGACTCAGTTCAATCAAGTTACAATATGGCTGCCAACACTTCCTGTTTTGAAGTGTAGGCATCCAATCAGAACTCAGGCACAAGATCGTAAGGGTTTGCGGATCCTTTGTGTCCCTATATATACAACTGGGAATTCCTTTAAATTTCTCCGCAACTTCTCACCGGATTTACACCATTTAACAAAAAGAGTGCTTTCTGGACCAAGAGCTACCTTTTTGCCAAATTTAGTGTAATTCCGTTCAGCAGTTCGGGCTGCAGCCGTGTCCAAACTTTCCTATGGAAATTAACATAGAGAATAAAGCGTTTTGGGACCACCCCTTTTACTCGGCCCCTGCTTCACAGATCACACCTCGCCTCCTGGCACACTGTCAAGTGAGAGTCAAACTCGTTTTGAAAATTTCGCAAAGATTCGTCAAACGAAACCAAAGTTATTGGCAAATGAAAAAACACTCTTCCTATGGAAATACATCCTAACTATTCAAATGCGTGGTAATGACATTTGCGTTATAATGGTTATGTTGTAAAGGCATGCGTGGTAATGTCATGCATGGTATAACCCTGACCTGTAATTCACAGCCACAAAAATAACCTTGCAAGATAAAGCTTGGGTTAAGCAGCTTTACTAGGAAAGAGTGGAGCTGACTAGGGAAAGAATAGAAATGACTAAGACCAAGGCTTGCGACTGTGCTCTCCTAGTACAGAACATTCTCTTATTTTGTTAAATTATGTATTGGAAAGGCATTTACTGACAAGATATCTTATAGGCAGTGTAAGATGTAATTTGTCTTTCCCCCGGGCCATTATGATATAGCCACAATCCAACTATGTCCTTGTGATGAAAGTTTAGGCCGAACACTGTTGCACTTTGTCCTTTTCTTCACATTCTTTAGACCATTTACTTGTCAATATTTGGTAACGATCCCTAAGTCAGATGGCATTTTTTAAATGTAAACCTGAACTTTATTTTCTACAGTCACTTTGTAATCATGTTATTTCTTGCTCAGTCGGTTCCTTTTTAAGGTCTGATGGAAGATATTGCTTTTTAATGTCGTATTGAACTGAAATTGTGTAGATGTTTTAACTTTTTTTTATCTGCTTATGTTTTTGTCTTTTTATGTTTTAATGAAAATGATGATAGTTTGTACTGTGTGTAATTTTATGTCTAAATTTGTTAGCTAAATACAGGTGTTTAGCGATGATGATGAATTCTTGCTGTGTTCCATAATTGGAGTTTCTGTCTGAATCCTGAATTTCATCTCACTTGTAATGAAGGTCTTAATGGTCACATACAAGGGTATTCCTGCAATACTTTACATACAATGATGGGTTGCTTTTATGAAACCAGTACTTGTTACAAAAAATATCTGCTTGAATGCCATCCATAATATCTTTACTTGACAATGTTTGGGTGCAAGCCAAATAGATGTTACCCACTTCATGTCTTGATGTGAGGTTTGTTCATTATTTCAATTAATGAAGCGTATTGTCCAAGGTATGTTATAGGCCACAACACTTTCATAAATATCATCTGGTGAGTATCATTATCCTCATGCTCCTCTATGCTTTAATATTCCTTTTTCCAGTCCATGTACCCTCCCTTGCAATCATTTGCTCTCCTTTCAGCTGCTTCTATCACTTCACCTAAACTTAAAAGAAGCTGAATACCTTAGAAGGTCACATTGGATTGCAATGGAAACATTACTTATGATATCAATTAGGCCTTAATTACCAACCAAGAACTTGTGACTGTTGAGGAATAATTTAGTGTGAATTTTGGAAGGATCAAATAGAACATCTATTTTTTCACCAACCATATCACATCATAGACCTGCATCTTATCAACATTCTTTCTCATTCAAAAAACAAAAAATGATATGGTCCCCTGTTACCAATATCAGACATGTGAGTTGCAAAATATACATCTCTGGCACTGGGGACATTTTGGTCCAATTTACAGTCCTTAACCTTCACATCTTTTGAACCTTAAGCATCTTAAATTCTCCCACTTGGCCTCCTGTAAGGACACTCTGCATCCTCCACCTAACCCTCTCAACACAGCCACCTAAACTAATCAGTTAAACGATCACGGTAGGAGCATCCGTTTCTCACCTTCCCAGTTCTACAACCACCACCCATTTCTCAAGATACTACAAAGGTAAGTACCTATATAAATCTCTCACACTCCAGTAAAACTCTAAACATAGATGGTTTTAGTAACATTCCTCATATATGCCCAAATAAATTCTTATCTTCTTTCAGGATGTCTTCTTCTCATTATCTCACAGGAAAGATCTGTTAATCCAGTCTTTAAGGCAGTGCAATAGACCACTGAGTTTGAGCTCTGGACCAAAACAGACTGGTTCACATCAGGCATTGTTCCTAAGTCTCCTTTAATAGGCAGCAGCAAAATACAATGTTTTCCTTAGTCTGCACCCTACTTTGTCTCAAGAGACAGCAAAGTTAATTTCTGGTCTTAATCTTTCTTTGGACATGTCTATAGAGTTCTTCCTGTAAAAGTTTAACTCTGAATACCCTAAAAGGATCAACTCATACTCAGTAACAGTGGCCACTTAGATGTAAAGATGACTCCAAAGAACCAGTGTTTTAATAGAACATCTTCCTAAAGGTGTTTCACAATTGCATGGTAACCAGCAATTGTTACTGTCAATCTGTGTTCCTTAGGGAAACAGGGAATATACAATGTCTTCTGTTTCCATAGGATAGAATAAGAAGGCTATTTGGCCTGTTGAAGAGCTCTTGCTTCTAATGCAGCTCAGTGCACAGGATGATGTGGAGGGCAGATAACCTGTGTGTTTTGCATAGGTGTGTGGCTCTGGCCAAGGCCATGGCTATATTTAAGTGTTACTTGTGTCATGGCTTGGTCATGCAAATATTTGGCACCAATGATAAAATGAGTACCACTTTGGGTGTAGCCCTATCATCCATCAGAGTCTATCAGTTTGTTGAGCAACATCCAAAAATACATAATACCCTTTTCAAGGTCCAATGACTTCCCAACATTAGGCCTGGGAGAAAGTTTAATTTTGACTCAGTAATCTAAGTAATTTCTCAAAATGACCAAAATTTTGCGATTACGCCTGTTTGCATAATTTTGCGTAATTTCAGGCAAAAATGGCTACCAAGAACACAGGAATAGGGCTCAAATGGCTGCTGGGTGCTACTGTTCTAGTTCTGTTACATTTAGTTCTATTTTCATAGGTCATAATTCATCATTGGGTCCATTATGGACTCGAGGGGGCATACTGAGCTAAGAAAAATGCAGGTTTATGCTCCTTGCATAATTCCATGTTATCTCGCAAAGGTTTCCTGTAATTTCACATAATTATGCTGCAACAAATTATACGAGCTTTGCACTCCCACTCAACATAACAAACCATTCAATACACTTGTAATGAAGGTCTTAGAAGGTCTTGTGGTGTTAGCCGTGAGATAAAACGTATTCCTGAAAAACTTTAAATACAATGATGGGTTGCTTTTATGAAGCCAGTACTTTTTACATAAAATGTCTACTTGCATGCGATTTGTAACATCCTTAATTGACAAAGTTTGGGTACAAGCCAAATAGATCGTTACCCACTTCATGTCTTGATGTGAAGTTTGTTAATTATTTCATTCAATGAAGCGTATTGTCCAAGGTATGTCATAGCGCACAACACTTGCATAAATATCATCTGGTGAGTGTCATTATCCTCATGCTCCTCTCTGCTTTAATATTCACTTTTCCGGTACATGTACCCTCCCTTGCAACCATTTTGAAGTTTGTTTATTATTTATTGTACTCAGGCAAGACCTGATGAAGGTTGTGTACATCTAATCTTTCTGGACTGGGGAAATCTAATTAGTGTCACGGCAGGGAAGAATATGCAAAGCTTAGTTTATGGAACTACCATGGCTTAGGTAGAGGTGGTCAACTTATCTAGAAATTAATTTTGGCATTCATAGCAGATACTTAAAATTCACCAATGATTTTGATTTTTGTTAACTGATAGAATGCAACAAAAGTAGATTTTCTAGCATAGGTGTCAGTAAGCACCATTTGGAATGGTACATTATCATTGAAATAAGAATTGTAACACCCAATGTTTGCGGTAATCCCCATTTCTTGGCCATCTGGTACCAATGGAGGTCACCAGCTTCTAACAGGTGAAATATTCCAGATGGAAATCTAGAGTGCTTATTTCCACACCTCTTGTAATTTCAAATTAAGCTGTTTTTCTGCAAATTGTGAAGGCCTTTATGTTGCATTTTGCATCTCTGCACATGGCCTGCAACTTTTCACCCTGTCTATGGAGTTGTCGATGTTTGCTTACAATACTCAAACATTTCTTGGGCCGTATCTTGAATGGTTTTCATGGCATGTGCTTGCTGTGTATAATGTTAATTCATTTAATTAAATTCTTCTCTCTGTTAGTGCTTCACTTTTAGATGGCTCATCTCAGAAAAAAGAAAGGGGTATACCTTGCTCATGTCCTGTGATTTGTCGGTCTGTCAATTGAGCATGTCATTATGGAGGTAAAATTGGGCATTCTCATATTGTCAGGTGTTATATTTGACACAACTAAATTTAGCCTAAACAAAATTTCTATTTAGGTTGATCCTAAAACTTTTTGATGTGGTAGCCCTGTCACAAAATTTAAACTAAGCTGGCCAAGCTACAGACCCTGCATTTTTTTAATCAATGACATGTTTTTTAACAAAAAAATGTCAATGACAAACAAGATACATTCAATGTGATCATCATTTTGACTCCACCCGAATGATGTACATAAGGCAGGAGCACTTTGGCTGCTTACAATGTATACATGTTGAACCCAGTTATGAAGCCTGCCACATTATGGGAGTGAGGATTCATCATTCAAAATGAGACTCCTATAAAAATGTAGTGAGCAAGAGGGGAATTGTACTTTGTGTGTGTTCACTATTAAAGTTGGGAGGGTAATGATGGAGCAGGGTCAATAAAATAATTTGTACCCCCCCTTGGAAAATTAATGAACTTTAATCAATTAACAATACTAATTGTTTGAAGGAGCATGAATTAACCAACAAATGCATTTTTAGTAAACACTATATAAGGGTAACCCGCAAATGTGTGCCAAATCTAATTTATTTACAGTTGTGAAGTTGATTAACCCTAATATTGTGATTTGCGTACTAATTAGAGTAAAATTGCATGATTTATGCTACGTAGTAGATTTGCATTGTGGCAAAGAATGCGGATGGTAAGTAAAATGGCTTTAAATGTCGCTTCTGCTAGGTAACACTTAACACGGGTCTTTAGAATGGCGGGTGGTAAACAGAAAGGCTTATTTTCTTTGTTTTAATTTTGGTTGTGTTTGTTCTTATGTTAGTTCGTTCGGGCCTGTCAGGCCATGCTGCGAAAATGGCTGCCGAGGCAGATGAGGTCACGTGAGAAGCCAAAGATGGCCTCTGGGCGGAAGAAATAGAAAAACTAAATCACGTGGGTGCGGCCCGTGCACGGAGTGAGAGATGTCAAGGTCGTACTGACCTGCCAGGTGCCAAGAAAGACTCAGCACGTATTCGTGGGAATGGATGAGAAAAGTACTGAGCAACAATGGACTAACTAAAATGTGACCATCGAGATTGCAACAAAATGAATGGACAAATTGGACTGCTTTTAACCCAGAAGTCATAAGACTCATTGTATGTTTAACTGTCCCCAAAAAACAGTTTGAACAAGGAGGGCGATGAGGTGACCATCACCACCCCTCAAATGGACCAATTAGCGTGATTCTTGCCCCTAAGGATTGCAACTTTTTGTGTAGTAAGCTAGAAAGTAGGGTATAAGAGGGTCTGCTCTTATGTGGGGTGGGGTTGCTCCTTTTGCTGCTGCTGTGGCCGCTGCTATTGATGCTACTGCTGCCATTGGTGTTTCCTTGCCATATCATTTTTCCATATTCAATATTACGAAAGGACTCTGTCATTTTTGGACTTCGAACTTGACTGGGGAGAGGAACGAGACCGTTGCGGGAAATCTGCATGGGAGGTCCGATCGAGGAGGCATTTAGCAGGACAGTCAGTCAGTTTGGGAGTTCTATTCTGTGATCTGCGGTTTATCTTCTTTTTGGTGAACCATTCCTATCCGCTTCCAAATGGGTAAATGCATAAATTTCTATTTCTTTATTAGATTTTTTATATAAATGTTATTAATGTATTAAAAAGTGATTAATAAACAAAGAATTTCACCCGTGCAATTGAGAAATTAGATAAAATTTCATTCTAACTTAAAATGAGTCTGTGGTTCTTTAGTTCATTAATAAGTTTAAAGGTTAACAAGATTTAAGAGTGATTGAGCTGGTCTTAATCACCATCAACTTATTCTACTAGTTGGTCCATCGACCAAAGAGCGGAATACCTTGATGTTTAGAACCGACAGGATCAAAAGTTAATGTATATGATGTCTGAGGTATTATTCTGTCAAATTTAACAAGGTATCCCGTTCCTTCAGCAACACATTTCTCCTTGGTGTGTAATCCAGTGAACGAATGAATGTATGATATGCGGTGTCATGGGCCCCACCGTCATATGGTTTAATAGACGTGAATGTTTTACCTGGATTCGAGTCCTGAGGAGAAATTTATATTAGCCGCGCTGGATCAGATTTCTTGGTAGCAGAGTTATGGTTACTATAGATTAGTTTGGTGATTATTGATTATTGATTTATTGATTTTCATGTCTAACACTTTGTGTTAAATTGTATTATGTTATGTGTAAGTCAAAATTTTGAAGCTTCCGGGAAGTAGGAAGTGGACACGTGTGGCAAGAGAAGTCACACGGATTTGTGCATTGTCTGATTTTCAAAATTGGTGATAACACAGGATTGTGTTATGATAGGGACATTTCTTGTATGAAAACGCGTCTGAGTGAAATAGCAACAGGTTTTCTTGTGAAACTCTGGCCTTAATTCTCAGGAGCTGTGTAGTCTCCACATGTGTTTTATCCCCAGAGAAACGGGTTTACCCCTTGCTTGAGAGAAGGGTAAGGTAGGGAGAAGTGCTACACTTATCGAACGAAACAGTATTCTTGCAAGATAGAGCAAACTATTTCTTTTGTTTAGCGAAACAGACAATGGTAATGTGTTTTACGTTGTAACTAATAAAAATTTGTCGAGAAAAGAAAGTAAGAAAACTGCCGATAATTTTTGTAAAGGAGGGGTCAGAAAAGACAGGAGTAGAACTGACATCAACAAAGACCGCGCTGGTATTGGCCAGTTAGGGGAGAGCGAAGAGCTTCTTGATTGGAGCGTTAGTGTGAAGACGCGCTGGTATTGGCCAGTTGAGAGTGACGTAGAGATTTTTGGATTGGTGCGCTGGTCTGAGACGCGCTGGGATAGGTCCAAAAAGCCAAGCAGTAGAAAGAACAGAGTAGGGAAGAATTTTCGTGTGTTTGTTTGAGAGATAGAACAGTGCAATATGGCTTATTATGAGTATTGTAGAAAAAAACCGTCATGGTTTGCGAAGATTAAAAACTTTTTCAAGAAAGACAAAAAGGTAGTGACTAGGGAAGGAGAAGTACTTCCTCCGCCGAAAATGCCAGCATCTCATATGATGTTGAAATATGGCTATCATACTTGCATTTGGTTGGAAAATTGGGCAAAATATACCCAAAACAATGGAGTATTGGCGTTTCCAGAAAATGGTTCGTTTAGCACAGCTGTACTTCGAAATTAGAGAGAGAAAATGATGAAACTTGAACCAAGACCTAGACCAACACAGTTCGAAGCGTTAGGTAAATGGGAAGATGAGATGTATGAAAGGGAAAGACACAGAGGTGCAAAGAATTATAGTTTAGTCCATGGAAGAGTATGGGGAGTGAATCATGAAGACAGGATGAGACGATGGGGGTATGCTAATATGACGTATGGTTTGTTTCCTGTCAGAACAGTTGAAGAAGTTACAGGGAGAAAGTGTATGGAGAAAAAGAAACATGCAGTAACAGGGAGGTATAGGTATGGAGGTAGCGACACAGAGGATGAGTTGCTGGAGGACATTTTAAATAGAAAACCACCTCCATATCAACAGAATTCTGCGGTGGTGACTCCAAATTCACCACCAATAGAAACTGTAAGAAATCAAAGCACTGAACGAAATTATGAAATAAATAGGTCTTATGAAAAATTAGAAACTCCACAGAATGCGAAGCCTGATAGTGGTAATACAGCTGAGTTAGCCAGAACCACAAGAGAATTGACTGAGAAAATAAGAGAATTAACCATGAACATGGAAGCTGTGACTGTGCCAGTGACAATAGGACCAGTAATATCGGTATTTGAAAACCAAAGAATAGATGAGCATTCCTTGACAATTCCAATTAACTCGAATATGCAGAGAGTGAGAGAAGGGATAATTCCAGAAACCAGAGAGACAAGAGATTTAGTTGGCTCATATAGATCGAGTCCACCAACAAATTTGACGATCAATGAGAGTCAGATAAATAGGATTCCTATGGGAACCGAGTCAGCAAATGAGACCCCAGAAAGAAGTACAAATTGGATAGAGATAAATAATACCCCTGTGGGTCCGACTCCAGAAGAATTAAATGAGTGGATGAGGAATTTACAGAAGAAATATGCTGAACCGCAACCATTGGATGTAATCAGACTTAAAATAGATATGGAAGAGTTAATTTTAGGGACTATTGGTACAGATAGATTGAAATCCTACCAGGATGACAAACTCATGTTCATGTGCAAGAGTGTTACTTGGAGAGCTAGGAATTTGCATGAAAAATTGGAAGAAACAGCGAATGAACTAGGAGTAGAATTTGGAAAAATCAGAGGATTGCAGAAACCGTACAGGGTAGACTTTAGTGAAAAGGATATAGAAAATCTGAACACATCAGGACGATTAACACAGATAAAGGAACTGATTGTGTTATTGAGAAAATGGGGAGATGTGGACAGATGGAGAAGCAGGTGGATAAGAAGAAAGGAGGGAACGACCGATAAAGCATCATTGGCTTTTCCGGTAAAGGAAAAGGAACCAATAGTACTGGAATATCCAATGAGGGAAACTCCAGGAGGTAGCTATGTACATGTTCTATGGTCCAGACAAGATATATTGTCATTCACAAATGACTTCCCAAGATTGAGAGAGAAACCCATAGAATGGTATAGACAGGTGGAAAGATTTGTAAAGGTTTCAAAGGTGTTGTGGGAAGATCTGGACGGATTGTTTGAAATTGTAGTACCAGCAGACTTATGGACAGAATGTAAGATGTACAATTGATTGGCCGAAGGAAGAATATCCTAGAGATGCAAAGACTGGAGCCCCAGATCCAGAAGTAATGAGAAAGTATGAACAAGCTGTCACGTTTTTGAAAAATAAGATTCCACCGAAAGAGACAGATTGGGTAAAGATTGATAGAACAACTCAGGAAAGTAAGGAATCTGTACATGCCTATTACGAAAGGTTGCTTTTGGTTTTCTAAACAGTATAGTGGTTATGAGACTTTGAGTGAAAAGGACATGAGTCATTACATATATAGATTTGTATATGGATTGAAACCTGAAATAAGTGAAATGATTAAGCAGCATATGTTGTGTTGGCAGAATAGCACTGTAGATGAGGTATTAAGGTATGCAAAATATTGTAGTGATGATATTGAGTGTAGACAGCGCAAACTAAAAGAAAGGCAATGTGGGCACAAGTAAAGGTTGCAGAGAAACAAGAAGCTCAAATGAATAATCAGTCTAGTGATGCAGGACAGACTAAAATCAGACCGAATATAGGTAAGGGAAAAGGTCAAATGAGTATAGAAGAGGCTAAAAAGAAATGGCCATGCCATAATTGCGGAAAGTTAGGGCATTGGAGAAACGAGTGTAAATTTTCTCCAAAAGCTAATACGCAAAATCAACCATTAAATCCACAAGTGCAGAATGAGGTGAGTTACCAACAGCTGCAACAACCGCAGGTAGTTACTCAACAGAGTCAGGTGCCACAACCACCTCTTCCAAAGAGTGTAAACCCCCAGAGATACAGTGCAGAGGCAGGATTCTACGGAGGAGAGCAGGTAACAAAATTGCTGCGCGCAGCTGCAGTGTCGCAGTATTGGTTACGGCAGGATGGAAATGAATCGGATGAAAGTTTATGACGGTGCCTAGGAGAGGAAGAAGAGTGCGTGCTTGGTGCAACTCTAGAGGTAGATCAGTCAGGTCCATTTGTGGATGGAGAAGTGAATGGTGTAAATGTTACATTCCTTGTGGACACTGGAGCTACCCGTTCTACTGTTAGATCAGTGGAAATTCCAAACCTTCCTCTCTCAGGAGAATATATCCAAGTTGTAGGTGTTTCAAACAGACAGATTAAAGCGCCTTTTACCAAACCAGTAGAGGTGAAAGTTGGACCATTCAAAGAGATGCATCGGTTTGTGGTATGTGATAGCAGTCCTGTAAATTTGTTAGGACGCGATCTGCTTTGTAAAATGAATTGCACCATCTATTGTACCCCAGATGGTATTGCTTTTCAGACACCAGATGAGGATGTCCTGTATAAAATGACAATGGCAGAACTAGAACCAGGAGTGAATGACATGTTTCCTGTGTTTGATGCAGAGAAAATCCCAATTGAATTGAAAGGAGTAGTCAGATCTGATGTATGGGATTTCACAGGTGAAGACATTGGGCTAATGAGAGGAGTAGACCCTGTAAAAATCACTGTACAGGAAGGAACAAATTACCCAAATACTCCACAGTACAAATTAACGCCAGAAATTATTGAAGGAATAACACCTGTAGTTAATAAGATGATTGAACAAGGAATTCTGAGAGAAGTAATGAGTAGCCCATGTAATTCACCTATAATGGGATTGAAAAAGCTGAATGGGACATGTAGGATAGTACAGGACCTGAGAAAGGTAAATAAAATCGTTATCCCCTGTTGTCCAATTGTGCCAAACCCTGCTGTAATACTATATCAGATTCTGTATGATGCAGAATGGTATACAGTTATTGATTTGTGCCATGCATTCTTTTCTATTCCATTGCACCCAGACAGCCAGCCATTATTTGCGTTCCGGTTCGGAGAGCGTATTTTGGCATGGTGCCGAATTCCTCAAGGGTGTACAGAAAGTCCCTCAATCTTTAATCAGATCCTAAAGAAATCATTGGAAGATTTAAAAATGCCTGAAAAATCTGTGATGGTCCAATATATTGATGACCTATTAGTGGCATCAAAGACCAAAGAGGCATGTGTTATAGACACAATTGCTTTACTGAATCATTTGGCAGAAGGAGGGCACAAAGTGTCCCCGTCAAAACTGCAATTTTGTCAACAGGAGGTACAGTATCTAGGTCATAAGATTGAGAAAGGGATGCGAAAGGTGACGACAGAAAGAATAAGAATTATCCAAGGAATGAGAGCCCCAATGACACAGAGAGAGGTGAGAATGTTTCTTGGGATGGTTGGATATTGTCGACAGTGGATAAGTGGATTCTCATTAATTGCAAAACCTTTACAGCGATTGACAAAAAGGGATGTCAGAGATCCGATTGAGTTGAATGAGGAGGAAATGAAGGCTTTCAAGGAACTGAAAACAAAGTTGTGTGAGGCACCAGCATTGGGAATGCCTGATTATGAAAAGGAATTTGAATTGTATTGTAGTGAGAGAGATGGATGTGCACTTTCAGTGTTAGTGCAAAGGCATGGAAAAATGAAAAGACCAATCGCTTATTTTTCAGCTGTCTTAGACCCGGTAGCAAAGGCATTGCCTGGATGTCTGAAAGCAGTAGCTGCTACTTGTGTGAGTCTGGAACAGAGTGAAGGCATTGTGATGGGGTATCCACTGAGAGTATATGTTCCACACTCTGTTGAAATCCTTCTGACAAGAACCAAAACCCAATTCATGACACATAGTCGGCTGACTAGGTACGAAAAAGTGATTTTGAGTGCAGACAATGTAACCATTGATAGATGCACAAGTGTGAATCCTTCAACTTCACTGCCAGATGAAGAAAATGTAGGAGTCAAAGATGATGTTGATCATAAGTGTCTGGATGTGCTTGAATTTTGCACAAAGCCTCGCCCAGATATTAAATATGAGCCCTTAAAAGAATCAGATAATGTGATGTTTGTGGACGGGTCATGCCTGAGAACGAGTGAAGGAGTTTTAAGTGCTGCGTATGCTGTGTGTACAGTGGCAGCCATAATGGAAGCATCCTGTTTGAGAGGGCTACGTTCAGCCCAAGTGGCTGAGCTGATTGCTCTGATTCAGGCGTGCAAACTGGGAAAGAACGTCCGAATTACGGTGAACACAGATAGCTAGTATGGCTTCGGAGTGGTCCACGACTTTGGACAGATCTGGTCCCAGAGAGGTTTTCTGACTTCTGCAGGAACTCCTATTAGGAACGGTGAGTTTGTGAAGAAATTGCTTGAGGCGATACAGCTGCCTAAACAGATTGCAGTGGTGAAATGCGCTGCACACAAAGATGGAGCTGACTATATTACAGTGGGAAACCAATTTGCAGATGAAATAGCTCAATACTGTGCCAGAAATATGGTCTCACTGAATAGGAGAAGAGAAAGAGAGAATGTTTCATGTCCCTTGCTGTTTACTAACACGGTTGAAACCTGGGATGAGGTAAGGCAATTGCAGGAAGAAGCAGATGAAGAAGAGAAAGATGGTTGGATAAAAGCAGGCTTCAGACAAAGAGAGGAAGATGAAGTTTGGGTTTATAGAGACGAAAGACCAGTTATGCCTGATAGCATGATCTCTAGTATGGCACGGATGTACCATGGACAAGCACATATTGGTAGGGATGCCATGATCAGACTTTTCAGACAAACTTGGTACAACCCGAAATTTAGAGCTATAGCTGAAAGTCCTTGTCAAAGATGTCTCACATGCCAACAGATAAATCCAGGAAGGAAAACAGTAGTGAGTTTGGGAACAATAGGACGTAAAGGAGGTCCTTTTACCAGAATGCAACTAGATTTTATTGAAATGCCTCCGAGCAATAGATTGAAATATGTCCTTGTGGTCGTTTGTTTGTTTTCTCGTTGGGTGGAAGCCTATCCAACAAGAAGGAATGATGGAGTTACTGTGGCTAAGCTCCTACTGAGAGAATTCATTCCAAGATACGGCTTTCCAGTAACGATCGAAACAGATAGAGAAACACATTTTCAAAATGAACTAATCCAATTGATATGTGAAGCACTTGACATTCAACAGAAATTGCACTGTGCCTACAGACCAGAGGCTTCTGGAGTGGTAGAACAAGTAAATGGAACAATAAAGAATAGGTTAGGGAAAATGTGTCAAGCCACAGGACTCAAATGGCCCGATGCCCTGCCATTGGTGCTGATGACCATCAGAAGCATACCTGACAGAAAAACAGGTCTGAGTCCTCATGAAATAATCATGGGACGAGCAATGAGACAAGCACATGTACCTGTCAACAAACTGCTGACTATAACTGATGATCTCGTATTGGACTATTGCAAAGGATTAGCTGATGTGGTACATTCTGTGTTTCATCAGGTTGGACCAGATGCGACCACTCTTGAAAGAAAACCAGTTCATGATTTGAGTCCAGGAGACTGGGTCTGCATCAAAGTCCACAGAAGAAGAAACTGTTTGGTTCCTCGCTGGGATAAGCCACGTCAAGTGATCCTGGTGACAACGACTGCTGTAAAATGTGCAGGTGTGAAAAATTGGGTTCATGCCAGTCATACCATCAGAGTTCCAGATCCTGAAGCTCGACCTGTAAGTCGACATCTGGAGATATCGGATACCAGTTCAGCATCCGAAGCAGAAGCTGAAACACACAGAGTTCCAGATCTTGAAGCTCGACCTGTAAGTCGACATCTGGAAGAATCAGGTACCAGTTTGACAACTGAAGAAGAAACTGAGACGCTACAGAGTTCCAGATCTTGAAGCTCGACCTGTAAGTCGACATCTGGAAATATCGGATACCAGTTCGGCATCTGAAACAGACCAACCTGAATCTGATGAAAGACAAAAGAGAAAAACTGAAAACAAAAGAATTGATATTATAAGCGAAGAAACCGAACAAAGAGACAGTGACAACGAACAGCCAAGTACAAGTTATTATCCATAATTAGTTGAGATAACTGAAGGAGACTTAGATTCAGACAGAGAGATAGGGGAAAAGGCGGAAGAAACCCGAGGAGTAGTAGGGTCAGAACAACAAATAGAAGAAACACAGGGAAATTTAGATTCAGATAGAAAGTTTAATATAAATGCGGAAGACAAACGAGGAGGGATAGAATCAAACGTCCCAACAGAAGAGTCACAAGAAGGTTCAGATTCAGACAAAGAAACTGAGATCATAAGGTTCAAGGTTAGAGGAAGTGAAGTAAGGTCTGAGACGGAATCAGAAGAAAGTGAAGAAGAAAGAAAGCAAAGAATAGGAGCAAGAAAGAGAACTTGGGGGCATATTAACAAGGCGGCGATAAAAAATTATCGCCGCTTTTGCGGCCGTTTTCGGCCGAAAAGCGGCGATAATTATATCGCCTTATCAGCAAAGACACGCTATCGTGTGTTTTGCTGATTTTGCTCCCGTTTCCAGCACGCCTAACTTCGCATCGCTAATGAGATGCAAAGTAGGCGTGTCTGTGGAAACAACATGGGTAAATATCACGAAGGCAGCTTCGCGATATTTACAATGCGGGGAAGCGATTCTTTTAATCGCGTTAAGTATGCCTTAACGCAGGAATTTAACGTCTGTTAAATTCCTGACTAAGGCATACTTAACATGGGGGGTGGATTCTGTGGCTAAGACCACAGGCCCTATCATCTAGGATATCGCCGTTTTCCATGGTGGAAAACGGCGATATCCACGCTATCTCTGAAATTTTTATCGCCTCGGCGATGCGCGTTGTTAATAACGCGCTAACCGGGCGATAAATTACAGAGATAGCCGGCGATAAATATGCAAGCGCTAAGCGCGCTTTGCGATATTTATCGCCGGCCCTTGATAATATGCCCCTTGGAGAGCCGAACGAGAGGAAAAGGAAAACGAACTAAAAAGGCCAAGAAAAGGAGACAATTGGCCCCACATAGTTAAAAGACTGAGATATAAGATAATAAATTTGAACAAAGATAAAGCGGAACAAGTAAATGAAATAAACAGTCAAAAAGGACAAGGAAAACAAAGTGAAAGACATTTACAGAAAACAAAAAGAGTGAAGAGACCTAACTTGAAATATAAGTCACCTGAGTGGCTATACATCGCATTGACTGACATTAAAGAAGAGGATAACAGTCACGAAAGCCCAGACAAAGGTTGTAAACAAATGGGTGAAAGTGAATTGCAACAAATCTGAAAAGACAAAGAAAGAAACCCGGACTGGACACCAAAACCAAATAAGACAAGAAAGAGTTCTGAAAAGAGCTGAAGAAAGCACCAAAAAGAGACAAAAATAAAGGGTAGAGTGACTGAAAGGTTATTCTGAGGTGTGGTGACACATTTTCTGTACATATATATATATATAGCTAGATAATAGTACAACATGGTAGACACTGAGAATAGAAGATCTAGATTTGAGTTTTTACGTAGGTGGTGTAGAATGTGTTTTTATTGTACAGGTTTGCTAATGCTTATCTGGTTTATTTTAGCAATAATAATTCCACTTAGGTTAGTTATAGAAAATGCATCCGTAATAGTGAATAACACGAATAATGACAAAGAAGCTATCGTAAAGAACACTGCAGCATTAGTAGATAGTACTGATTTACATAGGGATAAGTCCATAACTGATTTCTCCAAAAATGTCTTCACGAAACTATTATATGAATATGTAGAGACAATGGATGTGAGAGATTGTTATGTCTGTATGCAGTTACCTGCGTCTGTCACAGAAGGTGTGACCTATCATCACCTTCCTTTGACGTATGGGATAACTTGTAGCATTCTAGCTAGTTTATTTTACAAAACAGGTAGATTAGAATATTATTACACTGATATAGACACTGTTTTTGCTAAAGTTCCCGTAATCCCTGAATTGAATAAGGTGAAAGTCGCAAAAATGTTTGGAGAATTTTTCTTAGAAAATAAAGAATTAACATTAGAGTATGTAGTTAGACACAATCTTACCTGTGAACTAAAGAAAGAGGAAAAGATTTTCTTGGACATGGTAGAAAACAGAAGAGTTAAGTTTCAAAGAAAGGTAGCAGAAGAAAAGATAAAAACACCACTTTGGGCGTTTGAAGAAAAAAATGACAAAGGAGAAACAAATGCAGCTATGGTTCTGGATTGGCCTCAACAGGGAAAATTGAGTATTAGTAGAAGTAAAACTATATATGATAGCTATTTCGTGGGTTCTAGTGAGTGCCGAGATACATATAAAATTCTAGGGGGATGGGGATTTAAAGGAGTAAAAGATCAAGTATTTCCAGGGATCTATTATATTTGCGGAAACAGAGCTTATTATAGGTTGCCGGACCATTGGTAAGGAGTATGTTATCTAGGCCTGGTCTTTCCAAAGATTTTTCACGTAGAGAGAGAGAGGAACGAAAGGAATACACGAGATAGGTAAAACATTAACACGTAGGAGAAGGGAAAGCTTCTCAGAAATAGTAGGTGATATCTTTGGAGCAGTGATACCAGCAGTGGGCATTTCTTTGAATGCATACAAGATTCGGAAATTGTCTACAGTAGAAGATCGTTTATCAACGAATACTGCTGGAGGGTTCTTGATGGTAAACACCGAAATGGTTGCCATGAGAGCTATGGTAATGCAAAATCGACTTGCCCTTGACATTCTTTTGGCAAAAGAGGGTGGAGTCTGTGGAATGCTGAAGGTCCAACATTGTTGCACTTACATTCCAGACAAAAGTGAGAATATACAGAAGTATATAAAGAATATTACTGATTTGCACAAAGAAATTGTCCCACCGGAGGTTGAAGGTGTTTGGGAGAGACTTGGTAAGAGTTTTTCCTCAATGCAAAGATGGTTCACAGAAATATGTAGTTCTCTTATTGGGAAGATACTAATACCCGTAACAGTGATAATATTGGTAATGTTATTAGTGAGATTAGCATATGTGTGTAGAAAAAGACAAAATAGAGTAAAAAGAGAAAATGAGAAAAATAAAGAAAGAGAACGGGAGATGGGAGAGATAGAATTAGAAGAGTTAAAAGAGAACATGTACAAAAGGTCTAAAAGACAAGATGAGAAAAACACAGTTGTATGAACTAACAAGAAAGCAAGTAGACAAGAAACATTTATCTGATAAAATTGTAGGGTAGGTTTTTGTGGTGATATTAAAAAATCACCAAAGGGGGGAATTGATGGAGCAGGGTAAATAAAATAATCTGTACCCCCTTGGAAAATTAATGAACTTTAATCAATTAACAATACTAATTGTTTGAAGGAGCATGAATTAACCAACAAATGCATTTTTAGTAAACACTATATAAGGGTAACCCGCAAATGTGTGCCAAATCTAATTTATTTACAGTTGTGAAGTTGATTAACCCTAATATTGTGATTTGCATACTAATTAGAGTAAAATTGCATGATTTATGCTACGTAGTAGATTTGTATTGTGGCAAAGAATGCGGATGGTAAGTAAAATGGCTTTAAATGTCGCTTCTGCTAGGTAACACTTAACACGGGTCTTTAGAATGGCGGATGGTAAACAGAAAGGCTTATTTTCTTTGTTTTAATTTTGGTTGTGTTTGTTCTTATGATAGTTCGTTCGGGCCTGTTAGGCCATGCTGCGAAAATGGCTGCCGAGGCAGATGAGGTCACGTGAGAAGCCAAAGATGGCCTCTGAGTGGAAGAAATAGAAAAACTGAATCACGTGGGTGCGGCCCGTGCACGGAGTGAGAGATGTCAAGGTCGTACTGACCTGCCATAAGGCGGGTGCCAAGAAAGACTCAGCACGTATTCGTGGGAATGGATGAGAAAAGTACTGAGCAACAATGGACTAACTAAAATGTGACCATCAAGATAGCAACAAAATGAATGGACAAATTGGACTGCTTTTAACCCAGAAGTCATAAGACTCATTGTATGTTTAACTGTCCCCAAAAACCAGTTTGAACAAGGAGGGCGATGAGGTGACCATCACCACCCCTCAAATGGACCAATTAGCGTGATTCTTGCCCCTAAGGATTGCAACTTTTTGTGTAGTAAGCTAGAAAGTAGGGTATAAGAGGGTCTGCTCTTATGTGGGGTGGGGTAGCTCCTTTTGCTGCTGCTGTGGCCGCTGCTATTGATGCTACTGCTGCCGTTGGTGTTTCCTTGCCATACCATTTTTCCACCTCAATATTACGAAAGGACTCTGTCATTTTTGGACTTCGAACTTGACTGGGGAGAGGAACGAGACCGTTGCGGGAAATCTGCATGGGAGGTCCGATCGAGGAGGCATTTAGCAGGACAGTCAGTCAGTTTGGGTGTTCTATTCTGTGATCTGCGGTTTATCTTCTTTTGGTGAACCATTCCTATCCGCTTCTAAATGGGTAAATGTATTAATTTCTATTTCTTTATTAGATTTTTCATATAAATGTTATTAATGTATTAAAAAGTGATTAATAAACAAAGAATTTCACCCGTGCAATTGAGAAATTAGATAAAATTTCATTCTAACTTAAAATGAGTCTATGGTTCTTTAGTTCATTAATAAGTTTAAAGGTTAACAAGATTTAAGAGTGATTGAGCAGGTCTTAATTACCATCAACTTATTCTACTAGTTGGTCCATCGACCAAAGAGCGGAATACCTTGATGTTTAGAACCGACAGGATCAAAAGTTAATGTATATGATGTCTGAGGTATTATTCTGTCAAATTTAACAAGGTATCCCGTTCCTCCAGCAACACATTTCTCCTTGGTGTGTAATCCAGTGAACGAATGAATGTATGATATGCGGTGTCATGGGCCCCACCGTCATATGGTTTAATAGACGTGAATGTTTTACCTGGATTCGTGTCCTGAGGAGAAATTTATATTAGCCGTGCTGGATCAGTAACAATAATCCAAAACATCATCTCCCTTTCAGACACAACTTAAGTGCAACATTCATCAAATGGTGAACTAATCATCACTTTCATCAGGACCTAGAATTGAATTGGTATGGTAATGAAGTATTTATGTGAGGAAAGATATGTCGAAATGGAATCAAAGGACTAATAATTAGAGTATGTTTAATTAATAGTGTGTAATATTTTATCAGTAACATATTGATGTCAAGTGTTAAAAACTGGCACATTTTATTGGTGTTTTAAATGTCTTTTATATTGTTAAGGTTTTAACTGACCAAACAATAAAACTTACTTTGACTTTTTGGAATCAAAGGTAGCTTAGTGATCATTTGGTTTATCTGTGATTGTGAGTAACTGAGTTGATGATCATTGAATGTTGGGTGGTTATTAGGCCCTGTGCACAAACGCTTCCATTTTTACATGCTCACATTTGAAATTGACATCTTTTTAAACAGTGACCTTTGTAACATATTTTGCTTACACATCAGCATGAAATAGCATATTCATAAAATAACTGCTTGCATGCAAATTTCCTAGTAGGCATATTATCATCTGCTAAAAACACTGTTTACAAGGTCCCTGGTACCCTGTGCAAACTGTGTTATTCTTTGCTGAATGTTACGGGCCAGTCCTTTGTGGGTAGAATAAACAAGAAGCGGCCGGACAAGAGCTCAGGCACTGAATACACAGTTTGAGTTTAGTATATAAACTGGACAAGCCTTTGCTGAGGCAGAGGAGCATCCCAATGGATTGTAATGGTCACCCTGTGCCTGAATTCTAGCCCAGTCGAATTTCCGAAACGTATGGCAGCCTGCTCTAACACGAAGACTTTCTACTCGATGGCACACGCACACCGGTAACTGGGTAGTTAGACCACTCTAAGGTATCTGGCAGATCCGCACCCTCTATGCTTACTTAGGGTAAATAGAGCTAGGTAAGAGTACAATTATGTGCATTCATATAATCTAATGCAAATGTACAATGGTTTTATTATTCATTCTTTTCACCATTCTTGTTATGCTGGAGACATTGTTTTGCTTCATTCTATTAATTATTGCAGCGCTCATATGTTACACAAGAGTCCACTTGCGCCACTAAATATTGAAACAGCAATTTGTGAACTTTCTTGTGCATCTCTTTGGGCATGCCTGAGTTACTAATGAAAGGGTAAGATCTATTTCCAGGTTTTCCTTGCGGGAATTAGGGTGGTCATCTTCTGAGGTTGCAGACATCATTAGGTACGGGTCCGGATGTTGCGCTGTGAGCTAGCCAGGAATCGTTTCAGCATATTTTGATGGTATGCATAGACTCAATCCTCATAGATTTGATGCTTATTTTGCCTAAACAAACAGTCTTACTTCATTAGTAGGAACCGTATGACAAGAAGTCCAAGTAAAGCGCATAGAAGATTATTCCTTCTTTTTCAAAACTTTCATTTTCCCTAACTTTCCCATGCTATGTCTGCTCCACTCTGTGAGCACTAGCTTTCTGTAAAAGGGATATACAAGCATAGTTGTAAAAAGAAATCACAGTAGGGCATTCTTAAAATAGAGCAGAACCCTTACCCACAGCCTTGAAGCTCACAAATCATCTTCATTGTATGACTCCAGTCCAAGGCATCAGGTTCATTATTCAGCCATTTCTGTATCTCCTGAATGGAGTTGTTATCTGAGCAGGCAAAGGTGATCTCGTTGAAATATTCACAGATTGGGAGAGCATAATAGACGACGGGGCCAAAGGAAAGTTTGATCAGTGTTTCTCCTTTAACATCACCTGTGTAGATTAGAAAAAGGTTCATACTTAAGTGAACTGAAAAACTATAATGTCACATGTTTCATCCTTATCAGGAAACAAGAAAAATGAATGTGAGAAAATGGGTTGTTGGTTGAGGGGGTGTGAGTTATTCTCAAGCAACAGACCCAATCCTTGTCAGGGTGACCTCCGGTTACGGCCTCAATACGGCCCGGGGTACCGATGGAGAGAGCGGTGCCCCCTTCCCTGAGCTGTCGCCAGGTAGAGGTGAGGTATCTTATCCGCATAATACGGGTACGCTCATTTTGCTTTGAACTGAAAACAGCAGTACAATTGGTTTTGTATTTCAGTATCATTTTTTTGTTAACTATTTTATTCACTATTCACTTGTTTGTTCGCAGCAGCATCTAACCAAGTCTTGACGAAAGCCATGACACCTAGTGGGTCATCACGGCTGAAACATGTTGGCCTTTTGTTTCGTCTGCCACATGCAGTTTAAATCCATACTGCAGGTGCATTGTTTTTAATCCTGACAGTGAGAACACACTAATAAAGCAAGTAATTTGTTTTCACTAGTTAGTGTTAACATCACTTCCTACACAGTTCTTTTTCTGTTGCGCTGCGCCCTCCCCCAGCTCATATTGCTCTCATCTGTTGGATTTTGAATATCCTTTATAGAGTAGAACAAAAAACATCCCTGTTCTCCTCTCTCTCAGAGAAGGGGTTGTAGCCCTTGGTGGGACTAGGCCTTCCCACTAAGAGGAGAATTCCAGATGATGAAGCATGCCACCTAAGGTGGGTGAGGGATTACGTCCTGAAAGGGATCATTACACGGATATTTCTGTGTAATTTTCTCAGTATCTCTGACCATTTGCTCTCCAATTCAGACCCAAGGATTTCTATGTGTGTTGTATTGAACTACAAAAATCATCATATTATCTCGGCTTAACCATTCGGTAGCTTGGATCAAAGGCAGTCAGGCTTAACTTAGCTGCACTATGTAAAGTATTTTTGCAGCACTTAATAAATAATACAAATACAACACAAGAAAAATCCCACACCAATTTATAGAAATAGAATAAAGTTTAATAAATTATTTGACACCAACATTCGAATCAGTAGAACCGGATTTATGAATTCTTAACATTTTAAGTGAAAAATAGCACTTAAAAATTTAAAGCACCAACCGTGGAAATCTAGGCGTGTTATACCGGGGCAAAGTTGAAAGGTATGGCCAACTGCAATGGAGTGCGGCTGGGAATCACAAAGTGAGAATGTGAGAATGTAAAATTCAGAGGAGCAAGGTAGCCAGCGGTGTCCGAGAAGGAGCGCGTTGTTGTCGGGAACTGCTGGTGGAGGTCATGGTGAAGATTGATACGTTCGAACGTAAGGGGCCTATTACGATGGCGGGCGGACAAAGTCCGCCCACCACCGTAATGGAGAACGGGACCATCCGCCAGAGGTGCGGCGGTCCCGCTGTGTCCATTAGGATGCCACCGCCACGGTGGCATCCCCCATCCACAACCTTGTGGCGGGCAGTGCTCACAACTCCGCCCACCACAATGCTGTGGATGCACGTCGTGCATTGGCATGCACAAGGTGACAGGCACCGCGCGGTGCCTGCCATCTTGTCCATGCCAATGTAGGGGGGTACCATAGGTACCCCCCATGTGCACCCCCCACCCCACCAACACCCAGGGGGCCCGCAACGGGCACCCTAAAGCAGACAGCGTATGCCTTTTCATGGTGACGTTGCCGCCATGGAAAGGCTGATCACCGCCTACATCATGATATGGTTGGCGGTGTCTTGCAGACACCGCCACCATATTATGGCCCTTTTCCGCCCGGTCGATGAGTCAACCGGCGGAAAAGCGGCGGACGGTCTTTCCGTCCGCTGCGGAACCCCCAGCCATCCTAATATGGTGGGGGGTCACTGAAGCATGGATGGCGGGCGGATCGCCCCCGCCGGGCCGGCGGTGGCTACCGCCAGCCCGGCGGGGGCGATCCGCCCGCCATCGTAATAGGCCCCTTAGTCCCTTTTTTGGAAGTCGAAAATCTCCTGTGGGACGTAGTTGGAGGATGTAGCTGACAATAGTTCCACAAGACCGGATACCCCTTTGACGAAGGACCATTAAACAGGATTGGTTTGCAGTGTACAGTGTAAAATAGCGTATGGGATGGGTTAAAAGAGAGTTACATAGTTTTACTTGCTGTGAGAGATTACTGCAACAGAACTCAAACCAACTTGCATTCAAACCTTTGATTTCCATCTTGTCTCCAGAAGGTATGAGTGATTTACTGGATCAAATGCTGAGGATAGATCCAGGACTATAGTAAGTTAGGATTCTCCATTGCCCATGATGTATAGCGCATCATCCACTACTTGCAGCAAAATTGTCTCCATGCTTTAGCCAGATCTAAAACCTGAATGGTGGTAATGGAGGAGGTTGTTTTCACTTATCAATCAAAGATAATATATTTTGGGACAAAGTTTATCAAACTATATAGATGAAATACATAGCCGCATGCTAAACGTTAAAAATGTAACACTTAAAAATAATCTTTAAAATTAATGACGTTCAAAAGTTTAAGCTAGAAAGTTAGTTTAGTAGCCATAAAATTAGAAAAGAAAAAAACATTTCAGAAACGGGGACGCATTATAATGTTTTAAGCAGCAAGTTGTCTTGCTGCGTTGCACCAAATATCAGTAAATCTGCCCCTCTGTGTCTAGCGATGACTGCAGTTGTCGAATTACCAGGCTCTATGTGGTGTTAAAATCAAGTTGAGTACTTCAAGTTTTTTGTCACCTTTCTCTGATATAACCAGAAGAAATTGTGAAATCCTGTCCAGTGTCTTGGGGGGTCATTACGATGGCGGGCGGAAGCACAACCGCCGTGCTGGCGGATGCAAAAACCACCAGTTACCGCCGGCACGCAGCAGTCCACACGCCCGCCCAATTACGATGCGAAAAGTAGGCCAAACACCGCCGGCAAGCCAGCAACACCGTCCGCCATCAAAGTGCGTCCGTACACGTAGCGGCGCAGCACAATTGACACACACCGTCCGGCGAAACCACGTCCCGCCCGGGCGTATAAATTACGATGCCGCAAACAAACGGCTCCCACGGCTAAGAGATACCGTACGACAAACCGAAGCGGTAACACGGACGCCGAGCACGGACAACGAAGAAGCGGCTCCCCGAGCATGAATCCAGCACTGCAGGCCCTCCCCATGCTCTTGCTGATGCACCACCAAGGACGCAACGTACCGCGGAGACGCAGGTAGGCACACACACAACAAGTGCACGCAAACAGCGCACACAGTGCAAGGGCGGAAAAAGCGGACAACCCCCACCAGCGCGTGTACACTACACATCCACCATTGCATCCACATATGACACACAGGCCAAATCGTAACATCGCGTAACACATGTGTACACACCACCTGGGACTAGGAACCAACCACCCCGTCACGGCCCCAAAGCGGCGATGACGCCGCCACACATGCGCACAACGCAGAGGCCAACCGCAGCGCCATGCATGCGTCGCACACAGACACAGGGACACAACCAAGCAGCACACACATCAGCCCCACCCCGAACGCACATGACACGTGACAGGCCTGCCACAGACATGTCCCCAACGCCCAATTCACGGACAACACCCAACGCCACACAACCGACGCACACATGTCAGTGAAGTCACGCAACAGCAGGACACACCCCAGTGTAACAAACATGGCATAGCACACAGCGGCGGCAACACCAACTAGGAGAAGCAGGGCCCCTTCGGGAAGAGGAACGCCAGTACCACACTGAAACACCCATACCACCCTGCACATATGAACAAGACATATAAAACGGAACACCAAAGAGCCCGGGGACCGACAACAGGTGGCCCAAGAATAACATTCACACACAAGGCCCAACGCAGAGCGGAAAGGCAGCCTGCCGCCCACACAAGGGAGAGCAGACAGCACTGAATGACCTTCCATTCCAACTCCGAAACCACAGCCCTACGACAGAAGCCGGTGAATACAGCCATTGTCCAAGAATAGACCAACACAGGCATGCCGAGGAGACCGACCACAGGGCAGATAGCACATATCATAGAAGCACACAACGGACGGGGAGGAAAAAAAATAACACTCCCCCATGTCGGCCACATGCAAGTTAATTGGAAGGAGTCACACATCACTGACCTTGAACTGTCTGAGAAGCATGTGGGATGAGGGCCCATGTCCTCCGCACAAGCCAACAGAACACAAGTCCTGTCTCCCTACGACTACACAGAGCTCACAGCAACCTCGGAGCGTGCACATTGCAGACTGCACACACAGCCGGAGCACGCCACCACAACGCACCGCTGCGAAATGGCAACCGCAACACACCTACCCAACTACGCCGGACAGCTCAAGCTGTACAAAACCAACCTGATACATATATTGGGATGCGATCTCCTGTCCCTGCTGAACGTAAGTTACCGACTGACTTACCGCATCACATTGTTCAGCTGCGTCATGCCCGTCTTCTACTGTCGGAGGTGTCCCTACCAGCATCCCGTGGAGATATGCCTCTCCAACCCGGCATGTCTAAAGGCGGACCTGCTACCACTACTCCTCCCTCTGGATGCACACGACAGGGCCTGCTCTGCCTATGGGGGCATGGCGTATGTGGCCAACATCGCACCCGCACTGAAATGGGACCACTGTGCCTCCACACGACGGATCATCGAGAACAGCTACATCGAATGTCACCCAGCATGCCCCATCATGGTCCTCCAAGGGACAACTTACGAACAACACCTTGACAGCCACCATCCGCTACATTGGCTGGCAAACATGTACACCACCAATGACATGGAAGCCCTGCTGGACGGCATCGCATACCTGACAACCTGTAAATTCGTCGGACCACAACGCAGGTTCCCCGATTGACCTATGATGTCCAACCCCGCACCCATGCTTAGCTTCCGCACGGACTGGCCAGTCACCACCACAACAGCCATACCAAACGACCGGCAACTGTAACCACACCATCAACGACATCGCCATGACATCGGATATGACCGGGACATGCACACTGTTCCCCATCACATCCAGGAACAATGCATGCATCGTGGGAGGCAGTGGCATGGGGTCTGTGTATCGCACCCACATGGACGGAACTGCACGAACAACCAGGACACGACATGGATCCAGCGCCCATGGACACACACACCGCTCAGTGGACATGAATAGGTCGCCTGGAGTCTGTGGGTGCTGCACCCCTCCCACCCCCGCCCCGGGAATCCCATACCAGGACCCTTGCATGGACGACAAGTGCATACAACAACAACATGACCCCAGTGACTGTGACATGTCCAGTAACCACCACATTGCAACAACAAGTGGCACGCCGCTGCATGCACGCAAGCACATGCCCTGATGTCATCTCACATGCACGCGTGCATGAGGAACAACCGCAGCAAACCTGTCATATGGAACTGAGATGGACTGTGCCCATGATGCCAAGCAGTCTGGTAGGCTACATGTATACCGTCTGTGTCAAAGTCCGCAGCTCCGCAGCTATACGTAAATGTACATTAGCACAGCCTTGGCCAAGCAGATGTAACTCTGAAGCCCACATCCCACATGCAACAGCCAATCACATGTAACCCCACACCCTATCCCATTTGCAATCATGCTCAGTATATCCTCAACATGTATTCCGCTGCCAGTAGTGTCCACTATACTGCATCACAGAGGACAGAAGACTCAATATAATGTTTGAAACCAAAACTGTCTCCGCTGACTCATTTCACAAGTACGAATGAGAGAGGATGAGAGTATGTGAAGTACACGGCAGTCGTGACATGACCATGTAGTCCACTGGCATTGGATGTCAACGCAAATGAGTAGCACAACTGTGGAAGACACACATGTGTTGTGTGAAGTCGTATGGACGCAGTGCTCAGGTGGGTGGGTGTGACGGGTAGATGCGCACATGCCAAGTTGGAGCACGCCGTGTTGGGAGGGGTCATGAACAGTACACCACCGCTTCCCTGGGCATTGTGAGAGGACACCTGTCGGGGGAGTGAACACGTGTGTGCACAGCAGCCGGGCACACGTACAAAGCGGTACCAGGCGCACCTCAGCCCACCCACTGTGGACAAGCTGGATCCTGTTGTGCGCCCGCAATGCCCCTTGACAAGGCACACACAGCCCCAGTCGACCAGGTGTAACCCCAACATAGTCAATCCGCACAGGCGATACAGGGCCCGGGATGGCAGTGGAGCATGGTGTGTGAGAGGTCTCCTCGCGCTCCTCCTGGTCATATCACGCAGGCAATAGAACCTCAACGTCTAGCATGGCACAAGTCAAATGGAAGTGTAGGGGGACGCACCACAGCACGAGCAGCACTGACGTCACGGGAGGTGGCTCGCACCATCCCATCCATTGCCCATTATACCAACCACGCCACATGCCATTGCGACTAAGTGCAAGCGCGTGCGCCACCACCCCGAGCCCTCCCCAGAGAGGCCAAAGAGTGAATGTGTGGGCCATCAGTCACAGACGGACGCGGCCTGGCCGCAAGGGCAGCCACAGCCACTGGGTGTCGCAGGTGGCGGATCCGGAAGGCGAAGACTGTGATGCATAGTCCATGCAGGCCGGGTCTCCATTTGGGGCACCACGCAGGTGGACGGCGTCCCGCAACACATCATACCCTGAGACAGCCCACTCGTGCAACTGGACCCACACATACACTCCTTGCCCTCTCTGGTGCGAGCTTGGGGCTGCCTGTGCAAGCGCTAGCCTCGCAGGTGCACATGCATATTGGGGGAGCGAGGGAGGACATGAGGGCTGGGGCGAAGATGACTGTATCACTGTCAGTGAGTACAAGGGATGACCCAGATGTGGAAAGGAAGAGACGTGTCCCGTGTGTACTGCAACTAGTCGCCAATCCAACTACCCCCATGTCCGGAATGTAAGCCCGCACCTAGGCCCACCCATCCGCCACATCGAATATACCACCAGCACGACAACCTTCCCATTCGAAACACTGACTGGGGGTGGCGACCAGTGAACAATCATGTGTAGCCTACCCACGCGTACATGTGGGCCCTCCATGATCCATGTCACCTGCTGCAAAGTCATGACATGCGCAATGAGGAAGTGAGGAGAGCTGTCCGCCCCACGCACAGAAGGTGCATCAGCTCCACAGACCCAGCAGCGAGTCCAGCAGGGGTCACATGTGCAGGGGCAGCTGTGCCTGGTGTGAAGGCACATGCATATAGACAGCACATCGACCAATGTGTAGTCTGCCCACATCTACAGTCCATCATCATGCGGACATAGGAATTGAACACAGGGCAACACATCTTAGTGGGTGCACCCACCGTGACCAACAATGCGCAATCATCGACGTACCCGCCCTGTGCATGGCCCCCACCCAACGGAGGCACATCCAGTGCCACCATCCCACACACACAAGCCTTCCACGGAACATGCTGTGTCCAATGGTCAGTACAGAGTCAGCGCCCATCTGGTGGATCCTGAACAGGAGACACATGCACACACATGCCAGCTCCCACTATGTACGTCTGCCACCTGGCACGTGCAATGTAACCTCTCACCTGTGACGTGTGACTGCAAGCACACAGCCGTCTTGGCATGGGGCTGTCAATGTGGACACCTGTCAATGTTTCGGGAGGTGTGATCCGTACAGTGCTGTACATAGGGTGCAGTGCTGACACCTACTACTGTCTCATATCCCCTCGTGCCACAGGTCCCACTTGTTTTGGCCGCTCAGCCTGTGCCCACATCGTCGTCGTCGTGTGCCATACTCATCCAGCCTCGGAAGCAGTTCCATGCTCAGCAGACATTCATGTTGCCGTGGCGTTGCCGCTTGACGAATATGCAGTCAGTCCCCATCAGCACGCCCCGCAAGTCATTGGGGCCTAGATCCCCATGTGCATGCACATGGCAGTGGTTTGTATCACTAGCCATTGCCATTGTTGGGAGACCTGTGTAAGTGTATTGTGGCCGTGCCGTCCCAGCTTGACAGCTGGGCTGTGGCTCATGTGCTTGCTCAGTCAGGTCAGTGATGTGTATGCGAAATTGCTATGTGTTGTGTTGCTTTGACATGTGTCCACTGCCATTTTCCCTAGGCGGAGACCGAACATTGACCGCCCATACCAATTGCTGGCGGACATGGATGATACAGAGGTCATTAGGAAGTTTCGGCTGGACAGGCCAACCCTGCATCGACTGTGTGCCATGTTGGAACCCCATCTCCGTCCCCGCAGGGTGTATCCGACAGCTGTCACCCCCACGGCTAAGGTGATGGCCGCCATGCATTTCGTCGCCACTGGGTCATTCCAGCACACAGTGGGCAGTGGAGGAGGGATGTCCCAGCCCATGTTCAGCAAGGTGCTGAGGGATGTACTGGCAGCCATGATGCTGTACCGAAACAGGTACATCCGCTTCCCCAGGGCTCGTGAATTGGCGGCAGTGAAGGGTGCATTCTATGCCCTTGGCAGAATCCCACACGTCGTTGGAGCCATTGACTGCACACATGTTGGCCTTGTTCCACCACAGGCCACTGAGCACCTGTACCGCAACAGGAAGCACACGCACTCCCTGAATGTGCAAGTGGTGTGCCTTGCGGACATGGTGATCACCCACGTGTGTGCAAAGTTCCCAGGCTCGGCCCATGGCGCACACATAATGCGCAACAGCATCTTGCCACGACTGATGTCCAATCTGCAACAGGATCGTGGCTGTATTGTCGGTGAGTATGTGGAGTGGTGTAGCGTGCTGGTTGTGCGATGCTGTCCCCTGTCCAGTTGGAATAGCAACGGTTCTCTGTGTCCCTCACACCCAGGTGACTCTGCGTACCCGAATGGGGCATGGCTGCTCAGTCCATTGAGGAATCCTCGCACCCCAGCAGATGATCGCTACAATGAGGCACATGGGAGGACCAGACGTGTGGTCGAGCGTACCTTTGGCCTCCTCAAGTCCAGGTTCAGGTGCCTGGACCGCACCGGGGAGTGCGCTGGCGTACTACCCACAGAAGGTGTGCCAGATAGTGGTGGCGTGCTGCATGCTGCACAATCTGGCCATTCGGAAGCAGATCCCCCTCATCGTGGATGACGGAGATCAACCAGGGCCCCAGCCCGCAGACCAGGACAGCTCGAGTGAGGAGGACAGCGGAGAGGAGGAAGCTGGTAATGTGCGGCAGCAGCTCATCGCCCACTACTTCACTTGACGGTGAGTGTCCATGTAAGACGGCTGATGTGGCTGTATCTGTGCAGGTGTGTGTGTGCTGTGTCAGGGTGGCCGTTTGTTCACTGCGTGCTGTGTGTCAACGCTCCATGGCCAGGGTAGTATGCCACTGTTGGTGGCTGTGGCATTGTGCCCTATTGCTCTGTGCGATGTGTGTACATTGCTTGTAGTTGTTGACATGTACTGTGTGATGGGTGTGTGACACACTCATTGAATGTGCTCCTGTTCTGTCTCCCACCCCTAGGTCCCTACAGGCCCTCCGGTTCCATTGCCATGCCACGCATCAGATGCCTTTCCGCCCAAGGTGGCCGTTGTATTCCGTACAAATAAAACACAGGGCACAAACAGCAGTTTGTGTAAGAGGTGCATTTATTTCAAACTGTGACATGTGATTGTGTGCGAGGTGATGACAAAAGTGGTGCGTGCAGTGACAATGAGCTGTCGGTCACGGCTGCGTGATGCTCAGGGTGTACCCACTTGTTCCATGTCCATGGTCCAACAGACACATGCCATCCAGATGGCTGTGTGGAGTGGGATCGTAGTCCAAGTCAATGCAGTGGGTGGTCAAGGAAGGCTGGCTGGCTGCCTCACTTGCGTCTGGAGCGTGCGTAGTCCTCCCGGGAGATCTGTTTGTACTTCGGACGGCCCCTTCCACGTTTGGGAGGGGGTGTGTGGTGGCGACCTGCTGGTGGGGGGTGAGGTGTGATCACTGGCTGTGGACGCAGGGGTACTGGACACTGCTGCTCGACCCTGCGCCCCGGCAGGTGGTGGCGGTGGTGGAGCTGCTGTCCCTGGCTGTGACCTCACCACCAGCTGGCCCATGAGGTCCACGAGTTGGCCCATACGGGCGTCCATGGACCTCAGCACCCCCAGCACCTCCCGCGTGTCTGAAGCAGACCTGGCCCATTGTCCTTGGGCCTCTTCATAGGCCCCAAGGACTCTGGCCATTTGAGGCAGGGCATGGCTCCCAGGGGAGACTTGCGTTTCCCTGACCCTGCTCCTCCTACCAGTACTGCTGCCACCGGCCTGCCCACTAGCCACATTGCTCACCACGGTCCTCGCTGTGGCTCCCAGGGTGGATCCAGTCGGCCGGGCCACCACCTGCGCTGGGGCTGGTGCCAGCGAAGACGTGGTGGTGGTGGCGGCGGTGGAGGTCGGTGCGGCGATGGTGGCGGTTGCGGCAGTGGTAGTGGCCGCAATGACCGTGGGTGTGGCCGCAATGACCGTGGGTGTGGCCGCAATGACCGTGGGTGTGGCCGCAATGTCCGTGGGTGTGGCCGCAACGACAGTGGCAGCAGGGGGCTGGGAATGTTCAGCAGCCCAGGATGATGGGTTGGTGGGTAGGAGGGGTCCTGGGGAGCGGCTGGGCCCTGCCACACCAGATGGGCCTGCTTGGTGGTCCGTGTCCGAAGAGGAGGACAGATCCTCCACATCCGTGTGTCCTCGTTGGGGGCTTGTAGGCTGGCTGTGCTGGCTGCTGTCTCCATCCCCAGCATCCAGCAGTTCGTCACCTGTGGAGAGAATGAGATTTGTTATTGTGTTGCACCTGGCGAAGTATGTATTTGTCGTCTGACATTAACAGTTCGTGCAATCTCGTACATGGGTTTCCCGGAGGCGTGTGTGTGGCTGTACCATTTGTAGTTGTGTGTGCTTGGCAATGGGACTGTGTGCTGTGCACATGTGGCATGGGACGGATTTGCCATGCCGATGGGTGTGTTGCTGTGCCCCTACTTATTGTGACTCTGGTGTATGCGGGCTCCTGGCCCATCCTGGGTCTGGTTTGTACTTTGCTTTTGGTGTTCACATGGGACGCTTAGGAACGCATATGGCAACATGGGGGCCATGCCCCAGATTCGCATTTGGGAGGGAATATGCTTTTGGGGTACATGCTGTGAGCCATGGGTGCCGAACGTGACATGTGTTGTGGCAGCATGACAGTGCATGGTCTGAGGTGTGTGCATGCCTGACATGGCCTGCATATTTGCTGTCTGTTGTGATTACTGGACATGGCATTGGACGCATCGTTATGAGTGAGTGATGGTTGTGTGCCAGCCAACGTATTGCAGTTGTCCCATCTCCTTGGTGTGCGTGCTGCCCTGTGCCATGTGCATCACTGCAGTGCTCGTGGGGGGGTGTGGCCCATGTTGTGTGTTGTTGCTCACAGTGTGGCGTGCGCTTCATTGACTTCTGGCACATGGTTGGTCATGGGCATGTATCTTAGCGTGACTGCTGTATGTGTGGCAGCTGTGCGGATGACATGCCTTTCATGAGACTGGGGCTGACGGATGGGATGGATGGTATGTTGTATGTGCATGGTGTGTCTGTGTGTTTGATGGGTTCAGTGGTGTTCGTGTGCATTTATGTTGTTCCGCTCTGTTGCGTCTAGTGTTGTTTGTCTTACATAGGCGTTGTTGTGGGGTGTGTGGTTGACAGGCAGTAGGGGCTACATGGACAGGACTTCAATGGTGTTTCGGTTGTGTGTGATGAGTTGCACAGTGGCTGCCGTGTGGTACTATATTCAGTGTGGCTTGTGCATGCAGACGTGGCTCCTTGGGTGTTGCTGTGTCTGTGATGGGTCATGTGAGGTGTGAGTCTGTGGTTCATGTCCGTGTGCACATTGTTCACTTGTTCGTGACGGTGGGCGGTGCTGCGTGTTCGTCTGCTACGTGACATGTCCCATGTGTTGGTCGTGTTACGGTCCTCATGCCTCCAGTAATCCAGCCCTGTCCAGTTTCCCACCTGCAGGTTGTTCGGGCGTGCACTGTACTGGATGCCACATGGTTCTAAGCGGGGGTGCTCCATGTTGCAGGTCTGTGGGGGTGGGGGGTGTTGTGGGTCGTGGTGGTGGCTGGACACCCACTGACACCAATTGTTGTGGATCGTGATGTCTACCTTTCGGCTGTCGGTGTGCACTGCGGTGGCTGACACGTGGCTGTGGGGGTGGGGGATGCTCCTCCTTGCTGTGCTGTGGGACTAGGGGCCTGGTGTGTGTTGTACTTGGGCTGTCCACCCTCCCACCCACTGCACTTTGTGTTCCTGCCACTTACCTGTTACTTGTCGGTTAGTGCAGCTATGGCGGACACATGGGTGTGGTGGGTGCTCGTTGTGGCGCTTCTGGCGTACTCGGGGACCTGTTGGTGGTTACGTGGCTGGCTGAGTGTACACATGTCCCCACGTATCTTACAGTTGTTCGGTTTGGGCTGTGTGTGGTGGTGTCTGTTGCATGTGTGTGTGATGTGTTGTGTATTGTGTGCTGGACATGGGGGTGTTTGTCCCTGGGAGCTTTGGCATGGTGGTAGTGCATGTGAGTACATAGCGGTGTGCTGGTATACATTAGTTTGTACTTACCAGCCTCCACTCCCCCTGCTAATCCAGCGAGGATCTCCGGATGTATGATGACTCGCACCTTCTCCTCCCACGCTTTGAAGGTCTTGAAGAGCGCGGGATTCCCTCCGCCAGTGACGGCTGCCAGCTCTCTGTTCTTGCTCTCCTTCTTCTTGACCAGGCTCTTGACGTCATTCCACCGTTTGTTGATTTCAACTCTGTTCCTGGGCAGGGTCCCTACTGCATTGACCTGGTCTACGATCCGGTTTCACATTCTCTTTCTGGTGGCTAGTGGTGTGTGCTGGACCAGGTTCCCATAGATTTGTGGGTGCACCTTGATGATCTCGTCGACCATGACCGTCAGCTCAATGGGCGTGAACTTGGGCATTCTTTGTGGTGCCATGGTGTTTGTGGTGCTGGTGCGGTGTGTGTTGTGTAATGTGCAGGGGTTTGTGGTGCCGGTGTTTGGTGGTGGTGGTGGTGGTGGTGGTTGTGATGTGTGCGTTTCTGTGGTGTGCTGCTGTCCTTGCTGTGTCACTGTGTCCTCTCCTCTCCTCTCTAGTTTGCAATGTTGCAAGGGGTTGTGGTCTGTGGGAGTGCTGCTTTTGTACTTACCTATGTGGGTGTGTCCTCATGGTCTGTTGTTTTCAGGTGTGTTGTGTCTGGTGTTCTGGCCTTTGTAGTTTTTGTTTGTCCAGGGGGTGTTTTCGGGATGTGTACTGTGCTTGTGTATTTGTGCGTGCCTTGTTGTGTGGACTTGTTGGCCATGTTGTGTGCGATTGTTTTTGTCAGCGGATGGTTTCTGTGCAGGGACGTGGCGCCATGGCTTCTGCCGTGTCGATTCTCATCGGCGTTGTTTGCGCTGGCGGGCGGTATATTTGTAGTTTTCCGCGCTCATGGCGGTGCGATCGTAATCTCACGTGCGGTGTGTTGGCCGTGAGGGCGGGCGGTTTTGTGTTGTCGTGCGTGTTTCCGTCCGTGGCGGGCGGTTTGACTCCGACTCGGATGATGGCGGGCGGTATCTTGTGTGATTTTTCCGCCGATGGCGGTTTTCGGTTTGTGTCATCGTAATGGCGTGGTCGGTGTTCAGACGGTGTGTGCGGGCGGATTTTTGCCGCTTCCATGCCTGGCGGATTTTTTTAAGCCGGGTATCGTAATGGGCCCCTTGGTGATTGCCTACATGGTATCTAAGACCAGAAAGGCAGGTGGTGTGTTGTCAGAGATTACAGGCCCAATTTAATCAATTTAAATCTTTTCTTCATTGGAGATAGGGAGATCGGGGTAAGAGGAGGGTCTTCCAATACTCCCGAGTTTTGTCAATGACAAGAGGTTCGACGTGTACGTGGGCACTGTCAGTAGTTGAGTTATTTAAATTACTCGATTAATTGGGAAATTCAATGGCCTTGTCATGGCCATAAATAGAATCTGTTCTACTGTCTAACTTTGAATGAATGAATGAATATAAGTTTTGTAGAGCGCGAACTTAGCCCAGGGGCATCAAGGCGCTGCGGAAAGCGATCAGAGTAAAAGGTGTCTATAGAGTAGGTAGCTTAAAGGTTAGGACAGGTGAAAAGCCAGGTCTTCAAGGACCTACGAAATAAGGAATGGGTTTCCAGAGTGGAAATTGGGGAAGGAAGGGAATTCCACATATTGGCCCCTAACAACGAGAAACCCCCCCCCCCCACTTAGCTTTCCTCACCCTGGGAACTGTTACCCGGTTCTTACTTGCAGATCTCAAGTCCTTGCCGGGAAGATATCTTTGAAACATTTTGTTGATACCTTCTGACCCCCTATTGTGGACGGCCTTGTGGACCAGGCATAAAGCCTTGAACACAATTCTCCTCCCCAACGGGAGCCAGTGCAGGCTTCTAATGGTAGCTGAGACTGAATGGAATTTGGGGAGACCCATCACCAGCCTAGCGGCAGCATTCTGCACCAATTGAAGTCGATGAAGAAGTCCTTTATTTAGCCCTAAATAAAGGGCATTACAGTAGTCTAACCTCGAGACCACGAGGGCCACCACTGCCTGTTTCCGTGCAGGAAGGGAAAGAAAACGGAAGATCTTCCTGAGAGTCCATATCATCCCAAAACAGGTAGAGACAGTTCTATTTATTTGTGAGCCCAAGGAAAGAGAGGAGTCCACAATGATGCCTAAATTCTTGGCACTAAGACAGGGGCGAGGGCAGGATCCAAGAGAGTCAGGCCACCAGGCCTCCGACCAGATATCCATCTTGTCTCCAAAGATTATGACCCCCGTTTTATCCCCATTGAGTCTTAAGTAGTTCTCAACCATCCATGCAGCCACCGCCCGCATGCAGTTTTTAAAATTTACTGCTGAGGCTGAGACATTCTCAGTGATGGAAATCAGAATCTGAGTGTCATCAGCGTAGGAAAGCACTTCAAGGCCAAAAGATCTTACCACAGTGGCGAGCGGGGCTACATAGATATTAAAGAGGGTAGGACTCAATGAGGATCCCTGGGGGACTCCACAGAACAATTGTTTAGGGGCAGAAAGAAATTGGCCCATCTTAACTCTTTGCGAGCGATTCAAAAGGAACGATGAAAGCAGATTGAGTGCGGAATCCTCTATCCCAATTTCCCGGAGCCTGCCAACCAGCCTACAAGGAGAAATCGTATCGAAGGCTGCCGTCAGGTCCAGGAGAATCAGTAACTTTAGGCTGAATAGATTGCCCTGGTGGCAGCAGGACAACATAGTAGGCCAGATTCACTAACATTTGGTGCAACGCAGCAATACAACTTGCTGCACTGCACTCTGTCAAAGGAAGAGAGCAGGAATGTGCCATATTTAATAGGATATGGTTCATTCGTGCTCTCTGGACTGGGACTGAGTGCTTCTGAGCGCTAATTCAAGCACCTTTGTGCCATGGTACAAGAGTCCCTACATTACAAACGGGAAGCATTTTCAGGGCGTTTTCCTCTCTCTATATGTGCAGCAAAATGCAGCACATGTAGAAAGAGGAAATAAGGAGTAGAAATAAGCATATTTCTCCTTGTTATGCCTTTGTTGGGATGGTGTAGCATTATAATGCATTCCCAGTTTACTATATATACAGGAAGAAATCTGGATCTTGTTCTAGGTCAGAACTGTGTTCCATTCAGATCCAAGTACATGATTCATAACAATTGAGGCTACAAGCAAAGATCAGTATAGGTGTAGGGGAGTGAAGATTTACAGCCCTGGATATCACAATGACAGTGGCTGTCAACAGAGTGGTACCAACATCAAGCAGAGTCTGTCAGCTTCAACGGGTGGACAATGGTGATGGTATGGCCAACGAAGCAAGCAGCAAACTTCTTGTTCTAATGTGATCCAAAGAGAAACCTTTAATCTATTTAAAAGCAGTTAAAACAATTAGGTCAGGTAAGGCTGACCACTTACCTCCTCCCTCCAGGTTTGTCAGTCTTTCTTTACCACTGCTGCCGCCCCCACCCTAGGATATCCGGCATCAGTGTTTTTTTAGATCTTTCTTTGGTTCCCCTGTGGTCTCCTTGAAGTTCCCTCACGAGCTACCGATTGATTCCGGGTGATCCCAGTTTATCTCTCAACCACTAACTGATTATGTGGATGCAGATTAGGCATTTGAGCTTGGCTATGGGCTGGTCTAGTCCTATAATTCCTGTGACACAATAGCCCCCATGTCCTACAGGAGCTCAGTCACCCTCCCACACTCTCTGCCCTGCCAGGCTCCCCGAGGGGGTGGACACAGTGGGGAGGGTTAGCGCAAATACCTGCAGCTGAGAGGGCTCACCAGTATTACAGAATAACAGTGGTATTGTGGCTGGTTTTCAGCAGGCCCAACTTGCGTGTATGGTGGGTAGTCCTACAAATAGGGGCTAACCTCTTCATCTGCTCTGGAACGTTTGAGGCACTGGAGATGAGGGAACAGTACCTCCTGCTCAGAGGCCCCCGCTACCATTGCCACTGTTGTAGAGGAAATGCAGCCCCAATAGCTATGGCTGGCCTCGGCTATGCTCACAAGCATCTTGCAATGCCCTGAGGCCGCCTGTGGCATGTGTCCAACCAGGCTAGCAGGGCTGGTGTTGCGCCTGATAGTACAGCTTCCTGTAGTTTTACAATGTGGATCACCAACTAGAAGCTGCGAGCTGCTACTGCTGGCGCTGACAGACATGACAATGGGCTTTGCATTGCGGCTGGAGGGAGAAGTGTCTACTCTCATTATACAGCATCAGAGGGAAGCAGTTATTAATTTATATGTTTACTCAACTTTCTAGCACTTGTGCTAGAAAGAGAAGTTAAAAGTGAGCAGAAATTGTTGAGCTCAGTGGAGAGTTACATGGCCTTTTTTAAGGCAGTCAGGCACAGTACCTGTGCTTAATTTGAGCCGGAGGCCAGCACACTTATTTGTCAATGCTGGTACTTATGACAGTCTGCCTCATGATGACACTGTTTTTCTTTTTTAGGGATGAGCACAACAACAGTAGTTTATTGAATATACATTAAAAATAACTAATACTTGTCACCCAACCCATTCTTATAAGTTTGGGGGTCCCTAGAATGGTCTCAAATGTCACTCTTGTAGGACTGTGATGGTTAGTAGTTCTGTTGGGACTGCCATTGGCAGTGCTTGCAGGGGCAAGCTGCAGGGGCCTTCTGACAAGTGTGCTGGCACTTATATTTTTTTACAAACTAAGCACTGGCACTACCCTTGGACTGAGGATGAGTTGAATATATAAATAAAGTAGAGAATGAGGGATGATGTGTTCTTGACAGGCGTGACTGGGATGGGGTCAGGAAGATGAGTGGATGGCCTGATAGCAGAGAGAGTTTTCCCACAGCAGCTTCAGTTATAGTTAGATTTGCAGGAAGGTCAAGGATAGAATTATTTCTTATGGATAGGTTTGGAACGGAATTGTATATGGTCATGGTTTATCAAAAAGAGGGCTAGTTGCCAGCCACCTAAAACAGATTTATTTACCCAGTGTAATTTGAAGTATGCCAGTAAGATGTTATTGGAGTTATTATTTGATTTTGGAGCAGCTAGATCTATGAGATATTCGATGAATAGCAGGTTACCCCGAGGTGGGTGGTAGTTGATGTGGAATATTGTAGTCTTTGGGTCAGTGCTCATCATTGCAACAGAGAGACTGTCAAAATTGAGGTACTGAGCTGTTTTTATATTTTTGCACTCCAAAGCAGAGCTGGCAAGTTTTCAGCTAGCGATTGTGTGAGACTCCCATGTGTGCAGTGTGTTAATGTGACTTTCAATGCCTTAAGTGTGACACTTTGAATAACCATAACAAGGTAGTTGCAATCATGTAAAGATATCAGTTTTCGAAACTATACACCTTTCTGAATTGTCATGGTCTAAAATGTGCCATAACAATCATGCAACAGCTTGACACAGGTAGATAGAGGAAATGAGAACCATATCAGACTTGAACCTTGTTCCAGACCAGGAAAGGCCTCTCTGTCTCTTTCCATATTTCATCCACTCGCTTTTTTCTCATCTTCATCTGCACTTACAATGTTGTCTCACCTCCATCTTCTCCTTCTTTTTTTGACCCACCTCTTACCCTTCTCTTCTTCATTTGTATCACATTCATCTTTCATCTTTCTCTAACTTTTTAGCTCTGATTGGCTCTACCTCCATCACTTTAAATCTACTCTGTCTTTCTATACCAGACCTTCCAACTCTTCTACCTTCATTTATTTGGCCAGGCCTATATTTTTATGTACTGAGCTCTAAGCCCCAACTGCGTAGTCGTAAACTTACTATTATCTCTGAGTTTGTAAATAGCAAAAAATAGTAAAAATACACAAAAGTATAAGTGTACTTATGTGAATCAGGTCCTATGTGCATCCTTGTAGTGTTCCTCTACCCAAAGGTAAACTGGCAACTACACATGACCACCTGAGTAAATACCTTTGGTATTTGGACTGTTAGACCTCACATCCTGTGGTTTTTTAAGTCAAAAACTGCACTTTTAGAAAGCTATATAATATGTCACAAAGACAGCCCAATAGGCCAACGGGGACCAATATGTTCAAAGTGCAGATGATGCAGTGCTCAAGTGAATGCATAAATACATCAATCAGTCAATCAATCAGGGAATTGTGAAGCGCGCTACCTGCCCGTGAGGGCCTCAAGGTGCTGGGGGAGGGGTGCAGCTCCAGGTCAGCCGAAGAGTCAGGTCTTGAGGCTCTTCCTGAAGGTGTGCAGAGTAGGGGAGCATCTGATCTTGATCGAGAGCTTGTTCCAGGTCTTTGCCATGGTGTAGGAGAAGGCTCTTCCACCGGCTTTTGCTTTGTGGATGCGTGGGGTTCCAGCGAGGGCGAGGTCGAGGTCGGCGGAGCGGAGGTTTCTCTTGGGTACGTGGAAGGAGACTCTTTTGTTGAGGTATAGGAGCCTGGTGTTGTGAAGGGATTTGTAGGTGTGGGTGAGTAGCTTGAAGGCTACTCTCTTCTCAACGGGGAGCTAGTGGAGGTTTTGCAGGTGTTGGGTGATGTGTTCATGTCGTGGGTTGCCGAGGACAAGTCTGGCTGCGGTGTTCTGAACGGTCTGGAGTTTGCGGAGCAGGGATTTGTTGATTCCAGCATAGAGGGCATTCCCGTAGTCCAGTCTGCTTGTTATAAGTGCGTTGGTGACGGTCTTTCTGCATTCGGTGGGGATCCATTTGAAGGTATTGAGAAGAATGGGGAGGGTGTTGAAGCAGGTAGAGGTGATAGTGTTGATCTGTCGGGTAATGGTGAGGGAGGAGTCGAGTATGATGCCGAGGTTTCGGGCGTGGTCCATGGGAGTCGGGGGGTTTCCGAGGGCAGTGGGCCACAAGGTGATGTCCCATGCTGAGGGGGTGGGTCTGAGGACGAGGACTTCTGTCTTCTCCGAGTTGAGCTTCAGGTAGCTGCTGCTCATCCAGGATGTGACGTCTTTCATTCCTTCCTTGAAGCTGAGTCTGGTAGTGTGGTGATCATTTGTGAGGGAAAGGATGAGCTGGGTGTCGTATGCTGAGTCCATGCTGTCTGACGATGGCGGCGAGGGGGGCCATGTAGATGTCGAAGAGCGTGGGGCTGAGCGATGATCCTTGGGGTACTCTGCAGTTAATCTCTGTGGGTTAGGAGAGGGAGGGCGGGTGTCTGATTCTTTGGGTTCTGCCTGTGAGGAAGGAGCAGAGCCAATCAAGGGCGGTTCCCTGTATGCCAGCGTAGTGGAGTCTGGCGGTGAGAGTGCGGTGGGAGACGGTGTTGAAGGCTGCAGAGAGGTCTAGTAGGATGAGGGCCGCAGTGTGGCCTTGGTCGAAGAGAATGCGGATGTCATCAGTCGGGGCAAGGAGGGCGGTCTCGGTGCTGTGGTTACTGCGCAATCCAGATTGGGAAGGGTCGAGGATGGAGTTCTCTTCGATGAAGTTCGTTAGCTGGACGTTAACGATCTTCTCTGTGACTTTGGCTGAGAAGGGGAGGAGAGAGACGGGTCGGTAGTTTGTGTGTCTGGTCTGCAGAGGGCTTCTTGAGGAGGGGCTTGACTTCTGCACATTTCCAGTCGTCGTGGCAAGTACGGGCTTCGAAAGTGGCATTGATGGTGCGTCATAGCTCGGGTGCTATGGTGGCTGCGGCTCTGTGGAAGATGTGCGGCGGGCAGGGGTCCGTGGGAGCTCCTGAGTGAATGCTTTTCATGGTCATGGCAGTGTCTTCGGAGGTGACCGGGGTCCAGGCGGATATGGTAGGCTGGCTGTCGTAGCTGGAGGAAGGGGTGGTTTCGGTGTCTGGTGTCTGTTCGTTGAAGTTCTCGTAGATGGTCTTGATATTCAGATGGAAGTAGGAGCCGAGTTTGTTGCAGAGGTCCTGGGAGGGTGTGACATCCATGGCTTCGCTGGGGGTTTGGTGAATTCCTGAATGATGCTGAAGAGTTCTTTTGAGATTCTGGAGTTGGCGAGGATTTTGTTCTGGATGAAGGTCCTTTTGGTGGATCTGATGAGTTGGTGGTATTCTGTCATGGCGTTCTTGTAGGTGGTCTAATCTTTCATGATTTTGCTGTTCCTCCAAAGCTTCTCGAGACGTCTGTAGGTGCATCTGGATTCTTGGAGGTCAGTGGTGAATCAAGTGGCTTTCCTGGTGCGCTGTCTGTCGGGGTGGCGGAGGGGGCGAGCTTGTCTGCGCCGTTGGTGATTCATCTGTGTAGTTTTTTGGCTGCAGAGTTGGCGTTGGTAAAGGTGGGAGGGGGATCATGGTTGAGGGTGGTGTTGAGGTGCTCCTCAGAGACCTTGCTCCAGTTCCTTCACGGAGGGCGTGTTGTGGGTTTGTGAGTGGTACAGGCACGGTGCGTCCATTAAGGGCGTTGGGGCATTGCCCCCCCGCCTGCGCCCGCTGCTCCCTCGGCATCTTTGAACTTAAGTAAACTCCGTTTACTTAAATTCAGAGACGCGAGCGAGAACTGACAATGCCTGTCAGTCAGCATGACGTCGTACCGCCCACCCCCGGCGGTCGGGCGTCATGTTGACTGACAGGCATTGTCAGACCAGGGGCAGGCAGCAGCAGGCACAAATGCGCATGACTTGGGAAGGTCGGTGAATTTTTTCGCTGTGCCCAGTCATGCGCACTCGTGTCTGCTCTGGTTGGCGCATGCCCATTAGGAGAGCGAGGGTTGATCAAAGGCTCAACCCTCGGTCTCCTAATGGGCAGGCGGGCGGTGAGTAACCCTGCTCTAAGCCAATCCTGGCGCTGCTGGAGCAGCGCCAGTATTGGCTGAGGGGTTGCCACTCCAGTGAAGGCGCCAAGGGCCCAGCAGAGGCGGCGCGGACCGGCAGTCAGGTAAGTTTTATTTCTTTTATTTTAATTCCCCGGCCCCCACCCCCCATCCGACCCCCCCCCCGACCCCCTAGTATTGCGATGGGAGCCGCGACTGACGCACCACAAAAATCAGGTCTTGAGTCCCTGTTGCGTGGACAGCAGCTGGTTACTTGAAGAAACATACATTTCGAAGTCTTAAACATCGACTTTATTTCCGATATTTCTTTCTTACCCATTAATGCCACTTAGCACCTGTTTCTTTTACTGCCCCTATACTCGTCTCTCTTATTACCGTTTCTCTCTGCTTCAATGCCCGTCTCATTCCATTATCCTTCTGTAGCGAATGCACTCAAAAGTGAGAGCTGTTGTACAGCGAAATAAATCATTTCTCGGAGCCAGTCTCCCTGGTGGTGGCTCTGGCCATTTTTTGACTCTTTTTATTTTGAGACCTGGAGGGCCCAGATTGAACTGGAGAGGATTAGAACGTCAGAAGGGCGTTTCTTTTTTCAGGAAGGGGCAATAGTAACAATTCTCTTTCTGGAGGGCTACTCTTCTTAAGAGATGGACTTTTTAGATTTTCGAGATACATTGCCGCGGTATTACCCTTGTTTTTCATATTTTCACCCCAAGAAAAGTATCTTCAATTAGATTATGTACTGCACCGAGGAGAGCAATATTAATATTAACATGTTTTCTATTTATTAAATGCTTAATATGCCCTAACCACATTGGGCTCTTTGTATTCTGCTCAGTAGCAATTCACTAATAACTATTAATGCAGCGCAAAGTTTAACTCATCACGGAGGCGCACTCCTGCAGTTAGGTGGTATTTGGAATAAAGGCAAGGTGCATAAAATCCAGCCGCGTCCCATTCTGCTTCCTGATAATCTTCAAATAAATAAAAATACATGGTAAAATCTTGGGGGCATATTAGCAAGACCGGCGATAACATTATCGCCGTTTTAGCGGCAGGAAACTGCCGCTAAAACGGCGATAATGGGCTTGGTAATATGCGTTATAGAATTCAATAGAAGCCCAGGTTAGATGTCCTGCACATTTAACCTGGGCTTCTATTGGAATTCCATAACGCATATTAGCAAGCCCATTATCGCCGTTTTAGCGGCAGTTTCCTGCCGCTAAAACGGCGATAATTTTAACGTGGGTCTTGCTAATATGCCCCATGATGAGGTCATGAATAGTTCATGCCTGGCATGCTGTATATCTGCTAACTGATTTCCAGAGAAAGGCTTTACTTCCCCATTGCTCTCTGAGACCTGAGAAAAAAAAACATAAGTATAATGACTTGGAGAGACAGCGCGTAAAGTTTACGGTGTTTCTCTCCCGGTCAAACAGACAGAACGCTCCCACACCGTCCTATCACAATGTGGTTCACTTTGGAGCGAAATTCTACTAATTTCTTCTCGTTCTGTAATGTTTAACTAGCACAACGCAGTTTCTGTTTTTATTGGATTGTTTTGTCACGTCTTGCTTCCTGTGCAGCCATCAACTGTGATCCGAAAATGTTCAAAGCAAAGTGAACGAGGTTTGTTTAAATAAGAACGGCTTTGCATTATGCACGATGTTGGAAGCACTTGCTTAAAAGCTGTCAAGACCATGTCGCAATAACAGGAAGTTTATTCATGTACGAACATACCCCATGCGGCTCAGGGCACTCTAGTGTACTTGCAACAGCGTTTTTCACAATGAACGCCTATTTCATAATTTAATTTGCCACCAGCGACTTTCACGTTGCTTCCTAATTTAGGCCCTCTTTAAACTTTATAAAAACAATGGGGCATATTATCAAGGGCCTTATCTCCGCTTTTTGGCTTTAAAAGCCAAAAAGCGGAGATAATGTTTTCGCCCTATTAACAAGAGGGTGATAACATGCATTAGCGCATGTTAGCACCCTTTTACCCGACGCCTCTCTCTGCATCTCTAATGAGATGCAAAGTGGGCGCTCACTGGGCAGAACAACCTTGTAAATATCGCTGATGTGCACATCGCGATATTTACAAGGATGCTCAAGCATTTTTGCAGACGTTAGTTTTTGGCGAAAACCGCGGTTTCGCCTAAAACTACGTCTGCAAAAATGCTGACTTACCTATACTTTATATTGGAGGTGGATTATGCTGATACGACCACAGGGTCGTATCAGCAAGAGTTATCGCCGTTTTCCATGGAACATCGCTGGAAAACCAGCGATGTTCCATGGAAAACAAGCTATTGCAGGAATAATTATCGCCATTGCGCTATGCGTTGTTAATACAGCGCTAGCATGGCGATAATTATCTGCGGTAGCGGCGATAACAATTCTCACGCTGAGAACGGCCAACGATAATTATCGCTGGCCGTTGATAATATGCCCCTATATATAATATGTTGTAAGTTTTGGAAATGGTTGTAATTCCTCCCACAAAGGAAAACAAAATAAATATTACAAAAATATGCTGGTTTGGTGCCGGCATATCCTAGTGAGAATATGGTCTGACATAAATATTGCGCCTGATATATCGCCCCATTGGCTAAGGCCCCAAATCCTTCAGGGGGTCCCTATTTAGCCAAGACTAATGAATATATGAGGTTTGAGAATACTAAGGGGCCTGCATCACATTATGCTGGCGAGACCCATCATTTTGCCTGATGCCACTGCCCAGTGGAGATAATAATAGGAAAATTAAACTCAATGGGATGACATTTTTGTAAACAATGTTCAGGACACACTATACAATAATCTGACTTGCAACCATTTCAACCAGCTGTTCCTAACTACTACTATAATGACATTGTGCAAAAGTCCTTCAGTTGTATCTTTGGATTAGTGAATGTTGCGTGCAGCTTTTCTACAAGCCAAGCCCTTTGAAGATATAAGAATAAAGGAAATGGTGTAGCAAATTAATTGTCAGCATTGTAATTGGCTTAGTGAGAGAGCTGTGTGTGTGTCATGTCGGCGTTCAAGATAAAACCTGACATTGGCACATTTATTGCATTTTGAAAACTGCTCTGCGCCGCCGATTTCCCTATATTAACTAAGTCCAGTTTCCGCAGTCTGTAGCCTGCTGTGTGTGTAACCTGCAGGTGAGAGAGGCTGTAATTTCATACGGGTTGATGTGTATTCTCCAGAGCTGTGTGCGTGCCCTGCAGTTAATAGATTTCAATCCTTGTCATGTGGCTCATTAGATGAAGTGCGCAACTCAAACAAATCAGAATTCTAATATATATAGCCCCCACCTATATAAACCCCATGCAGGTTTCACTTCTGTGCACCAGACACCAGCTTCACACCTAGGGGTTCTATATACTCCGCTGTTTCCAGCTCGTGGCCCAGGTTCTCAATAATGCAAAAAGAGCACTTAATCTGCATCCAGTGTATGGAATTAGTCGGAAATCCATGTTTAATGTGCTCTGCTGCAGCGCCAGTCGTGGTGCTGAATAGAAAGCAGGCCTGCCGTTTCTCTGGTTGTGCAGACAGCGCTGGCATGGTGTAACACCAAGTTGTTGCACGAGTCCGTGCCTTGCCCCTTTGATTCATGCTTTGCTTTGTTCTCAATGAATATGCGTACCATGATTTGGCTTTCTTTAGAATCTAACAAATGTTTGTGTGTGTGTTGTAATTTTTTAAAATATAAATCGCACTGTGGAATTTAGTTTTTTGTTTGATGGATGGGTGAGTACTGTCAATGTGTTTTTTTAAATTTCTGTTCCTGTTCTGTAGCTGTCTGGGTCGGTCGTGGTGTGAGAATCAGAGGGGGGAAAACAGGGGAAATGATTATTTTAAACAAAAAACCATGTCAGAGAATCTCTGCTGTGTGACATTAGGCCATTATTTTACACAGAGTCCAGATGGTAATGGAAGTTGGTTTAGTTCTCGCTGGTTTGGAGGTGGGAGGTGCTGTACATTAAGACCCTGCTGTCTTCTTTTACTGGTTGTATATATGAATGGTCACATGACAAGCATGCTTAAATATTGCTTACTGTATTATCGAGTGACATTTTGGTTTCTTCTGGCTGGCTCTGTAAAGGGGTAACACCATGTACCTCGAGATCTGGTGCCATTCAACTTTTTCTGCGCATGGGTATGGCAGTTCTGAATTGTGGCATGCATCGTTTTTCAAAGGAGACATTTGAGCGGTGTTGCAGCTGTATACTGTTCACATGACAGTCAGTCTTCTGACGCTGACGGCTGCTTGCTTCTCCAGAGAGAAGCGGTGGGCCATTAGGGGAATGCTAGGCAGAGAAAAGTGGAAATGCATCAAACTTTAAATGAATGCACTTGATCTGATGTTTCTTCTCCCACCAGCGAGAAAGCAAAGTAAGAAAATAGCTTTCTGTGCTCAAATGCAGTGTCACAAGGTAAGCAAGCGCAGTCGGTGATGCTAACAAGCGTAGGTGGTCCTGTCATTCAATCAATCAATCAATCATGTCACTTATAAAGCGCACTACATACCCGCGAGGGTCTCAAGGCGCTGGGGGAAGAGGGGGGTGGTGCTGCTACTGATCGAAGAGCCAGGTCTTGAGGAGTCTTCTGAAGGCCAGTAGGTCTTGGGTCTGTCGGAGGTTGGTGGGGAGGGTGTTCCAGGTCTTGGCGGCGAGGTGGGTCGTTTTCCGGATGCGGGGGACTGTGGCGAGGGCGAGGCTGGTCGAGCGGAGCTGGCGGGTGGGGGTGTAGAAGCTGAGTCGTCTGTTGAAGTAGGCTGGTCCGGAGTTGTGGAGTGCTTTGTGTGCGTGGGTGAGGAGCTTGAAGGTTATCCTCTTGTTGACAGGGAGCCAGTGCAGGTCTCTCAGGTGGGGTGTGATGTGGCTGCATCGGGGGATGTCGAGGATAAGACGTGCAGAGGCGTTCTGGATGCGTTGCAGCCGTCTCAGGAGCTTAGCCGTCGTTCCTGCGTAGAGGGCGTTTCCGTAGTCCAGCCTGCTGGTGACGAGAGCCTGGGTGACTGTTTTTCTTGTTTCGGTGGGGATCCACTTGAAGATCCTGCGGAGCATTCGGAGGATGTTGAAGCAGGATGAGGAAACGGCGTTGACCTGCTTAGTCATGGAGATGGTGGGGTCAAGGATGACCCCTAGGTTGCGTACGTGGTCGGTGGGTGGCGGGGCTGTTCCCAGTGATGTTGGCCACCAGGAGTCATCCCAGGCTGAAGGGTTGGAACCAAGGATGAGGACCTCCATCTTGTCCGAGTTCAGCTTCAGGCGGCTGGTCCTCATCCATTCGGCGACGGCCTTCATTCCTTCGTGGAGGTGGGCTTTGGCGGTGTGAGGGTCTTTGGTGAGAGAGAGGATCAGCTGGGTGTCGTCGGCGTAGGAGATGATGTCTAAGTTACAGTAGTGGAAATTCCTCACTAAGGGGTCGATTACGATGTCGGGCGGATCGCCACCGCCCGCATGGCGGTGGCGATCCGCCTGCCATAATCGCCCGTCCGCCAACAAATTCCCCCCCGCCATATTACCATGGCGGAGGGGAGCCCGGCAGACGGTAAGACCGTCCGCATGTTTTCCGCTCGGCCGAACAGTCGACCGGGCAGAAAAGGGTTTAATATGGTGGCGGTGTCTGCAAGACACCGCCATCCATATTATGATGCCGGCGGAGATGAGCCTTTCCATGGTGGCGTCGCCACCATGGAAAGGCTCGCGGTCTTTGCGGTTGGGGGCCCGTTGCGGGCCCCCAGGGTGTTGGGGGTGGGGGCTGCACATGGGGGTACCTATGGTACCCCCTGCATCTGCATGCACAAGGTGGCAGGCACCGCGCGGTGCCTGTCACGTTGTGCATGCAGATGCACAACATGCATTTCCAGCACTGTGGCGGGTGGTGTTGTGAGCACCGCCCGCCACAATGCTGGAAATGGGGGATGCCACCGCCACCGTGGCGGTGGCATCCTAATCACATGTGCGGGACCGCCGCACACATAGCGGGCGGTCCCATTTACCGGGGCGATGGCGGGCGGACAAAGTCCGCCCGCCATCATAATCGGCCCCTAAGTCTTGAGGGTTCCTCTGAAGTTTATACTGAACAACCTGCCCACCTGTGGCTCTGTACTGGACATGTCTTTGGGAGGGATCTTTATTAATGTAATAACTGCACTTTCACCATTGCTTTATTAACCTTCCTGCTTTCTCAAATTTGCTTGAAAATGCACCATTTGTCCACTCTTTTTTCAAAATTTTCTCGGGGGGAGAACCCCCCCAAATCCCCCATAGGTTGTTCCGGCTCGCTCGCTACGCTCGCTCGCTGGGGTGCAGTATTAAAATAATTTTACGCTCACCACTTTCAAATGTCACCAGCCGCCCCTGGAGTAGTGGCCTTGTCGAAAGAGAAGTGTACGCAGTGGTGGTCCGTCCATGGGGGGTTGCATGGTGTGACTGAAGTGGATGTTGTTGCCTCCTGCGAAGATAGGGTCGAGGGTGTGTCCTGCCTTGGCCTTGTGGGTGGGAGTGGTGATGAGCCATTTCAGACCGATGTTGGCGAGGTTGTCCAGGAGGGCGGAGGAGTTGGGTCGCTAAGGTTGTCGAGGTGGAAGTTGAGGTCTTCAAGCAGTATATAGCCCATGGAGGCAAAGGCGTGGGGGACGATGAGGTTGGTGATGGTAGTGGTGAACGCGGATTGTGGTCTGGGAGGTCTGTAGGCGAGGGTGCCGCGGAGCGTTGTTCTGGGGCTGGTCTGGATCTGGAAATGGAGGTGTTCCGTGGGGGACACGGAGTCGTGCGTGCTGGAGGTGGTGAGTCGGCAGTATTGGCCGTGGGTGGTATTCAGTGTGGACAGCTGGCAGTTGTTGTTCCCTCGGGGTTGAGAGCGTGGAGGGCAGCTGAGGCATAGTGATGGGTCGTAGGAGGACCAGGGTCCCTGGCGCTAGTCTCAGTCGGGTCACTGGCGGGTGCAGATGGGCTTGCCTTTGGCCTGCCAGAGGTTTGCAAGCGGCGCAGCCGCACAGCGCCCGCCATTAAATAGGGAAGTGGGGAGGGAAGCACAGCTGGGAGGCGGAGCGGGAACTGGCAGGGGGGAAGGGCAGCAGGGGCAGCAGCGGTGGAAAAGGACGGCAAAACGTGCATGGAGGACACAAACAACGGCACAGGTACAAGCAGAAAATGAAAACAGACAAAATAAACAGAAAGACAGAAAATAACAATTACAAAGGCACAATAAAAAAAGACAGATGAAAGGTACAAACACAAAGACAGACAACAGTGGACCAGCAGAAGAGCAAGGCTCTCCCAACGGACCACCGGGGATGTGGCGTAGGCAGGAGCCTGTGGGTGGAGGAGGGCCTCGAACACCTACCTTCCCAGAGAGGTGTAGAGGCAGCGGCACAACAGCGGAGCTGCTGGGGCAGAGAGCAGAGTCCCTGATCAGGAGGTCAGAGGACTTGCTCCAATACATAAAACATATACATAAGACACTATACATCCCTGTTTTCAATACATCTTTTTGAAAAGGTCTGATTGCGAATTATTACACATTCATAATGATCACATTTGATCTGAGAACCAAGGGGGGAAGATGTTGATTTTTTGACAGTAAGGGGCCTATTGCGATGTCTCACACCATCTTGGTGTGAGAACTGACTGACCATAGGTCGGCAGTTCTGCGACCGCACAAGCTTGTGCTGTGGTCGGAAACAGGCTAAAGCACCAGCTCCTACAGAGAAATGGGAGTTTCTGTGAATCCCTGCACCGCGTGGCACATGGTGCAGGGATTTACAGAAGGCACCATAGGTGCCCCCCAGGGCCCAAACTGGAGACCGCTGAAGGATGGGGGCCCTGCTAGGGGCACCCTAAGTTGACTCAGACTGGCTTTCCATGTCGGAAAGCCCGACATGGAAAGCCTGCCTGAAAAAACATCATAATCCCAATGGCGGAAACGCCATCTGTAAGGGATTATGTTGCAGTTTCCAACTGCCGGACGGGCTCCTTGAGCCCGTCAAAAGCCAGCCGGAATGACCAACCAGTTTGACTTCCGACCGCCGTAATCATAATACTGCGATCGGAAGTCAAACCAAGGATGTTGGTCGGAAAGCCTCTGACCTGCTGTTGAAGGCTTTCCAACCAACATCCTAATTAGGGCCTAAGGGCCAGATGTATCAAGCCTTTTTGCGTTGGCAAACGGGCAGATTCGCAGAATTGCTTTTCCGATGTAGCAAACCCAATTTTGTGAATCGGTAACCTGTTACCGTATTGCAAAATGGGTTTGCGATTCAGTATTCGGAAGAGGAGTGTTTAGGGCGTCCCTTCCTAATACCGAATCGCATCGGTATGTATGAATGTTCTGTGACCGCAATTGCATTTTTCCACCTGCTTCAAGTAGGTGTTAACCCATTCGCAAATGGGAAGGGGTCCCCAAGGAACCCCTTCCCCTTTGAGAATGTTTGTAAAACCATTTTTAAGAGCAGGCAGTGGTCACACGGACCAGTGCCTGCTCTTAAAAAACTGAAAAGAAGACTTTTCATTTTCTTTTTGTAAAGCATCTCATTTTCTTTTAAGGAAAACGGGCTGCTTTACAAAAAAAATGGCTTTATTTAAAAGCAATCACAGAGATGGTGGTCTTCTGCTCACAGCAGGCCACCATCCCTGTGATTTTTGTGATTCCTAGGGGGTCGCAAATTGCGACCGACCTCATTAATATTCATGAGGTAGGTCATTTGCGACACCCTAGGAATCGCAAAATGTGCACTATACACCTTCATACATTGCATTTTGCAATTCTCTAATTGCGAATCCTTGTGATTCACAATTAGGGAATCGCAAAATGCTATATTCATACATCTGGCCCTGAGTGATTAAACAGGTCTCTTCAGGACTAAATCATCTCTTCCTGATTTGCACCTATTTGTATGAAACGCGATGTCTAGATTCAGACGATGCGCTTTTGGTTATTGATGTCTCATTGAAGTGCAAGGCACATCCATCAATATTCTCAGTAGGTTCTGAGCCAGATGGCTTAGTCCTGATGAGATGCAAGTGATCCTGCTGTGGCAGACTGTCGATTTGACTAAGGACATAACATAGGAGATGGCAATTCAAAGAAGTCAACACCCACAACATAAATTTCAAAGTTAAAGACACTGAAGCACATTCCAAGTGTGGATTTAGACTATAAAGTTAGAATTGTGAGTCCCCAAAAATATTTAACAGCTTGCACCAGTATGGAAAGGGTGAACAGTGAAAATATCAAATTTTAAATATCGATATGGCAAAATATCGAGTTGTAAATATCGAGTGGACATAATATCGACTTTCAAAAATATAGTGGTGCAGAATATCGAAAGGCAGGTAAGAAATATCGTTTTCATAATATCGAAGTTAGTAATATCGACAGTCATAATATAGTTGTTAAAAATATCGATTTTTTTTTTAGTGTTTTAAGTGTTAGTATATGTGTTAAAAGTATGTATTATTTTTGTAATGTATGTTTGAATTTTTTTTAAGCAATGAATTTCATGTTAATTAATTTTTGCGTAATTTAATTCCGTAGCGGGTTGTGGGTTTATAGGGGAAAAGGGTGGGAAGTAAGTTAATTATAATATATTTTTTAAGAATTATTTAGAATTAATTAATGATATGTTAATTAGTTTTTGCATAATTTAATTCTGTAGCGGGTTGTGGGTTTATAGGGGAATAGGGTGGGAAGAAATTTAATTGAAATTAATTAATTAATTATTTTATTAATTAATAATTTAGGTGTCCATTACGATGTTGGGCGGATAAAAATCCGCCATCAACCACAGTGGCGAAAATCCGCCCGCCTACACCGTCTGAATACCGACCGAGCAATTACGATGCCGCGAACCGAAAACCGCCGGAGGCGGAAAATAAACAGAAAAACCGCCCGCCCATGTCCGGAGTCTAAGTCCATCCACCCGCCAAGGACGGAAAGACGCACGACAAGCCAAAACCGCCCGCCCTGACGACCGAGACACCGCCCGTTAAATTAGGATCATACCGACATGAGCGCGGAAATCCACAAATACACCGCCCGCCAGCGCAAACAACAGTGATGAAAATGGACACGGCGGAAGCCCTGGCGGCCACGTCCATGCACAGAAACCATCCGCTGACGAAAACAAACACACACAACATGGCTAACAAGTCCACACAGCAACCCACGCACAAAAACCCAAACACAGTACACATCCCTGAAACACCCCCTGGACAAACAAATCAACTACAAATCCCAGTACACCAGCCACAACACACCTGAAAACAACAGACCATCATGACACACCCACATAGCTAAGTACAAAACCAGCCCCTTCACAGACCACAACCCCCTGCAACATTACAAACTGAGGACGAAAGCACACAACACAGCGAGACAGAAAGGACAGCAGCACACCACAGACACGCACCTATCACACCCATCACCACCACCACCACCACCAAACACCGGCAACACAAACCACCAAACACCGGCAACACAAACCCCTGCACATCACACACCACACACCGCACCAGCACCACAAACACCAAAACACACACCATGGCACCACACAGAATGCCCAAGTTCACTTCCACCGAGCTGACGGTCATGGTCGACGAGATCGTCAAGGTGCACCCACAAATCTATGGCAACCAGGTCCAACAGACACCACTATCCACCAGAAACCGGTTGTGGAGCAGGATCGTAGACCAGGTCAATGCAGTCGGGAACGTTCCACGCAACAGAGGAGAAATTAACAAAAGGTGGAACGACCTCAAAAGCTTGGTCAAGAAGAAGGAGACCAAAAATCGAGAGCTGGCTGCCAGGACTGGCGGAGGGAATCCCGCGCTATTCAAGACCTTCAAGGCGTGGGAGGAGAAGGTGCGAGTCATCATAATTCCGGAGATCCTCACCGGATTACCAGGGGGAGTGGAGGCTGGTAAGTACAAACAAACGTATACCAGCACACCGCTATGTAATCACATGCACTACCACCATGCCATAGCTCCTAGGGACAAACCCCCCATGTCCAGTACACAATACACAAGACATCACCCACACATGCAACAGACACTCACACACACTCAGCCCAAAGCTACCAACTAACAAAACCATGGGGGCATGTGTACAGTCAGCCAGCACCGCAACTCCCACCAGGTCCCCTTGTACTCCAGATGCGCCAGAATGAGCACTCCCCACACCCACATCCATGTGTCCGCCATAGCTGCACTGACCGACAAGTAACAGGTAAGTAGCCGGAACACAAAGACAGTGGTTCAGAGGGGGACAGCTGACGTAAAACACCCACCAGGCCCCCACTCCCACAGACCAGCAAGGTGGAGCACACCCCACATCCATGTGTCCGCCATAGCTGCACTGACCGACAAGTAACAGGTAAGTAGCCGGAACACAAAGACAGTGGGTCGGAGGGGGACAGCTGAAGTAAAACACCCACCAGGCCCCCACTACCACAGACCAGCAAGGTGGAGCACACCCCACATCCATGTGTCTGCCATAGCTGCACTGACCAACAAGTAACAGGTAAGTAGCCGGAACACAAAGACAGTGGGTCGGAGGGGGACAGCTGAAGTAAAACACCCACCAGGCTCCCACACCCACAGACCAGCAAGGTAGAGCACCCCTCCCTCCCAGTACCATGTGGCATCCATTGCATTGCGCACTCAGAAACAACCTGTAGGTGGGAAAATGTACAGGGCGGGCGTCTGTAGGCATGAGGTGTCATAAGGTTTCTGCACATACACAGAGCTATGCACAGGATAATAGGACCCCGGAATACAGTGGTTTGCCTACCATATACCGTAGCACCCAAAACCCCAACCCAACTAGCTTAGCATCCCATTAGCACCAAAGCACCAATGATTGGACAACCCAGAACACGGTATCCCTATCTCAGGACTCGCAGAAACAAGAACACTCTTTCGTCACTCACTCGTACTTGTCCAAAATGTGCGTATGAAGAGACACTGGGTAGATTAAAATATTTATTTCAACTTACGTGCTCTAAGGTACAGTACACGTGTCAGTACTAATAGCATAATGCATATGAATAATATAAGCAGCATGATTACAATTCCATAGAATACAAACGGGAAAGCATCTCATAACTCAGTGGATAAATGTCTAAATAACATTACCACCCTCCCCGTGCAGTAAGACAGTTTATTATAAAAATAGAAGACCTCTGGGCTTTGACTAGCGAACCCCCATACCTCAGTCATAGCCATATGCAAATCAGTCTTGACCCTGTGCCTCATGGGAACAGTCCAGACCGAACTGCCAAGCCATGTCTTCCCTGGACCGGAATCAAGCATCCTAGGACCGGTTTCAGGCTATCAGCCTTCATCAGCCAGGATAGCTTGTCTCCAGTGGCGTAGTGAGCACGGGACCCACGTCTGGGCATACCCTTCCCACTTAGGGCGAAATGCAAAACACACAAGATGATGGACGGAATGCTGCACATTGGCAAACATTCACCCCTAGTCACAGATCTGGGTTTAATCCATCGTTATTTTGCTTCACCACGCCACCCCAGTTCAGACATAGCCATATGCAAATCAGTCTTGACCCTGTGCCTCATGGGAACAGTCCAGACCGAACTGCCAAGCCATGTCTTCCCTGGACCGGAATCAAGCATCCTAGGACCGGTTTCAGGCTATCAGCCTTCATCAGCCAGGATAGCTTGACTCCAGTGGCGTAGTGAGCACGGGACCCACGTCTGGGCATACCCTTCCCACTTAGGGCGAAATGCAAAACACACAAGATGATGGACGGAATGCTGCACATTGGCAAACATTCACCCCCAGTCACAGATCTGGGTTTAATCCATCGTTATTTTGCTTCACCACACCACCCCAGTTCAGACATAGCCATATGCAAATCAGTCTTGACCCTGTGCCTCATGGGAACAGTCCAGACCGAACTGCCAAGCCATGTCTTCCCTGGACCGGAATCAAGCATCCTAGGACCGGTTTCAGGCTATCAGCCTTCATCAGCCAGGATAGCTTGACTCCAGTGGCGTAGTGAGCACGGGACCCACGTCTGGGCATACCCTTCCCACTTAGGGCGAAATGCAAAACACACAAGATGATGGACGGAATGCTGCACATTGGCAAACATTCACCCCCAGTCACAGATCTGGGTTTAATCCATCGTTATTTTGCTTCACCACGCCACCCCAGTTCAGACATAGCCATATGCAAATCAGTCTTGACCCTGTGCCTCATGGGAACAGTCCAGACCGAACTGCCAAGCCATGTCTTCCCTGGACCGGAATCAAGCATCCTAGGACCGGTTTCAGGCTATCAGCCTTCATCAGCCAGGATAGCTTGACTCCAGTGGCATAGTGAGCACGGGACCCACGTCTGGGCATACCCGTCCCACTTAGGGCGAAATGCAAAACACACAAGATGATGGACGGAATGCTGCACATTGGCAAACATTCACCCCCAGTCACAGATCTGGGTTTAATCCATCGTTATTTTGCTTCACCACGCCACCCCAGTTCAGACATAGCCATATGCAAATCAGTCTTGACCCTGTGCCTCATGGGAACAGTCCAGACCGAACTGCCAAGCCATGTCTTCCCTGGACCGGAATCAAGCATCCTAGGACCGGTTTCAGGCTATCAGCCTTCATCAGCCAGGATAGCTTGACTCCAGTGGCGTAGTGAGCACGGGACCCACGTCTGGGCATACCCTTCCCACTTAGGGCGAAATGCAAAACACACAAGATGATGGACGGAATGCTGCACATTGGCAAACATTCACCCCCAGTCACAGATCTGGGTTTAATCCATCGTTATTTTGCTTCACCACGCCACCCCAGTTCAGACATAGCCATATGCAAATCAGTCTTGACCCTGTGCCTCATGGGAACAGTCCAGACCGAACTGCCAAGCCATGTCTTCCCTGGACCGGAATCAAGCATCCTAGGACCGGTTTCAGGCTATCAGCCTTCATCAGCCAGGATAGCTTGACTCCAGTGGCGTAGTGAGCACGGGACCCACGTCTGGGCATACCCTTCCCACTTAGGGCGAAATGCAAAACACACAAGATGATGGACGGAATGCTGCACATTGGCAAACATTCACCCCCAGTCACAGATCTGGGTTTAATCCATCGTTATTTTGCTTCACCACGCCACCCCAGTTCGAGACATAGCCATATGCAAATCAGTCTTGACCCTGTGCCTCATGGGAACAGTCCAGACCGAACTGCCAAGCCATGTCTTCCCTGGACCGGAATCAAGCATCCTAGGACCGGTTTCAGGCTATCAGCCTTCATCAGCCAGGATAGCTTGACTCCAGTGGCGTAGTGAGCACGGGACCCACGTCTGGGCATACCCTTCCCACTTAGGGCGAAATGCAAAACACACAAGATGATGGACGGAATGCTGCACATTGGCAAACATTCACCCCCAGTCACAGATCTGGGTTTAATCCATCGTTATTTTGCTTCACCACGCCACCCCAGTTCAGACATAGCCATATGCAAATCAGTCTTGACCCTGTGCCTCATGGGAACAGTCCAGACCGAACTGCCAAGCCATGTCTTCCCTGGACCGGAATCAAGCATCCTAGGACCGGTTTCAGGCTATCAGCCTTCATCAGCCAGGATAGCTTGACTCCAGTGGCGTAGTGAGCACGGGACCCACGTCTGGGCATACCCTTCCCACTTAGGGCGAAATGCAAAACACACAAGATGATGGACGGAATGCTGCACATTGGCAAACATTCACCCCCAGTCACAGATCTGGGTTTAATCCATCGTTATTTTGCTTCACCACGCCACCCCAGTTCAGACATAGCCATATGCAAATCAGTCTTCATCCCATCCCACATGGTTGCGGTAT